>CM077193.1:35957197-36237197 GCA_039654625.1 Rhinogobio ventralis
GGGATCAGTTGTGCGAACACAGGGACCGGGTGCTCAGACACCTCAGCCAGTTGGGTCTTCGGGTCAACTGGGAGAAGAGCAAACTCGCCCCCGTGCAGAGGATCTCTTTTCTCGGTATGGAGTTAGATTCGGTCGAACAGACAGCGCGCCTCACAGAGGAGCGCGTCCAGTCGATGCTGAACTGCCTGAACACGAAACAGTTTCAGAGGCTCCTGGGGCATATGGCAGCCGCAGCAGCAGTAACACCGCTCGGCTTGCTTCATATGAGACCGCTTCAGCATTGGCTACACGGCCGAGTCCCGAGATGGGCGTGGCAACGCGGCACTCACCGGGTGAGCATCACACCGGCCTGCCGCCAATCCTTCAGCCCATGGTCAGACCCCTCGTTCCTTCGGGCCGGAGTGCCTCTGGAACAGGTGTCCAGGCATGCTGTGGTCTTCACAGATGCCTCTGCCATGGGCTGGGTAGCCACGTACAACGGGCATGCAGTGTCAGGGGTTGGACGGACCCGCACCTGCATTGGCACATCAACTGCCTCGAGTTGCTAGCAGTGCATCTCGCTCTGAGCCGCCTCAAAAGGCTGCTACGGGGCAAAGATGTACTGGTCCGCACGGACAACACCGCGACCGTTGCGTATATCAACCGACAAGGTGGTCTACGCTCCCGTCGCATGTTGCAACTCGCCCGCCATCTCCTCCTCTGGAGTCAGAAGTGTCTGCGGTCGCTTCGGGCCATTCATGTCCCTGGTGTGAGCAACCGTGTGGCCGACGAGCTTTCACGAGCTGCGCTCCCAGGGGAATGGCGACTCCACCCCCAGGTGGTTCAGCTGATTTCGAGACAGTTCGGGGTGGCACAGGTCGACCTGTTTCCCTTCCCAGAAACGTCCCACTGCCAGTGGTTCTATTCGCTGACCGAGGGTACACTCGGCACGGATGCACTTGCGCACAGCTGGCCCCAGGGGCTGCGCAAATATGCGTTTTCCCCAGTGAGCCTACTTGCACAGACACTGTGCAAGGTCAGGGAGGACGAGGAGCAGGTCCTGTTGGTGGCGCCTTACTGGCCCAACCGGTCCTAGTTCTCAGAACTTATGCTCCTGGCGACAGCCCCTCCTTGGCCGATTCCTCTGAGGAAGGACCTTCTGACTCAGAGACGGGGCACCCTGTGGCACCCGCGTCCAGATCTGTGGAAGCTTCATGTCTGGCCCCTGGACGGGACGCGGAGGTTCTAGGTGACTTACCCCAAGAGGTAGTTAACACCATCACTTCGGCACGTGCACCGTCTACAAGACAGGCTTATGCTTGAAGTGGAACCTGTTCGTCGAGTGGTGCTCTTCTCGCCGAGAAGACCCCCGAAGATGTTCGATCGCGTCTGTGCTTTCCTTCCTGCAACGAGGGTTGGAGCGTAGGTTGTCGCCCTCCACCCACAAGGTCTATGTTGCTGCAATATCTGCCTATCACGACCACGTAGAAGGTAAGACAGTTGGGAAGCACGACCTGGTCGTCAGGTTCCTCAGGGGGGCGAGACGGTTAAATCCTCCTCGACCCCCCTCCATACCCTCTTGGGATCTTGCTCTGGTGCTCCGAGCACTTCAGAATGCCCCATTTGAGCCCTTGCGGTCAGCAGAGCTTAAGATTCTGTCTATGAAGACTTTGCTGTTGGCCGCACTGGCCTCCATCAAGAGGGTAGGGGACCTGCAGGCATTTTCGGTCGACGAATCGTGCCTAGAGTTCGGGCCGGGTGACACCCACGTGGTATTGAGACCCCGGCCTGGCAATGTGCCCAAGGTTCCTACCACTCCCTTCAGGGACCAGGTGGTGAACCTGCAAGCGCTGCCCCTGGAGGAGGCAGACCCAGCCCTAGCTTTGCTCTGTCCCGTCCGCGCTCTGCGGATCTACGTGGATAGAACTCAAAGCTTCAGGACCTCAGATCAGCTCTTTGTCCGTCACGGAGGCCAGCAGAAGGGAAAGGCTGTCTCCAAGCAGAGGATGGCCCACTGGATAGTGGATGCCATCACCTTGGCTTACCAAGCACAAGGTGTGCCCTGTCCGCTCAGGGTGCGAGCACACTCTACTAGAAGTGTTGCATCCTCCTGGGCGCTGGCACATGGCGCCTCGCTGTCAGACATCTGTTAAGCTGCGGGCTGGGCGACACCCAACACGTTCGCTAGATTCTATAGTCTACGTGTAGAGCCAGTGTCCTCCTGTGTTCTCGCCTCAAACGGGTAGAAGCACTGAGAGGCCCTGGCTCTTGTCGGCTTGCTGCGCCCCGGCGCTTTATTCTCCAGAAGCAAACTCTGTCGAGTCCTCCATCTCCCTCGGTGCCGGACGTGGTGGAACGTCTGGCATCAGGCCCCTTGCCGCTGAATCCTTGAGAACCGGTACTGGGCTGGGGATATATGAGTGACCTTGCGGGGATCCCATATATTTTCCACGGTCGCTCCTACGGGAAGCCTGTGTCCTTCCCTTGGGAGAGCCCTCCCCTTGGTGGGGCTGGAGCCCCCTCTCAGTTGCGGGCTATGGCTCAGCTTTGTACTCCACATAACTCCTTCGGTGTATGATGTGGGTTCCGCAGCGTTCCCTTCCACTAGGGCACGCTTCCCAGTGTTATCCAATAAGTCACTGAGCGGGTCATGCAGAACAGCAGTGATGGACTTCTCTGTGTGAGCCCCATCTCATCAGGTAAGAAAGCTTAGGAGGCTCACACAGGGCACTGGATGGGGGCAGAGGCCATGGCGCTTTGGTAGGGATTCCTATTCGTCGGTACTCCGACGTGGCGTCGAGAGTGACCGACTGAATGGGAACGTCTCAGTTACGTATGTAACCCTCGTTCCCTGAAGGAGGGAACGGAGACGCCACGTCCCGTCGCCATGTCCTCTGTACCCTGCTGGGGTGCCAGTTCACCTACTCGGCTCCTCAGCAAAAAACTAATTTGATGCAAGCACCTGTGCTACCGACAAGAGCCAGGGCCTCTCAGTGCTTCTACCCGTTTGAGGCGAGAACACAGGAGGACACTGGCTCTACACGTAGACTATAGAATCTAGCGAACGTGTTGGGTGTCGCCCAGCCCGCAGCTTAACAGATGTCTGACAGCGAGGCGCCATGTGCCAGCGCCCAGGAGGATGCAACACTTCTAGTAGAGTGTGCTCGCACCCTGAGCGGACAGGGCACACCTTGTGCTTGGTAAGCCAAGGTGATGGCATCCACTATCCTCGTGGAGACTAAACAGGTAAGTCAGCACGACCTGATCATCAGGTTCCTGAGGGGGGCGAGGATACTAAATCCTCCTCGCTCTCCCCTCGTACCCTCTTGGGACCTCGCAGTGGTCTTATCAGCCCTGCAGAGAGCTCCCTTTGAGCCTTTCCTTCGAGCTTAAGTTCCTGTCTATGAAGACAGCGCTTCTAGTCGCTTTGGCCTCCATCAAGAGGGTAGGGGACCTGCAGGCTTTTTCAGTTGACGAAGCGTGCCTGGAATTCGCCTTAGATATGTGCCCAAGGTTCTCACTACTCTGTGTTTAGGGACCAGGTGGTGAACCTGCAAGCGCTGCCTGTGGAGGAGGCAGACCCAGCCTTGGCACTGCTCTGTCCAGTATGCGCCCTCCACGCTTAAGTAGACAGAACGCAGTGTTTCAGGACCTCAGACCAGCTCTTTGTCTGTCATGGTGGGAAGCTGAAGGGAAGAGCTCTCTCCAAGCAAAGGTTGTCTTGGCTTACCAGATGCAGGGTCATTCGTGCCCCCTAGGGGTGAGGGCACACTCCACCCGGAGTGTGGCTTCCTCCTGGGCTCTAGCGCATGGCGCCTCACTGACAGACATCTGCAGAGCTGCAGGCTAGGCGACACCCAACACATTCACCAGGTTTTATAACCTCCGAGTGGAGCCAGTGTCCTCTCATGTACTCGCCTCAAGTAGTGGCTGGTAAATGGACTGGCTCAGGTGTCTTTGCTTGCTCGCCATTCCACTCCACGGACTGGATATGTGCGATATTTCCTCAGCTGAGCTTCCCGTAAGCCCTGAGTTCCTCCAGCACTGCTGATGCCAACACAAAAGTGCATGCCCGGTTGGTCAGCCCTCGTGTTAGGCTAGGTGCCTCCATGTGCATGGTTCCCCGTTGGGCGACCCCCACATGTGTATTCCACTGTGTTAAGTGGGAGTCCTTTGTCCATACTAGTCTACGACAGGTAGCTCACACTTACGCAGGGCACTGGATGACAGCCGAGTGGCATGATTAGATTGGACCCCCATTTGTCAGTCACTGACGTAACTCGGAGTGACTGAACGAAAGGGAACGTCTCGGTTACGTATGTAACCCTCGTTCCCTGAGGAGGGAACAGAGAAGTTACGTCCCCCTGCCACTCCGCTGTACCACTGGAATGGCCGGGAGTTCAGATCTCGGTTCCTCAGCAGGTAACATAATGCGAAATTGCCAGCGTACTTCCTTATATACCCACAAGGTGAGTTACGCTACGCAAATTCCGCAGGCCCATGGCTTTGCTTTGCTATTGGGCATTTTCTAAGATATCGAAGATGATAGGCTTCTAAGTGAAACCCTCATTCGTCAGTCACTGACGTAACGTCTCCGTTCCCTCCTAAGGGAACGAGGGTTACATACGTAACCGAAACGTTATCTTTACTGAAAAAAATTGTTTGAAATAACTAAAATCGCAAAAATATTTTTTACAGTAGATGAATGGGCAAAAATTCCCACAGAAACACTACAAAATATTGTGGAAAGCCTTTCCAGAATAGTGGAAGCTGTTATAGATGCAAAGAGGGGACAGACTTCATATTAATTTCCATATATTTAGAATGTAATGTTATTCTGTTAGTGTAATGGTCAGGTGCCCCAATACTTGTCCATATAGTGTATCAAACATAACTAATATAAAAGATAGTGCATTTCCTGAAAACAAGTCTACTAAAAATTACCTTATTTTATTTAATTTTTTAAATTATTAAAATAAAAATAGTAAATGAGAAAAAATGTGGCGTTAAACTGCCAAAACTTCAACCTCTTTTCTGTGGGCTTATCTCTTTCATTTGCCATTCCTGAGTAGAAAACTGGGTGACTATCTAGGCAACCAGAAACTAAAAAAACAAAAGGAAGGGATCCTAATTCCATTAGATTCACTGCAAAATGACTACATGTTTTTTTAAAAAAGAATCAACAGTTAGTGAAAGGAAATCTGCAATAAAACAAAAAGGATTTGCATGCCCTGTAATTTGATGCAAAGTTTGTAAAAGTAAATGTGTTATTGTCTTGTATTAAGGCACTCTGTATTAAGACTGGTATTCATACACTGCCACATCCAAAATATATTGAAATTGAGAAGTTAAGCATTTGTGTTCATGAGGTCAGACATTTTACTGTCAAATGTACGATATCTGTGTTTGCATGTCTTTGCACTCTTGAGTTTTTCATCTTAAAATGTTTGGTAGTATGGAGGACCAAACATGCACAAATAAAAATAAATACATAATTGAATACATGATTCAGTTGGTGTTTTAATTTATATTTACACAGTTTAGTTCACATCACATCAATGCTTTTTTTATGCTTTGCTAAGGCATATGGGTTTTGCGTGTCCTTTTTTTGAGTGGGCTTGAATGCGAATAATTTTTTCTTTACATTTAAGCATGTAAAACAGGGCGCATAATTATTTTTGAATGGATTAGTATACTTTATACCCGACAAATGGCCATGATAAATTAAAGCAATAACATTACAAAATGAATACAAAATGTATACATATATTACAGTATACATATATCAAACAGGTATATTTAAAAATAATAAAACTTTAGAATTCATAATTATAAAACAATAGAATTTTTTTTTATAGAATTTCTTCTGACTATAAACCATAAAAACTAGATTAAACCTCATCTAGAATAGAATCATTATACAAACAACTGCAGAATATCTTTTCCGTTATTCATAATATAAATTTTTTTGACTGTAAAAAAAAAAATCCAAAAGATGCCTGTCAAGAAAGCTAATATCTTTCATACTGCTAGCTAGTACACGTTAATGTATTCATTGTACATCAACTTGTAAACTGAACTAATTCGCAGAGATTCTTAGTTAGACTTTGTGTAATGACTGCTAAATTTTATTTGAGGGGATTACATTCAGGATGAGCAGCAGCAAGACGTGTGCTGTTCGGTGAGATTTTGGTCAAGTACGTTCCAGGGACCAGCCCAGATATTCCATCCCTCCATGCTCTCCACCACCCATCCTCGCCTTGCTCAGTTATCGTGACAACTTGTCCTTTACTGACAGACAGCTCATCATCTTCCTAGAAAGGGCAGAGAATGGACACAACTCTGTCTATCAGTCTGTAAACTTTGTTTATAAAACTTTATCAGGTTTTTTGAATTTCTTTGACTTACACTTCATTTTATTTCTACTTCCTCTGAATCAAATTCGAATATCAATTATTGTTCCTGTTTGCTACCTCATTTAAAATCTTGGAAGCATGACAGATAATCTGTTCAGATATGAAAGAGATTCACAATCAAGTTTCAAAGAATAAAAATGTCTTAATTCATTCTTAATTATTCAGACATTCACCTGTTCGTTTCAACACTCCTGACATTAGTGTCCACATCAGGATAACATTGAAACTCAATGGAAGCTGAAGAGAGATGAACGAGTGACTGTCAATTCATGTAGCATTTCTTAACAGCATCACATCATCCTATGTCAAATCTTTAAAAAGTAAGCTGTTGCATTTCTGAAGTAAATTTACCTGGGGGGCGAAAGCCAGTCTTTTTCATCTTAATGAAACTGTTGTTGTCAGTGATGATGTCGAACTGCTCTAGAATATTCCTCACTTCCTCGTAGGACTGCAAAAGAAAAGAGTTGTTACAATTGTAAATGTAAATAGCATTTGGCTAGGCTTTTAATTATAAAGATGGTCAAAGGTGGACATTTACATCGTCATCCCAGACGCACTGCATCGAAAGCAGATTGCAATGATCCCATAACACACAGCGCAAGATATTAATGCGCTCAGACTCCAGCTGCTGAAACACCTACAAGGTGACACATAAATACAAAACATATTGTATATTTTGTAAAATGTTGGATGTAACTTCCTATTTCCTTTTTTAAAACTATTTTTGGCAATGACATCTAAATCATTGTACTGTCTACTACTGAGGGGTGCTATGACTGCTCATCACATGCCTATGAGATTGTATTATATCTTATTTAGTCATCACCCTAAAGAAATCATGAAGCTCTGATTATTTCTTTACACACCCCTTCTGCTTATAAATGTTTTTGTACATGTTCTTTACCTCACATGCGCTCCTGTATGTGCTCTCCCAGTCCTGGCAAGTCTTCTCTAGTTGATCAACATTCCATCTGTATTGCTTTTATATAATATATAAAACTGACATTTGGATATTTGACTTAACAGTGACAAAATGTTTACTGCACACGTAGGCCTACTGAGTGTCAGGATCCCCAAATTTCTTATTCCCCTTCAAGCTTATTAGGACAGAAAATAGATATTAGTTTCAATCTTCTATTAGTTGCATTATTAATTCATCCATTGGTGTTCACTCCTTACAAAATACAACAAATGCTGTCTAAGTTTATTTAAGTGATCATTTACAGTGCTTATATGCTCAAAAGGGAAAATGCCAGCCCTCTTGCACACAGAACATATAAATAACCACAGCTACAAACATGGAAACATCTCTAAAGTGCTGGGCTGTGTGCATATTGTCTTGGATCATTTGATTTATATTCTACCTTTTTTCTCTGTTCCTTCTGGTGTTCTCGAAACATCTCTATTTTCTGAACTTCCTCCTTAATCCTTTCAGATAGTTGGATGTGCAGGTTTCCTGCCTTCTCAGTCTCTAGAAAACAATGCAACTCAGGTTGAGGACTCTGGCATTCAAGTACTTTTCTAAGTGTGAGTCAAAAGGGAATTGCATCACCTCACATACCTGCTTTTAACTTGTCAAATGATGCCTTTAATGTCCAGAGTATGAAAAACAGATAGTGTAATGAGTACATGGACACTTATTTCACATACAATTGTAGCTTAGAAAGTTTTACTTGAATATAAGGTAGTTAATAGGAATAGTTGTGTATGGTTTAACAAGTTATTCAGAAGTTGCATTCACTGAATCAACATGGCATTTAAATTCAGAGTGTTAATTTGAATATGTTTGCATGATATTCATAAACCAACTTACCCAATCTCAGTTTGACCTTCTGCCTTCCGAGCAATCGCCACCAGGTCTCGTCCATACTTCTCCTCCGCTAGCGCTCTGTGTAGGAGAGCAGAAGTCACACACCAACTCATAGAGACACAGATATAATTACCTCATTTTCCATACCTCATTTTCAACAGGTCTTCTACATCTTTGCACATGTGTCTGCCATCATGTAACCTCTGCAATATGGCCTCATAACCTGACTGGTCCATAAAGTCTGTACCCTGAAAAGACACCAATCACGCAACACACATTAAGCTATAGCTACATGAGACACCCACAGAGGTATACTGTAGTTGTCATTCAGATATGTAGGCTATATTTTATGAGCACCAATGACACTATGCTGTTGGGAACTTAAACTAGTAAACTATTAAATATGGAAATGTTCTTGAACAGGCCTTGGTTGTAGTTTTAAATTTAAACTGAACTGCTCTCAAACCGTGACATTATTAATGAAATCCACCCTTTAAAACAAGTGCAAGTTTTATTAGAGTTTTCCTATAGATCAATTAAGAAAACACACACAAAAAAAAACATTATTCTTAAAATAGAAACAGGAAATTGTATTTCCCTTAGTTTACATCGTAAGATTTTTTTTTCAGTGTGAGAGGCTTATAAACAATAACTTACCCAAAAGGCATCGCAGAACAGTAAAGCCATCTTGAATGTTTAATCTTCAAAAGTGTCTCCTTAACACACCGACTGAGACAGATTACATTAAAAGTGTTGTCAAAGCTGAAGAAACTAAAAGTTTGAAATGAGGAAGAAACTGTGTGGCGCTTTCAGCTTGTCAACTTTGATCTCTTGACGTCTTCATGCTCTTTGAAAGAGGAAGAATAATGTTGATGTCACTATTTTAAACGGTTCAGCACGCTGTTTCTACAGAGATGTCGATGTAATTTGCTAAACAATTAAGCTTCAAACGAACTGACAAGATAAAAATAGTTCAAACAGTAGATGTTTACCATTTTATTTCAACTGCACCATTGTTGAAGGATTTATGTAGATATTTGTCACATATATTTAAGACGATTAAGGAACAAATCCAAACAGATCAAATTGGTAAAGCAGCATTAAAAAAAACTAATCACCGCTGTATGCCAACAAAAATCTGTATATTTAAGTCACACTGAAAGCCATTTTCATCAGAATTTTTCTCCTTCAGCGCGAAGATCATTTCCTCGTTGACTCAGAAGAAGAAGTACAAGTAGAAGATAGAAGTCTTTCTGCTCACTGTTAAAACAAGCCTCAAGCAGCGGTTTAACAGTGCTTCAGCAACTGCAGCTGACTCTGCGCTTCTCCCCTGTGGCTCACAAAGGCCATAGAAGAGCTGGGCTCACAGTGGTCAGCTCCAAAAGAGCCCGCCCACAGCTGCCTCGATGAATGGTTCCTGTAGCGGGGGATCTGCCAGCAGGCCCCCCTGCCAGAGACCAGCCCTGTACTCACCGTAAGTCCATGAAGAACTGACAAAGAACTGACAAAGTCATGACGCGCACCAAGCCAGGATCCATGCCAGCTCAACCCCAGCCCAAGGCTGAACCCGAAGTGAACCAGCGCTTCCACACCTCTAAGTGCTGCCCATTAACCAGACACCAGGGACCCCACCCTAAGTTAGTGCTGGACCTTGAGCAGCAGCCCAAGCAGTCCTAATGTTTTAGGCACAAAGAGGAGGAGGCGAAATACCGCCGAGGCCTGACCACCCTCAAAGGACCATGTGTCCACCTCCCAACCTCCTGTTTAGTTCCAAGCATGGAGGCGCTGTGTTTGTTGTCAATACTGGGTCCGCCCCACCAGTGGTATGTGAGCCCAGACTCCCTTCTGCTGTTATAGTGAACCAAATAAAAAACAAACACCCTCACATATGCGGCCACTACAACTCTGGTTGAAGGCCCGTGTCCCACCTCGAGCATGGCGTGAGGGCCGCCTCATTCTCAGAGTGACCCACGGTTATACCAAAACCCTGGTCCCCTGAAATTGGTTGGGGGTAGAACTGGGCTCAGTATCCAGAAGGAAAGTTGTCATGACGGATGCCTCCAAGATGGGTTGGGGCGCCTTATGCCTCCAGGTAATCACCCGTTTAATTCCTCAACAGGAAAGGTATTTTACAGATAAACTGCCATATGAAGCTCTCTAACAGAGTTCATTGTGAAGCGTTATCTATTGTGAAGTAGGGCTGGACAAAATCCAGAACCTCTAACCGACGTAATTTTCCCATGTCGGTTATTTCGGTTTTAGTCACGTGACTCCGCCCAAGTGCAGTTTGCAGGCACACAGAAAGATTCAGGAGCAATTATCTTTGTTTATACAATCTGGATGCTCACAATTACTATGGTAATTGCATGTTTTACACAGTTTATACAGGTAAGTTAATCACCGTTCTTATATGTGCTGCTACACGCACACACAAACACACAGCCTAAGCCCCGAAGCCAGATCACTTTCACTTGCGTCCTCATGAAGTTTGTCAATTAAATGCGTTTACTGGCAAGGCTTTAAAGGCTTTAAAGCCAAGCCTTGAACATTCAAGCGATTTTACACTATTCAAGAACAACAATATGTCAAACATCTCCGTTCAGTGCTCGTGAGCTTTTTTCTGTGACACATGCCCTGAAGCCATATCACTTTCACTTGCGTCCTCGCAAAACTTTGTCAATTGTATGTGTTTTAAGGCCTGCCCATTTGAACATTGAAGCGATTTTAGACCATCAGATGTGTATTATGTTGAACTAATGCCTGATATATTGTGACACACGACCACTCATACAGACAATAGCTCGCACATCACATGAAGATCTATCACATACGCCCAGAGAGGAGCGCACAAACTCAAATTAAAAATAAATAAATACATAAATAAATATACAAAAAAAATGTAAAAAAGCAAAAATAAATAAATAAATAAATATACATAGAAAAGCAAAAAAAAAACTAAAATAATTATTTATACATTTATTTCCTTATGTATATATATATATTTTTCCCCACATTTATTTATTTATTTATTCTTTTATTTATTTCTACATTTATTCATTTCTATTTTTATTTCCACATTTATTCATTTCTACATTTATTTATTTTTTACATTTATGTATTTTTACATTTCTTTGTCTGTAGGGTAATGAGGAGGGTGTGGTTTACCTCAGACATAGCAATCAAGCTCGAAGCGTTGAGGCCACAGTGGCACCTTGTGGTGTGGCCGAAATACAATAAGTATAGCCTACTGACGTTGATACTGTCTGTGATTAATGACTTGGATAGGTATATGGCCAAAATCTTAAATCTTACTGTGTGACATGGATAGGCTACTCTTTATTCCGGACATGGCCGTAGAACATCGTCTGGTGTGGATTTGTAAAATGTCCTGGGCTAACAAACATGAACAGCAACATCTTCAACAGATCTGATAACGGAATCTGAAATTGAAGCGCTTGATATTTTCCATTTCCGGTCAGAACACACGGAAAGGAAGCAGCGCACATATAGGCTACAGTGAAGTCGACGCAAGCATATTGATCAATGCATTTAAAATGAGACCACAAATTCACTTCACATTCATATTTCCTATTTGTACACGCACAACGTGAGAAACGCTTAAAATACAACGCATATTTCAAAGATCCAAAATAGAACGAGGCGTCAGTTACAGTAGAACATTTTCTACTTCACGTGTGGACAGTCACAGCATCACGGAGTATAATGGGTTTTTCTTGGTGTGGTCTTATTATTAATCACACGTCTTAGGCTAAGTTATCAATTGGAAATATCCAGAATTAGATAAATCAAATGTGCCCATGGAAACGGAGCTGGTAAAACACACACGCCATGCATTAAACATACACAGATGCATCATTCTCTTTCAAACAGCTACTGTCGTGTGCCCTCATATTTTTGAGGAGACACAACTTTTAGTTTCGGTACTGTCAGTTTACAGTTAGCCCGTTAGGCTAATTTATGTGTATCTTCATGCCTACCATGCATATTAGACCAATGCCAAGCTTTGATAGGCGCACTGAGTGTACTGGTTTACTTTACAGTAATCTAACTTTATTAGCCTATTTCATATAGTCAATTTTATTTTATTTTGGCCAGTATGTTATTTTCAAAGTATCATCATGAGACAGAATGCAAGGAGCATACGCATTACTTTTACATAAATTGTAGACATTATGTTGTGCTAATTCACTTTGTTTTTAAGTAAAATAAAAGGCTACTTTATAATTTATAATTTCTTCATTTGTTTTTATCTGGTGCTCTTCTCATCGCCTCTGAAAAACAAAATATTACATTATTTCAATATATTTTACTGCATTATATGAATAAAGCAGCATATAATAATGTTAACTTTATGTAATAAGAAATGCATAAATGTGTGTGTCTTCAAATATACATTTTATTTACAACATTTGTTTTAGATTAAACAAATAGACAATGAAAAACATTGCCTTTGTAAAAATGAGCAATGTATTGACTGAAACACAAATATATGCTTTGGTTCTTACCCTTTAATAACAGACAAAGTTAAGTTTCTGTACACTGTACAGTCTCTGTTCTCCCATCTTTCATCTTTCAGGTTTCGAGATCCACAGTAAAGGCCATTGGCAGGGCATTCTGGCAGCTGGACCAAATTTCCCAGAGATTCCCCACTCACCCAGAACCAGGAACCTGACAGGAAGTGCAAACCTGTCCACACACTGGGGGTTTGAATGACTGGAGTCTTGTTTTGGGCTTGAAAGAGATGTAGATGGGTCGGCAGACAGGCCAAGTCAGAGTGTTTAGTCCTGCAGTATTCTAATGCTTCCTCCCAGCTCTTGTTCTCGGTTACCACAATCAGTTCAGGCACCCACTTGTAACAGAAAAAAGGTAAATGTCTATCACATTTGTGGTCCAACAATTCACCAAATGAACTTTTGCCACAAAATTCAGTGTCTGGGTTATTTGGTTGACCACTTCGCCATTTCATAAAATTGTCTTTGCTTCCATCGCTTCACACCCATTGGTCGTTAGCAGAGGGCTTACTCAGACCAACCCAGCTCTCTGTGGCGCTCTGAGCAACTGTAACGTTTTTGAACCTGTCAAGTTCCTCTTGGCTGTCTATGGTGGACAGGTCGACATGATTATCTCTGCAAAAATTTTGAGCATCGCTCCAGGGCATAGGGTTACTAATATAAACGTGTTTCCTGATCAAAGTTAAAGTCAGCTTACAATGAGCTGAGAGAAAAAGAGCAACCCAGACAATCTTCATCTCTTCCGTGGAAAGCCAGTCAGTAAATACAGTCGTAAGGCACTCATATATATATATATATACATTTATTTGATAGTCAGCAATGTATGCAAATATTGTTTTATTGCACTAAAATCTTTTTTTTTTTTTTTGACTTTACTGAAAAGTTTAATAGGTAGTCTAATATTTACTAATATAAAATAAAAATGTAAATGTGTGTATATTACATGATACAAATGTATTTTTGACTAGTTTTAAAGTTTTATTACATTTTTGTTCCTGAAATCCTTGCATGCTGCGATCAGGATAATCCTGATTTTTTTTGGATCAGAGGTATCCCAATCTTACTAAAAAGTTTTGAAAAACACAAACTGATGATTTGATCCTGTTTAAAACCAAGATTGGATTTTGTGATCTAATCTGATTTCAGAATCCTTTTTTTCTTTTGAACAATCCATTTTCAAGATTTGATCCATCTGATAGCTGAGATCTATGATGTCTTTACTACCTTTCTGGGGCTTGAAAATGGCAGTTGTGTAGCTGTCAACGGAGGGACAGAAAACTCTCAGATTTCATTAACAAGATCTTGTGTTCCAAAGATGAACGAAAGTCTTATGAGTTTGGAATGACATAAGTGTGAGTAATTAAATGACAGAATTTACATTTTTGGGTGAACTAACCCTTTAAATGTCTTATTTAGGGACACAGTGGTGATAGCTGAAAGCTGAGCTGATACAAGTAAGCTTATACATGCAAGTCAAATGCAAACACTATCTTATAATGTAAAAAACACACACACCCTGAATACAAACCTTATGCAAAACGCATGGAAAAGTACAAGGACAAATGGAAAATGCCTGTCCTCCTCTTCTGACTCTTTCAATGCAGAAAATGCCTTGTTGACAATAAGAAATAACTTGTATACGTTGGGACGCAGCTATTATTAATTGAATTCAGGTGTTTCAATCAGACCCATTGCCACAGGTGTAAAATCAAGCACCTAGCCATGCAGTGTGCATTTACAAACATTTGTGAAAAAAATGGGTCATTCTAAAGCGCTCAGTGAATTCAAGCATGCAGCCACCATTGCAACGAGTCAATTAACATTAAGTGGTATTATTTAAAAGTGGAAGCATTTAGGAACAGCAGCAACTCAGCCACAAAGTGGAAGACCAGTGTGATGAGGTTCAGTGAATGTAAGGAAGACGGCAAGGGTCGGCTTACTGACACTTGTGCGTTCATTGAATTGTACAAAAAATAGATTTAATGAAAATGTTTATTATAAAATGTTTATAAAAAAATGTTATGATTGAATGAATTGCGTTTTTATTAAATTAGAATTAAAACAATGGGTAAGAAAATTATTTCCATTTGTTTTCTTTCTAACACAATGTTCAGGTTTGACTGTATTATAAAGTAAATCTGGCACTTCACCAAACAAACAAACAAAAAACTTGACAAAAGTAGTCTTTGAGAATCTCTAAATATATATTCAAATCCACAACCTGAAATAAAAGAAGAAAATATATGCAAAAACAACCAGGGAATTCCCAAGCCTTTCTATAGAGAGCTGTACATCCATCTACACTATAATACATCTTACACTATGATATTTCATGATATTCATGCTCACTGCTCTCACCAGATGGCACCAATCTGACTTCAAAAATTGGATTTTAAAGGCCTAATCTCTATTTTAACCTGAAATACAGCATTAATTGAAAAATAATGAAAATTATATATATATATATATATATATATATATATATATATACACTCACCTAAAGGATTATTAGGAACACCATACTAATACTGTGTTTGACCCCCTTTCGCCTTCAGAACTGCCTTAATTCTACGTGGCATTGGTTCAACAAGGTGCTGAAAGCATTCTTTAGAAATGTTGGCCCATATTGATAGGATAGCATCTTGCAGTTGATGGAGATTTGTGGGATGCACATCCAGGGCACGAAGCTCCCGTACCACCACATCCCAAAGATGCTCTATTGGGTTGAGATCTGGTGACTGTGGGGGCCATTTTAGTACAGTGAACTCATTGTCATGTTCAAGAAACCAATTTGAAATGATTCGAGCTTTGTGACATGGTGCATTATCCTGCTGGAAGTAGCCATCAGAGGATGGGTACATGGTGGTCATAAAGGGATGGACATGGTCAGAAACAATGCTCAGGTAGGCCGTGGCATTTAAACGATGCCCAATTGGCACTAAGGGGCCTAAAGTGTGCCAAGAAAACATCCCCCACACAATTACACCACCACCACCAGCCTGCACAGTGGTAACAAGGCATGATGGATCCATGTTCTCATTCTGTTTACGCCAAATTCTGACTCTACCATCTGAATGTCTCAACAGAAATCGAGACTCATCAGACCAGGCAACATTTTTCCAGTCTTCAACTGTCCAATTTTGGTGAGCTCGTGCAAATTGTAGCCTCTTTTTCCTATTTGTAGTGGAGATGAGTGGTACCCGGTGGGGTCTTCTGCTGTTGTAGCCCATCCGCCTCAAGGTTGTGTGTGTTGTGGCTTCACAAATGCTTTGCTGCATACCTCGGTTGTAACGAGTGGTTATTTCAGTCAAAGTTGCTCTTCTATCAGCTTGAATCAGTCGGCCCATTCTCCTCTGACCTCTAGCATCAACAAGGCATTTTCGCCCACAGGACTGCCGCATACTGGATGTTTTTCCCTTTTCACACCATTCTTTGTAAACTCTAGAAATGGTTGTGCGTGAAAATCCCAGTAACTGAGCAGATTGTGAAATACTCAGACCGGCCCGTCTGGCACCAACAACTATGCCACGCTCAAAATTGCTTAAATCACCTTTCTTTCCCATTCTGACATTCAGTTTGGAGTTCAGGAGATTGTCTTGACCAGGACCACACCCCTAAATGCATTGAAGCAACTGCCATGTGATTGGGTGATTAGATAATTGCATTAATGAGAAATTGAACAGGTGTTCCTAATAATCCTTTAGGTGAGTGTATATATATATATATATATATATATATATATATATATATATATATATTATTATTATTTTAATTATTATTATTATTTTTTTATTATTTTCAATAGGAAAATAGGGGTGGGGTGGTGTTGGATTGATTTCAGGGGTCCGCGAAAGTCCTGAGTGTGGCTCCCAAATGAAGAACCCCAGAGGGTTAAAAGCTATTTATTGACGTTTATTAACGTCTGCGCAGTTGAAACACTGATTGTGCGATTACAGGAGACAATACAGATTTCATACATTGTACTTTATCTTTCAACATATTCTCTGATGTTCATACATGTTTATTTCATGGTGTATCTACTAGTAAAGTGCACTATTCAAATGCAAAAAACAACATTTAAAACCACAGGCATATTAAAGGGATAGTTCACCCATAAAATGAAAATTACCCCATGATTTACTCACCCTCAAGTCATCCTAGGTGTATATGATATTCTTCTTTCAGACGAATACAATCGGAGTTATATTAAAAAACGTCCTGGCTAATCCAAGCTTTATAATGGCAGTGAATGGCAGCCCAAAATATGAAGACCAAAAAAGTGCATCCATCCATTATAAAAATCCGGGGGGTTAATAAAGGCCTCCTGAAGCAAACCGATGGGTTTGTGTAAGAAAAAAAAACCCATATTTAACACGTTAAAAGTAAAATATCTAGCTTTTGGTGGGCCGCCTTCCACATTCAACTTACGAAGAAAGTGTAACGTCTCTCGAAGTTCAAAAGGTTTATGCTACGTCCGACGTCATCGCTGCGCCAGTTACGTTTTTTTTCCGCTACGTCTGACGTCATCGCCATGCCAATTACACTTTTTCCGTTAAAGGAACACGGCAACTTTTTGGGACTTTAGCTTTCACCGTATCCCCCAGAGTTAGATAAAGCACAAAGACTGGTGGTAAACGGCTCCAGCTAGCCTACTGCTCAATAAGTGACAAAATAATGCCAACATTTTCCTATATATATGTTGTGATGTGTATAGTTACATCGTGTACTAAGACAGACGGAAAATTAAAAGTTGCAATTTTCTATACCGATATGGCTAGGTACTATACTCTCAATCCTGCGTAATAATCCAGGAACTTTGCTGCCGCACTATGGGTGCAGCGGCGCAATGATATTATGCAGCGCCTGAAAATAGGCTAACTTCCGTCAACATGACCAACGTGACAACCTGCTTGCACAGAGAGCGTGCTGGGGACTATTTTCAGGCGCTGCGTAAAATTTCGCCTGCGCGGATGAATGAGTGTGTTGTATAAATCAGCTGTACATAGTAAATTAAGTTTAATTTACTGCAGTTAAAGAAATGGAGTATAATTGGAGTAAAGCCTGCAGAAAATCTAGAGCAGTTGTTTCAACTTATGTTTTGAAGTTAAAACAAAAATTATACTTATTCATTCAACAGAAAATCTAGTGCAGTTGTTTCAACATATTTTTTTGATTTAAAACAACAATTATACTTGTTTACTTAACTTTCAGTCTAGTTGAGGACAAAAAAAACTTAAAATTTCTTGTTGTCTGGACAATCTAATTCCCTTTTGTTCAGTCACTCTGAGTTACGTCAGTGACTGACGAATGGGGTTTCGCTTAGAAGCCTATCATCTTCGAGATCTTAGAAAACACACAATGGCGAAGCAAAGCCATGGGCCTGCGGAATTTGCATAGCGTAACTCCGCCTCACCTCGTGGGTATATAAGGAAGTATGCTGGCAATGTCACATTATGTTTCTGCTTCGGAGCCAAGAGTATCTCTTCACTCCTCAAGCCTGATACTGAGTTTGGTCAGCTTCTTCGAGACGAACAACTCTCCAGTCGGTGTTGGTGTTACGGCATTCCAGCTATCGCACACTGCCTGCCTGCTGATCTATGCAGTGGTCTGCATACAGCTGGTGTGTGTTTCCCTGGGCGCTTCAGCACTACTGCGGAGTTTCCTCTCACAAAAAAGTTCACACACGGCGCATCTTTTTAAAGATGTCTCGTCCGTGTGCTTCTGGGTGCGGTCGGTCTTTGCCGCCCTCTGATGGGCACAATCACTGCCTGACGTGTTTGGGCTTACAGCATGCTCAGGCAGTGTTTGTGGATGAGTCATGTTCCCACTGCGGAACCATGGCTATCTCGGTGCTGCGGTTGAGACTCAATTAACTCCGTCCTGGAGCGAGAGTCCCCTCTGCCACACCCCAATCTACCATCTCCACGAGAGGCGGTACTTTGTCTGGTGGCCAGGGTGACCTGAGGGTGACGGTGTGGAACAAAGCCCCGATGCTAGTTGTACAGGCCACGCCCCCCTCTAGCTTCCCGCTTCCCACGAGTGGTCAAACTGAAACCGCGGCCCCGGCTCCTGCCGCCCCGCGTGTTTCGTTCAGCGCTCCAGAGGATGACGAGATCGCCGCATCTGAAGGTGGGCTAGAGTCCTCTGAGGATGATGATTTGGCTGTGCTGCCGCCTTCCGGTCTGCCAGCATTGTCCGAGTCAGACCCAGAGCTGACAGCCATGCTGTCTCGGGCAGCCGCAAGCCTCGGGTTGGAGTGGGACCCTCCGCCCCGCCCTGAGCGCTTGCGGCTGGACGATTGGTTTTTGGGGGCGCCGCGCCCTGACAGCCTTTCTTCCCCGAGGTGCATGAGGAGGTCACGTGGTCCTGGAAGTCCCCGCTGTCTTCCCGTGACGTTCATTGGCCTCCTCCACCTTCTCTGCCCTCGATGGGGCCGCGGCTAAAGGGTACACTGGGATTCCCCCGGTTGAACGCTCTGTTGCGATGCAACTGTGTCTGCAGAGTGCTTCAACATGGCACAGTGATCCTAAGCACCCCTCCAAAGCCTGTAGATTCACATCAACCTTGGTGTCGAAGACCTACAGACCTGCGGTGCAGGCCGCCGCATCTTTGCATGCCATGGCCATCCTGCAGGTCTACCAGGCCCGGATGCTCAGGGACATGCACTAGGGCAGAGCTGACCCTGGGCTCATGGATGAGCTGTGTGCTGCCACCGACCTCGCCCTCCGGGCGACGAAGGTGACCGCACGCTCCCTGGGCCAGGTGATGTCCACAGCAGTGGTCCAGGAGAGACACCTGTGGCTCAACCTGGCTGATATGCGTGACGCCGGAGCGAACTCGTTTCCTCGATGCCCCCATATCCCAGGCTGGGCTCTTCGGCGACGCGGTCGAGAACTTCGCCCAGTCCGCTCCAGCCCCGCAGCCCGCCAAGCGCCAGGCTAATCGGTACGCGGACAGCTCAGGGATGGGCAGTTCTTTCCAGGAGATGGCAGCAGGGCCACTCCTTCTCCTGGTGGAGGGCCGGTGGAGAATCTTTTGTTGGCCGCTGCTGGCCCCCGGAGAACCCAGAGACCGTGGATGGCAGTGTGCGCCACGCTACAACACGTCCAGGCCGGTCACGCCGCCTCGCTGCCCCACCCGGGGTACGTCTGTGGTTCGCATGATCCCACTGGTTCAGTTCTTGGGAGCCTGGCTAGAGCTTCCGAGACTGTCCCGCTGGGTCACGAGGACCATCAGGCTCGGCTATGCGATTCAGTTCGCCCAGTCTCCTCCCCGCTTTTGGGGAGTCCGCTATACCATGGTGGGCCCCAATGCCCCTGTCTTGCATGCAGAGATTGCTACCTTGCGTTCAAAGGGCGGGCTCATCAGTACGCGGTTCTCCCATTCGGGCTAGCTCTGTCCCCTCGCGTCTTCACGAAGATTGTCGAGGCAGCCCTTGTGCCACAGAGGCAACACGGGGTTCGCATCCTGAACTATCTCGACGACTGGCTGATTCTGAGTCACTCTCGAGAGCAGGTGTGCGAACACAGAGATCTGGTGCTCCAGCACCTCGCCTGTCTGGGCCTTCGGGTCAACTGGGAAAAGAGCAAACTCTCCCCCATGCAGAGGATCTCTTTTCTCGGTATGGGCATGGCAGACAGGCACGCTCCGGGTCCCAGTGACTCGGGCTGCCTACAGACCCTCACCCCGTGGTCGAACCTCAGTTTTCTATGGGCCGGAGTTCCCTTAGAACGAGTTTCCAGGCATATTGTTGTATCAACAGATCTGCCATGGGCTGGGGTGCCATGTGCAATGGACATGCTGCTGCGGGTTCCTGGACAGGACCCCAGCGCGGCCTGCATGTCAATTGCCTCGAGTTGCTGGCGGTACGGTTCGCCCTTCACCGCTTCCGAGCGCTGCTCAAGGGTCAACACGTACTAGTCAGGTCAGACAACACGGCCACAGTAGCGTACATCAACCGACAGGGTGGTCTACGCTCCCGCCGTATGTCTCAACTCGCCCGCCATCTCCTCCTATGTAGTCAGAAGCATCTGAGGTCGCTTCGTGCCATTCACGTCCTGGGAAACCTGAACCGTGCAGCCGACAAGCTCTCACGGCTCCAGCCACTTCCGGGGGAATGGAGACTCCATCCCCAAACGGTTCAGCTCATTTGGGAACAGTTTGGCGACGCGCAGGTAGACCTGTTTGCCTCCCACGACTCTTCCCACTGCCGCCTGTTTTACTCCCTGACAGAGGGAACCCTCGGCACGGATGCACTGGCGCACAGCTGGCCGCGGGGCCTCCGCAAATATGCGTTTCCCCCAGTGAGCCTTCTTGCACAGACTCTGTGCAAGATCAGGGAGGACAAGGAGCAGGTCCTTTTGGTCGCCCCATATTGGCCCGGCCGGATCTGGTTCTCCGAACTCATACTCCTTGCGACATCCCTCCCTGGTCGATTCCTCTGAGGAAGGACCTCCTTTCTCAGAGCCGGGGCACCCTCTAGCACCCGTGCCCCGATCTTTGGAACCTGCATGTGTGGGTCCTGGACGGGACGTGGCAGGTTTGAGTACCCTACCACCTCAGGTGGTGGCTACCATCACTTCCACTAGGGCCTTGTCTATTAGACACGCCTATGCATTGAAGTGGAACTTCTTCGTCACCTGGTGCTCTTCTCGCCGAGAAGACCCCTGGAAATGCCCGATCGGGTCTGTGCTCTCATTTCTCCAAGAAGGGTTGGAACGAAGACTGTCTCCTTCCACCCTGAAGATCTATGTGGCTGCTATCTCAGCCTACCACGACCTCGTGGAGGCTAAACAGGTAAGTCAGCACGACCTGATCATCAGGTTCCTGAGGGGGGCGAGGATACTAAATCCTCCTCGCTCTCCCCTCGTACCCACTTGGGACCTCGCAGTGGTCTTATCAGCCCTGCAGAGAGCTCCCTTTGAGCCTTTCCTTCGAGCTTAAGTTCCTGTCTATGAAGACAGCACTTCTAGTCGCTTTGGCCTCCATCAAGAGGGTGGGGGACCTGCAGGCTTTTTCGGTTGACGAAGCGTGCCTGGAATTCGCCTTGGATATG
The DNA here is from genome assembly GCA_039654625.1 of Rhinogobio ventralis. Classification (NCBI taxonomy): domain Eukaryota; kingdom Metazoa; phylum Chordata; class Actinopteri; order Cypriniformes; family Gobionidae; genus Rhinogobio; species Rhinogobio ventralis. The sequence continues at coordinate 35,978,990 of CM077193.1, forward strand.
TGCCCAAGGTTCTCACTACTCCGTTCAGGGACCAGGTGGTGAACCTGCAAGCGCTGCCTGTGGAGGAGGCAGACCCAGCCTTGGCACTGCTCTGTCCAGTATGCGCCCTCCACGCTTACGTAGACAGAACGCAGTGTTTCAGGACCTCAGACCAGCTCTTTGTCTGTCATGGTGGGAAGCTGAAGGGAAGAGCTCTCTCCAAGCAAAGGTTGTCTCACTGGATAGTGGACGCCATTGTCTTGGCTTACCAGATGCAGGGTTGTCCGTGCCCCCTAGGGGTGAGGGCACAGTCCACCCGGAGTGTGGCTTCCTCCTGGGCTCTAGCGCATGGCGCCTCACTGACAGACATCTGCAGAGCTGCAGGCTAGGCGACACCCAACACATTCACCAGGTTTTATAACCTACGAGTGGAGCCAGTGTCCTCTCATGTACTCGCCTCAAGTAGTGGCCGGTAAATGGACTAGCTCAGGTGTCTTCGCTTGCTCGCCATTCCACTCCACAGACTGGATACGTGCGATATTTCCTCAGGTGAGCTTCCCGTAAGCCCGGAGTTCCTCCAGCACTGCTGATGCCAACACAAGAGTGCATGCCCGGTTGGTCAGCCCTCGTGTTAGGCTAGGTGCCTCCATGTGCATAGTTCCCCGTTGGGCGACCCCCACATGTGTATTCCACTGTAAGCCTCTCCAAGCATGTGTCTTCCCTTGGCAAGCTTGCCACTCCTGGAGGTAAAAATTAAAAAACCACCTTCGGCTGGTTACCCCAGATTTCTTCCATATGCAGCCCTTCCGCGGGTCATATGTGTATCCTTAAGTCCGCCCTGCGGGCAGGCACTTGGTGCATGTTTCCACATGGAATATGCTTCCCAGTGTACCTTGGTATTCCTGTGTTAAGTGGGAGTCCTTTGTCCGTACTAGTCTACGACAGGGAGCTCACACTTACGCAGGGCACTGGATAGCAGCCGAGTGGCATGATTAGATTGGACCCCCATTTGTCAGTCACTGACGTAACTCGGAGTGACTGAACGAAAGGGAACGTCTTGGTTACGTATGTAACCCTCGTTCCCTGAGGAGGGAACAGAGAAGTTACGTCCCCCTGCCACTCCGCTGTACCACTGGAATGGCCGGGAGTTCAGATCTCGGCTCCTCAGCAGGTAACATAATGCGAAATTGCCAGCGTACTTCCTTATATACCCACGAGGTGGGGCGGAGTTACGCTACGCAAATTCCGCAGGCCCATGGCTTTGCTTTGCCATTGGGCATTTTCTAAGATATCGAAGATGATAGGCTTCTAAGTGAAACCCTCATTTGTCAGTCACTGACGTAACGTCTCCGTTCCCTCCTCAGGGAACGAGGGTTACATATGTAACAGAGACGTTATCTTTACTGAAAAAAATTTGTTGAAATAACTAAAATCGCAAAAATATTTTTTACAGTAGATGAATGGGCAAAAATTCCCACAGAAACACTACAAAATATTGTGGAAAGCCTTTCCAGAAGAGTGGAAGCTGTTATAGATGCAAATAGGGGACAGACTTCATATTTATGTCCATGTATTTAGAATGTAATGTTATTCTGTTAGTGTAATGGTCAGGTGCCCCAATACTTGTCCATATAGTGTATCAAACATAACTAATATAAAAGATAGTGCATTTCCTGAAAACAAGTCTACTAAAAATTACCTTATTTTATTTAATTTTTTTTAATTATTAAAATAAAAATAGTAAATGAGAAAAAATGTGGCATTAAACTGCCAAAACTTCAACCTCTTTTCTGTGGGCTTATTTCTTTCATTTGCCATTCCTGAGTAGAAAACTGGGTGACTATCTAGGCAACCAGAAACTAAAAAAACTAAAGGAATCAAAAGGAAGGGATCATAATTCCATTAGATTCACTGCAAAATGACTACATGTTTTTTAAAAAGAATCAACAGTTAGTGAAAGGAAATCTGCAATAAAACAAAAAGGATTTGCATGCCCTGTAATTTGATGCAAAGTCTGTACAAGTAAATGTTTTATTGTCTTGTATTAAGGCACTCTGTATTAAGACTGGTATTCATACACTGCCAAATCCAAAATATATTGAAATTGAGAAGTTAAGCATTTGTGTTCATGAGGTCAGACATTTTACCGTCAAATGTACGATATCTGTGTTTGCATGTCTTTGCACTCTTGAGTTTTTCATCTTGTGTAAAATGTTTGGTAGTATGGAGGACCAAACATGCACAAATAAAAATAAATACATAATTGAATACATGATTCAGTTGGTGTTTTAATTTATATTTACACAGTTTAGTTCACATCACATCACATCAATGCTTTTTTATGCTTTGCTAAGGCATATGGGTTTTGCGTGTCCTTTTTTTGAGTGGGCTTGAATGCGAATAACTTTTTCTTTACATTTAAGCATGTAAAACAGGGCGCATAATTATTTTTGAATGGATTAGTATACTTTATACCCGACAAATGGCCATGATAAATTAAAGCAATAACATTACAAAAGGAATACAAAATGTATACATATATTACAGTATACATATACATTTCTACTTCCTCTGAATCAAATTCAAATATCAATTATTGCTCCTGTTTGCTACCTCATTTCAAATCTTGGAAGCATGACAGATAATCTGTAGAGAGTTCAGATATGAAAGAGATTCACAATCAAGTTTCAAAGAATACAAATGTCTTAATTCATTCTTAATTATTCAGACATTCACCTGTTCGTTTCAACACTCCTGACTACTCCATTAGTGTCCACATCAGGATAACATTGAAACTCAATGGGAGCTGAAGAGAGATGAACGAGTGACTGTCAATTCATGTAGCATTTCTTAACAGCATCACATCATCCTATGTCAAATCTTTAAAAAGTAAGCTGTTGCATTTCTGAAGTAAATCATGATGAATGTGATGAATTTACCTGGGGGGCGAAAGCCAGTCTTTTTCATCTTAATGAAACTGTTGTTGTCAGTGATGATGTCGAACTGCTCTAGAATATTCCTCACTTCCTCGTAGGACTGCAAAAGAAAAGAGTTGTTACAATTGTAAATGTAAATAGCATTTGGCTAGGCTTTTAATTATAAAGATGGACAAAGGTGGACATTTACATCATCATCCCAGACGCACTGCATCGAAAGCAGATTGCAATGATCCCATAACACACAGCGCAAGATATTAATGCGCTCAGACTCCAGCTGCTGAAACACCTACAAGGTGACACATAAATACAAAACATATTGTATATTTTGTAAAATGTTGGATGTAACTTCCTATTTCCTTTTTTAAAACTATTTTTGGCAATGACATCTAAATCATTGTACTGTCTACTACTGAGGGGTGCTATGACTGCTCATCACATGCCTATGAGATTGTATTATATCTTATTTAGTCATCACCCTAAAGAAATCATGAAGCTCTGATTATTTCTTTACACACCCCTTCTGCTTATAAATGTTTTTGTACATGTTCTTTACCTCACATGCGCTCCTGTATGTGCTCTCCCAGTCCTGGCAAGTCTTCTCTAGTTGACCAACATTCCATCTGTATTGCTTTTATATAATATATAAAACTGACATTTGGATATTTGACTTAACAGTGACAAAATGTTTACTGCACACGTAGGCCTACTGAGTGTCAGGATCCCCAAATTTCTTATTCCCCTTCAAGCTTATTAGGCAGAAAATAGATATTAGTTTCAATCTTCTATTAGTTGCATTATTAATTCATCCATTGGTGTTCACTCCTTACAAAATACAACAAATGCTGTCTAAGTTTATTTAAGTGATCATTTACAGTGCTTATATGCTCAAAAGGGAAAATGCCAGCCCTCTTGCACACAGAACATATAAATAACCACAGCTACAAACATGAAAACATCTCTAAAGTGCTGGGCTGTGTGCATATTGTCTTGGATCATTTGATTTATATTCTACCTTTTTTCTTTGTTCCTTCTGGTGTTCTCGAAACATCTCTATTTTATGAACTTCCTCCTTAATCCTTTCAGATAGTTAGATGTGCAGGTTTCCTGCCTTCTCAATCTCTAGAAAACAATGCAACTCAGGTTGAGGACTCTGGCATTCAAGTACTTTTCTAGGTGTGAGTCAAAAGGGAATTGCATCACCTCACATACCTGCTTTTAACTTGTCAAATGATGCCTTTAATGTCCCGAGTATGAAAAACAGATAGTGTAATGAGTACATGGACACTTATTTCACATACAATTGAATACATATGTAGCTTAGAAAGTTTTACTTGAATATAAGGTAGTTAATAGGAATAGTTGTGTATGGTTTAACAAGTTATTCAGAAGTTGCATTCACTGAATCAACATGGCATTTGAATTCAGAGTGTTAATTTGAATATGTTTGCATGATATTCATAAACCAACTTACCCAATCTCGGTTTAACTTTCTGCCTTCCAAGCAATCGCCACCAGGTCTTGTCCATACTTCTCCTCCGCTAGCGCTCTGTGAAGGAGAGCAGTAGTCACACACCAACTTATAGAGACACACAGATATAATTAACTCATTTTCCATACCTCATTTTCAACAGATCTTCTACATCTTTGCACATGTATCTGCCATCATGTATCCTCTGCAATATGGCCTCATAACCTGACTGGTCCATAAAGTCTGTACCCTGAAAAGACACCAATCACGCAACACACATTAAGCTATAGCTACATGAGACACCCACAGAGGTATACTGTAGTTGTCATTCAGATATGTAGGCTATATTTTATGAGCACCAATGACACTATGCTGTGGGGAACTTAAACTAGTAAACTATTAAATATGGAAATGTTCTTGAACAGGCCTTGGTTGTAGTTTTAAATTTAAATTGAACTGCTTTCAGCTTGTCAACTTTGATCTCTTGACGTCTTCATGCTCTTTGAAAGAGGAAGAATAATGTTGATGTCACTATTTTAAACGGTTCAGCACGCTGTTTCTACAGAGATGTCGATGCAATTTGCTAAACAATTAAGCTTCAAACGAACTGACAAGATAAAAATTGTTCAAACAGTAGATGTTTACCATTTTATTTCAACACTGCACCATTGTTGAAGGATTTATGTAGATATTTGTCACATATATTTAGGACGATTAAGGAACAAATCCAAACAGATTAAATTGGTAAAGCAGCATTAAAAAAAAACAAATCCCCGCTGTATGCCAACAAAAATCTGTGCTCTCATCTCTTTTCCATTATCACTTCCATTATCCTGACTCCTTTTTCTGGGTGATGACTGCCATAACACACTTCAGCCAAAAGAGGGAGACATAAACAAATCCATAACCAAAGACAATCTCTGTGACATAACCTTCCCAATCTGAAAGAGTGTGCTAGTGTGGGTTACTTCAGATTTCCGCTGTCTATCAGCCGTTTTTTTCAGACTTGACCTGACTCAACAATGAGGAACCGATAAAGTGTATGGGTGAGCAAGCATCACACTTTGGGATCAATATACAGTGTGAAAATATAAACAGCCTCTTTGCAAAGAGAAGGTCCTAAAAGCATGCCCTGTGTGTGCACGTGAGCAACAAGATGTGTGTTGATGATGATGCAAGTTGCTTATAGGTTAAATCAATTAGAGGATTAATCTGTGAATAAATCAACAAATCTTCTATAGATCTAATAATAAACAATTAACTTATGAAATATACAAAATTATAATATGTTAAATGCTAAAATGTTAAAAAAGTTTATGTGATGGTCAGGTTTAGGGGATAGGAAATATCATTACCTCAGTATAAAAAGTGTGGGACAGTTTGTGGCAGATGTATTACAGTTCCCTTTCGTATGGTTCCCTTGCATCGTCAGTAGTGACATGTAACCTATGGGGAAAACTCATGGTGCTTTTCCACTGCATGGTACAGCTAGGTATGGCTCACTTTTTTGTGCTTTTCCACTGCATGGTACGGCTAGGTATGGCTCACGTTTTTGGTGCATTTCCACTGCATCCATTAGTACTACCTCGGTTGAGGTTCCAAGCGAGCCATACCGATACTAAAATGTGGCGTTTAAACACTGCAGATCACTGATTGGTCAGTGAGAATAGTCACTACCAGCGTCATTGGATTTGAGACACGAAACACCAAACCCTCTAGAAACAACTTCTTTGTCTTGCAGTGAAAAACATCCATATGCCGAGAATCAAGAGCATCATTACATCAATATGCTCCATTGCTCATGTGTTGTGCGTTTGTTTCTGTCGCATTTGTAATAATGTCACAGCAGAACAGGCGGAGCAACTACGATCAGTCTATTTTGAAGCGGTACTAAACTGCAGTGGAAAAGCAAACCGAGCTAAAGTAAAGCGTGCTGTGCTGTGCCGAGTCGTAACACGCAGTGGAAAAGTGCCATTAGTTTTACTCAGGGGGCCGACTGTATATTTAAGTCGTGCTGAAAGCCATTTTCATCAGAATTTTTCTCCTTCAGCGCGAAAATCATCTCCTCGCTGACTCAGAAGAAGAAGTAGAAGATAGCAGTCTTGCTGCTCACTGTTAAAACAAGCCTCAAGCAGCGGTTTAACAGTGCTTCAGCAACTGCAGCTGACTCGGCGCTTCTCCCCTGTGGCTCACGAAGGCCGTAGAAGAGCTGGGCTCACAGTGGTCAGCTCCAAAAGAGCCCGCCCACAGCTGCGTTGATGAATGGTTCCTGTAGCGGGGGCTCTGCCAGCAGGCCCCCCGCCAGAGACCAGCCCTGTACTCCCCGGAATTCCATGAAGAACTGACAAAGTCATGACGCGCCCCCTACTCATTGCGCATCCATTATTCCACTTTGTCTGCCCTCACCTCTGTTGATGGTGCAGAGACAAAAGGGGTACACCAAGCTTCCCTCATTGGAAGAGGACTGGAAAACTAAAGCAGTTTATCCCTCTAAGCCGCAAAGGACTACATCAGCCCTTGCGACGAGAGCGTACACCGCAACACTGTCCCATAGCTGGATCCGCCCTGCATACAATGGCCTTTCCATCAGGTCTACCAGGCCAAACTGCTCTCCTTGACTCCCCCGTCTCTCCCTCATGTCTGTTCGGTTCTGCTGTGTATGGCTTCACTGAGTGTTTTACAGCGGCCCAGAAGTCATAGCAGGCAATGTGCCACTTCCTACCTAAGTGGGCCAGTTCTTCTGCTGCTCCTAGTTGCCCTAAGTCATTGTTGACTCAGCAGCACACCAAGCCAGGATCCACGCTGGCTCAATCCCAGCCCAAGGCGGAACCTGAAGTGAAGCAGTGCTTCCACCCCTCTAAGCTCTGCCCATTTACCAGACACCAGGGACCCCACCCTAAGTTGGTGCTGGACCTTGAACAGCAGCCCAAGCAGCCCTAATGTTTTGGGCACAAAAAGGAGGCGAAATACCTTGAGCATGGCACGAGGGCCGCCTCATTCTCAGAGTGACCCATGGTTATACCAAAACCCTGGTCCCCTGAAATCAGTTGGGGGTAGAACTGGGCTCAGTATCCAGAAGGAAAGTTGTCATGACGGATGCCTCCAAGATGGGTTGGGGCGCCTTATGCAATGGCAGGCTAGCCTTTGGCTCCTGGATGGAACCGATGACGCAACGGCACATCTACTGCCTAGAAATAATGGCAGTACTTCTGGCCTTCAAGGAGTTCCAGTCAGAACTCGGGGGCACCATGTCCTGGTCTGATCGGACAGCATGACAGTGGTAGCATATATAAATCACCAAGGGGGTACTCAGATATCATTCGCTAAACATGAGGGACCTCCTTTCCCAAGCGGGAGGGACAGTTTGGCATCCCCATCCCCATGTGGAGCCTCCATCTGTGGCCTCTTGACGGGAGCCTTCACGTCTTTTTCCGGAATGCCATGAACACAATAGACAATAGGCACCTTCTACCAGGCGCCTATACACCCAAAAATGGTCTATTTTTTCAGACTGGTGTTCAGCCTGGGATATAGACCCTCTATCTTGCGAGATCACATCAATACTCTTCTTCAGGAGCAGCTGGACGGCAGACCCACCCCATCCACGCTCAAGGTATATGTGGCATCTATTGCAGTTAACCACACTACTATAGACCCCTTCACGGTTCACGTCACATAGCAACTTTCAGACAACTTTCTTCCCACGTTAATAGTTCATTTAAGGCGGTTTATATTGCGTTATTATAATATGAAATGTCAAGAACGCATTGTTGTAACGTGAGATCGGCGCAAGCAGGAATCTCTCCCCTCACAGGCAGATTCCCTTCTCGCACAAAACTGGACGCACGCTCTCTTGCTCAGATATTAGACTGCACATGTAGGCCTATGTTCAAACTTTGTCCTCCTGCATGTGCACCCGTGAATCTAGAATTGTCTTCTCTCCAGGATGTAATGTTGCCAGAAGTGCAATTATAGTGTGGGCAGTCTGGGCACCCACCGGCAGAAATATTAATCGGATATGCCAAGTTTGCCAACGAAGGAAAGGCAATATTTACATAGCATAATAGTAGTACATTTATCTGTCTCACATGTGTCCGCATTGTCCTGAAAAATCACATCTACTGTCCTGCAACAGATCGAGAGCCAGACGGTCACCCTACATGACGGTCTATGTGTCTCAAATCTCCAGGTAATCCAGGTTTAATTCCTCAACAGGAAAGGTATTTTACAGATAAACTGCCATATGGAGCTCTCTAACAGAGTTCATTGTGAAGCTTTATCTATTCTTAAGGGTCATTTCATTATGGTTGTTGTCAGGGGCGGTGGAATGACTTTGACATTGGGGGGGGACATTTTGGCCACTATGAATCAACGTGAATGCTTTATTTGAATTGGATTGGATTACAATCATTTTCCTACCTATTTCCCGTTTTTTTTTCCTGAACTGAATTGGATCTGACACATTTTTACATTACATACACAAACTGAACTATTTTACACATATATGGATGAACTAAACTGTATCATACACCACGACTGCATGATTACACTATTGAATTTTTCTTATCGTTTTATATTGTTCTGTGGTGTTATATGTGGTTGTGTTTCTCCTGTATAAGTTTTATATCTTTTTCCCCCACTCCTTCCGAACCTAGAACTGGTCCAGTCTTGTGTTGGAAGACATAAGTGCTACACATTGGCGAGCCAGCCAGGAGTGGTCAAGGCAGATATAAAGCTAATAATCAGAGACCAGATAACAGCGTTTTACTGATTCGTGATGGGAGTAGTTCAAACAAACAGTGTAAAAATCCCTAACTCGGTTATAGTTAGTGGGGTAGTTGGCACAGAAGCTGATGAAGAACTATATGACTTCCTTAAACAGTATGGGTCTATTCATAGGATGATCCCAGTAGATTCCCCTGAGTCAGAGACAGACAAACAAGTAATCATAGAATACACATATGGCACAGCTGTGCAATCCCTTTTATCCATGTTACCACACATACTTCACAGATTCCATGCTAAAACTGACATTACTTACCACATTAGATCCTTAGCCAGCGCCTACACACCTGTAATCAGCAAATCAGTTACACAGACCTACCTCTCGGAGTTGAAAGAGATAGCAAAACAGACTGGCAGAGATTTAGCAGCCGTCCTCAGAGAAGAACTCTTCGTCATCAGTGAAGCTGTTGGGAAACCCAAAATGGCGGAATCAGACCAAACTCACTTGACACCCCAAAGCAACATGTTCCAGAAGCTACTGCCCAAGTTAGTTATCCGCCCAGTACAGTTTGAGAGCCATATGTTCAGCCAGAATGTAATTGGTCTCCACCACTTGCATCTTCTGAAAGAAAGACACAGTCTGCTTTAAAACTAATCGTTGAACACATAGTAAGAAATGAAGATTCTGCTATGCAAGTACACACACCTTTATGACTCCAATCCTTCTCTGGGCGTTGTCCTCACCCCAACAATGAAGTGGACTATGAGACATGCCGTTCTAATGTGGAATTACTCCTCAAAGACACAAAACAGCAAGATTTATATAAGTCACACAAAGTCCTTGAAAGCCTTTTATCACCTGCTATTGACATAGTAAAACACCTGACACCTGAATCTCCCCCAGGCATGTATTTAAATATCCTTGACTCTGCTTTCGGCACAGTTGAAGACAGAGACGACCGCTTTGCAAAGTATCTTAACACTATGCAAGACAACGGTGAGAAGCCCTCTGCTTACCTTCAAAGGCTGCAAGAGATGCTTAACACCGCCTTAAGGAGGGGAGTTGTGCCTGCAAGCGACCTTGAACGGCAGCTTTTAAGACAATTTGTTAGGGGTTGCTGGGACAACATCTTAATATCAGAGTTGCAGCTAGAACAGAGGAAACAGAACCCACCTACCTTTGCGGAACTCCTTCTGTTACTCCGCACAGCAGAGGACAAGAGGACCTCCAAAGCATCCCGCATGAGGCAGTACTTCAATGCGTCAAAGCAGAAAGTGTCGTCCCATTATCAAGGCATTTATTTCCAGTATGAGGAAGAGTGCACCCCATCACAGTTTTCTACTGATTCTAAGAATGAAATTCGAGACTTAAAGAGACATAGTTAACTTACAAACCCAGCTCACATGAATTACACAGAAGGACATTCGAAAGACACCAACTAAGCCAGCTGCCAAACCAATAACACCTAAGTCAGTTGTTACAAAGTCTGCAGCCGACACTACCATTCCTCAAAAGCCACAGTTTCACAGCCGAGATTCAAATAACAATAAAAACAATAGGCCAAAACCCTGGTATTGCTTCAGGTGTGGAGAGGATGGGCATATCAAACCCCAGTGTGAAGGTGAGCCAAACCCTTCTCTGGTAGCCTCGAAAAGGAAGCAGCTAAGAGAAAAACAGCTAGCATGGGACATCGAGAACAGTGTTTCAAAACCTGATAATTTAAACTAGTTCCAGTTCCGGTTGGGGGACAAACGGGGACTGAAATGCAAAAAAAAGTGTCCCAAGAAAAAGCATCGCTCCTCTTACGCACATTCCCATACCAGAAAACAGTCAGTCACCCTGCCAAAAGGATTGATTGGAGCCAAGTGCACCACACAAGTGACTGTGGGTGAAAGATATTGTAGCTGTTTGTTAGATACAGGCTCTCAAGTGACAACAATCCCCAATTCTTTCTACCTATCCATTCATTGAACAACTTACTTAAAGTAGGAGCTAATGGCCAAGAAGTCCCTTACATAGGGTATGTTAAAACGACAATCAAGTTCCCTAAGAGTTAATTAGGAAAAGACATTGAGGTGCCTACATTAGCCCTGATAGTGCCTGATATGCGATCCACTCTGTCATCGGTTTTAGTAGGCACCAACACACTGGATGCCCTTTATGAACAGTATGCAGACACTGTGCCTCAGAATTATGATTCATTGCCTTATGGCTGTAAAGTTGTCTTGAAGACCCTTGAAGACAGAAAAAGATGGTCTGTTGATTCCAATCTGGGAGAAGTGAGACTACACAGTAGTTGTTCTGAGACTATTGCAGCAGGTCAGACCCAAGTCCTCAAAGGAACAGTGAATCACAGAACACCAAATTCAGGAAGATGGGTGATGGTAGAGTCACCAAAATCAGCTTCCTTGCCAGGAGGCATGCTGGTAACAGATGGCCTAGCAAGTTTACCATCTAAGCTTCCACATTGCATATCAGTTATAATTAAGAATGAGTCAGACCATGACATTACCCTGTCTCCAAAAGCTGTGATAGCGGAAATACATGCCATCAAGAGTGTTCAGTCCATTGATCCTCCTAACTCAGACTCCCAAACAAAGCCTGACCACAAACCAAAACTCAGTTTCGACTTTGGAAACTCTTCCGTACCCAGTGAATGGAAAGAAAGGATAACTAAAAAATGGAACTCTATGCCAGAAGTGTTTGCACAGCATGAGCTTGACTTTGGCTGCACTGACAAAATGAAACATTGTATAAACCTCAGCGATGAGACGCCATTTAAGCATAGAGCGAGGCCTATACACCCTCAAGACATAGAAGCTGTGCGTAACCATCTCCAGCAACTCCTAGATGCAGAAGTCATCCGTGAGTCTGAATCCCCTTTCTCTTCACCAATTGTAGTTGTCAGGAAGAAGAATGGTGACGTCAAACTCTGCATAGATTATAGAAAACTGAACCTCCAAACAGTAAAGGACTCCTATGCCTTACCTAAAATGGAAGAATCCTTCTCAGCACTGACTGGGCCCAAATGGTTCTCTGTGCTAAATCTCAAATCCGGTTTCTACCAAATTGAAATGGAGGAAGCAGACAAGCACAAAACTGCATTCGTCTGCTCACTAGGATTCTTTGAGTTCAACAGGATGCCTCAAGGGATAACAAATGCCCCTAGCACATTCCAGAGGCTCATGGAACGCTGTATAGGAGAACTAAACTTGAAGCAAGCCCTAGTTTTTCTGGATGATCTTATTATTTTCTCCCCGACGCTGGAAGAGCATGAGGAGAGGCTGGTGCGAGTGCTCAACCGACTAAAAGAATATGGCTTGAAGCTCTCACCGGAAAAATGCAAATTCTTCCAGACATCTGTAAAATACTTAGGTCACATTGTATCTGAAAAAGGCATCGAAACAGATCCAGAGAAGATTTCAGCATTAAAAACCTGGCCAAAACCCAACACTTTGAAGAGTTGAGAACCTTTCTGGGATTCTGTGGCTACTGCCGCAGATTCATCAAAGATTATTCGAAGATCGTTAAGCCACTCAACGAGCTCACTGCTGGATACCCACCATTGAGAAAACATCTCAATGCTTCAGTGAGAGTTGAAAAGTTCCACAATCCAAAAGACCTCTTCGGTGACCGATGGACCCCTGGTTGCCAGACAGCTTTCGACACCCTCATTGGGAAGCTAACAGCTGCTCCCATTCTCGGGTTCGCTGATCCCAAGTTGTCTTACATACTACACACAGATGCCAGCACATCAGGCCTCGGTGCTGCCCTGTACCAGGAACAACAAGGCCAGAAACGGGTCATCGCTTATGCAAGCCGTGGGCTGTCAAAGTGTGAAAGCAGGTACCCTGCCCATAAATTGGAGTTCCTCGCTCTTAAATGGGCTGTAACGGACAAATTCCAGGATTACCTACATGGAAGCCCATTTCTTGTTGTCACTGATAGTAATCTACTAACATATATCCTTACCTCTGCTAAGCTCAATGCAACAAGCTACAGATGGTTGGCTGCATTGTCAACATTTGATTTCCAACTACAATACAGAGCCGGGAAACAAAATCAGGATGCAGATGAGCTGTCCAGACGGCCACACAGCAGATTGCCTGATGACACTTTGTCACGGAAAGAGGTGGAAAGAATACAACAGTTTACAAATAGACACTTGGGATCTAAACATGGGTCAATTAATGAAAACACTGTTAAAGCCATTTGTGATAAGCACTTAGTTCACCTATTGATCAATAATCCTCCTGCAGAGACTTCACCTAATGCCACTTTTGTTGTGTCTCTTGGCCACCATCCAAGGGCTCTTCCAGGAAGTTTTGAGGAAGAAGATGAATTTGGTGGCTTACCTGTTATAACTCTATTTGCACCAGATGAACTAAGAAACAAACAAAGACAAGACACCTGTATCCATGAGATAGTCAGGCAAATAGAAGCAGGAGAAACTATTCCACCATCCCTCAGAAAAGAACTCCCTGAATTAGGCCTCTTATTAAGAGAATGGAACAGATCCTGAATGGTATCCTGTATCGAAAGCGACCAGAAGGTATAAAAACTTGCCACCAACTTGTGCTGCCTGAAACCTTGAGACCCTTAATTCTGAAAAGCCTACATGATGATATGGGCCACATGGGTGTAGAACGAACCTTAGACCTTGTTCGGAAACAATTTTATTGGCCTAAGATGTCAGCCAATCTGGAAAACAAAATCAAAACCTGTCACCATTGTGTACGGCGCAAGTCTTTACCTGAGAAAGCTGCACCACTTGTCAATATCACAGCTACAAGGCCACTCAAACTCGTATGCATCGATTTCCTCTCAGTGGAGCCAGGTTCCAATAATATCAATGATATTCTGGTCATTACCGCCCACTTCACTAAGTATGCAGTGGCTGTCCCCACTCAGAACCAAAAAGCTAGACTTAGCCTTTGGCTTACCAGTCAGTCATCAGCCAGGCTCACACTCCCAGTATGTCAACAACCGGAGGTCCCAGTTACAAGATAGCTACAGGTTAGCTACAGAGAGTGCAAAGAAAACAGCAGATCACAACAAAGCAAGATTTGATAAGCACGTTGTGAATTACACCTTGAAGGAAGGTGATCAAGTCTTGGTCAGGAATGTCCGCCTCCGAGGCAAACACAAATTAGCTGACCGATGGGAGTCAGATGTATATGTCGTCTTGAAACAGTCTGAAGGCATTCCTGTGTATGTAGTGAGGCCTGAAACTGGGGAAGGCCCACAAAGAACCCTTCATCGTGATCTCCTGCTGCCGTGTGGTTTCCTTCTCATGACTCAAGTGGAAGATGAAGCTTATATTTCAAAGGTAGCAAGACGGCCAAGGACTCGTCGACATCCCAACAGTGAAACTGATGAAGATGATTCCCAATCTGAACTTGAGGGATATCATTTTGATGGTCCCAGGAGTCTAAGAGTGGAAACCTTTGGTACAGACAATACGTTTGCCACTGTTAAGTATTTACCAGGGAGAATGAAACCAGATCTTTCCAATGTGTCGACAACTGCAAATTGCTTTCCCTGAAGATGTTCTAACCGACCCTGAAGAGAGAAACCTACCTGATTTCCATAAAAGAAACCTACCTTATCCCGAAGAGACAAACCTACTTGATCCCGAAGAGAAAAACCTAACTGATCTTGAAGAGAGAAACCTACCTGATCCCGAAAAAAGAAACCTACCTGATTCCCAAGAGAGAAACATACCTGATCCTGAGGAGAGGAACATACTTAGTCCTGCGGAGGATAACTTACCTGTCGAACAAAGATCTGATACACCTGAAATAGAATTGAATAGTGCCCATTGTCCTATTCCAATTACTCCAGAGAGGAATGGAAGAAGAGGCGTCATAGACCAAACTGAACCTGAAAATGAAGATAGATGTTTGAGAAGATCTACCAGAGACAGAAAAGCAACCAGACAGCTAACCTACCCTGAGTTAGGGAACCCGTTAATTGCCGTAGTCCAGTCCCTGTTCCAGAGTCTGAGTGAAGCACTTACAGATTCCCTAGTTCAATTCAGTTACCCAGAACCTTGTAGACTCAAGACAGTGTAGATCCCTAAGGCAATGCACAGGGGCGTGCAATAGATAAGGAAGGGAGGATGTAACCCACGTTAAAATATGGCCTAAATGAGTATAAACAAATAAATAGATAACTGCAACAATTCATAACATTATAATATAAAAGATAATATAATATTTCATAGTTCACAACTAAATGTGTTAAAAGTAAACATTCATTAAGAGTTCAGGAACATTTGAATAAAAACAGACCTATAAGGAATTGCATTGACGCTTCCCCTTTAAAGGAACACGTCGACTTTTTGGGACTTTAGCTTATTCACTGTATCCCCCAGAGTTAGATAAGTCCATACGTACCATTTTTATCTCCGTGCGTGCCATAACTCTGTCTGACGCACCCACCGCTAGCCTAGCTTAGCACAAAGACTGGAGGTAAACGGCTCCATCTAGCCTACTGCTTAATAAATGACAAAATAACGCCAACATTTTCCTATTTACATGTTGTGATGTGTATAGTTACATTGTGTACTAAGACCGACGGAAAATGAAAAGTTGCAATTTTCTAGACCGATATGGCTAGGGACTATACTGTGCAGTAGGCTAGCTGGAGCCGTTTACCTCCAGTCTTTGTGCTAAGCTAGGCCAGCAGTGGGTGTGTCAGACAGAGTTCTGGCACGCACTGAGATAAAAATGGTATGTATGGATTTATCTAACTCTGGGGGATACGGTGAATAAGCTAAAGTCCCAAAAAGTTGGCATGTTCCTTTAAGAGATTCACTCGCGCATGTAAGCGAGAGAGCAACGGCAATAATGTAACGGCAGAAACGGAGACGAGAAGCGGAGAGATTGAGAAGAGATTAATGCTGATTTTTACTTTTTAAAAGTTGATTTTAAGACCTTAAATGTAAGACATACTGATGTTTACCAAGTCAACAACCTGAAGGGAATACATTTGAATGTAATTAATTTGTTTGGTCAGGTTTTATGTTACAGTGCAAAAAAAGTTTGACATTGGACAATGATTTGATGGCGAGCCAAATCCAAAGTGAATTTCATCTTCGTCAGCCAGAGGACCTGTTGCTGCATTGCCTGGTAACCCACTGACAGAGCAGAGTGAATGCTTTATTTGAATTGGACTGGATTACAATCATTTTCCTACCTTTTTCCTGTTTTTTTCCTGAACTGGATTGGATCTGACACATTTTTACATTACATACACAAACTGAACTATTTTACACATATTGGATGAACTGAACTGTATCATACACCACGATTGCACGATTACACTATTGAATACTTTTTATTTTTCTTATCGTTTTATATTGTTCTGTGGTGTTATATGTGGTTATGTTTTGCTTACTTACCTTTTGTTTTGTTTTGTCTTCTCCACTGATCTAATTACTATTTTTTTTTTATTTTCTTTTGTGTGACAGTAAAGTGTTATTTCTTTATTCAACCTCTGGTCTCCTGTATTAGTTTCTTTTTCCCCCACTCCTTCCGAACCTAGAACTGGTCCAGTCTTGTGTTAGAGGACATAAGTGCTACATGTGGGTATGCGTGCGTGTGCTTGTAATATTTGAGAGAGAAAAACTTAACTGTGTGTATCAGTGGAGTTTTGCTGGCATCTAATGGGGAAACTTTGGCACTGCGCCCAAACAAACTGACAGAAAGCTCATTTTTTGAGATATCAACCTCAAATTTGGAACACAACTTTTATAGATTTATGACTTTGATTTTCTAGCAGTTTTAGAGTTCACCATGTTTCATAAAAATATATATTTTATATAAAATATTATTCATAAATCATTTTCATAAACTTAAACCTATAACTTTTTTTTTGGTTCACTTTTTAAACTTTTAGTTTGGCTTCAACAATAATCTGCCATGGGTCTTCTTTAAAATAAGACCAAAATTAAGTTTGTGCTCCCAATATTACATTTTTTATGACAGTTTTTTGACATGGATATTTTGTCCTCTATGGACCTATGTGTAACTTTTTTTAATTGATGCACAAGGGTTAAATGTACTATGTATGTTAACATTTAGTCGGTTGGAAGTCAGAGTCCCTGCTACTGAAATCAAAGAGCTTGAATAGGTGCTTGAAAACAATTATTAAGTGGACTCAAGGTTTATGAGAAACTAAGCATATTGTATTATTTCTATTTATTGATTGAGGAATTGGCATTGAACAGGCAGCAACCTCCATCCTTGCGTTTAATCCATTACAATTATGAATAAATTTTAAAACCTCACCTCACACCCTGCAGTGCCACCTGCCTCTCCTTTTGTCTCTTCCATGGCTGCATCATGGTTCTCCTAATAAATGAACAATGGTAGCCTATATGATATGGCAAACAAATTAATAGTGGACTTATATATGATCAGTTATGTTTATCTGTATCTGTATATGGAAAATGTATAAAAGGCACAAACTTTCACATATTCATCATTAATTCCTTTTAAGAACTCACCTCACACCCTCCACCTGTTACTTCACCTGTAACTCCTTCATGTGCCACTCCTCCTCACCTGCCTCTTCCCTGATGGTACCAGCCTTCTCCTGATGATACATTATATATATATATATATATATATATATATATTAAAATGTAAATATAGGCTTGGTAAATGATAGGTTATGATGTTGTCCTGTCCTTGTGTAAAATGTGTTGTATAATTTTTTACACTAACCTTACTCTTTTATTTTTTTCTGGGGTGGCATTATGCTGAAATGAGATTACAGAACATTTTACTTTTGCTAAGGTTAACACAGAGAAATCGATTGCCAGCTATATCTATATCTATGTGGCTAGCTATCTAACGTAAGGTTAGTTAGCACCTCTCGCAAAACATAACACACGTGCCATTCAAAATTCCATTGTTGATTTAATCGTCATATGCCTCATATCCATAATTCAATTTTAAAAAGCTTGCTAATTTCAACCGCTTGACTGAGACTAATTTACCTCACACAAAGTCGAGTCGTATTCAAGTTCAAAGCTGGTGCTCACCGGTAACGTATTTGTATGTTCCTAGTGTAATGTTAACTTCTCTCTACCAATCAGATGCTCCGAGTCTGACTATAGGTAAAAAGTGAAGAATATGAAGCTGGTGATTATAATATTTAAACATAGCATGAAATGGGAAGGTTTGACCTATTACTCTGGGTTTGAACCGAATATCTTCTTTGTCGCGCTTTCAAAATAAAAGTTCCAAATTTACAGTTTTTGTCCCTGCGGCATAGGCTAATGTTTGGGTGGGACACATGCAGCATTTTCCAATATTGAGGGGGACACGCAGAGCCGAAGCACAACCAAAACACTGTTCTTCCGCAAAATGCATGCAGTTTTGTTTTCAACCACTAGAGGGTCAAAAGGTTTTAACAGTTTTGAGTAGGCATATGTAAACGTTCGGATTTATGTAATTTGAAAGAAGTAGTGCTAAAGTAAAATTAGCCACAGTTTAGCCACAGTTTAGTCCACATAGTCTGCTGTTGCGCACAGTCTGCACACTGTGTGAAGAGTTTTGAAAAAGTGACCCAAGTACTGAGAAATGTGTCACAGCAATTGTTAAAAAAATCTGTAATATCCAACCTGTTCACTGGCTGACAGATTTGTAGTTTTATTCTATGCAGCACTTATAATGAGTTAAACCAGCTGGACAATTTTAGATTTAGGAATGGGGAGGGAGGGTAGATTTTTATGTACAAGGAATCACACATTATTTAACTACACAGTCAATGCAACCAGTTTGACATTTCTCAGTGATCTTTAGGCCTACCAAATAGTAAAACATGTTTTGTTTGGTAACCAAAAATGTGCTTTATGTGGCAGCATCTAAATATGATTTAATATAACAATCTTACTTCATTAGGTTACACCAAAATGAATTTTCATAGAGCATTGTTAGATAAGGTAAAATATCGTTTTAACATTTTTCCAAGGCTGTCAACCAGTTCATTAGCTTGATATTGGCATGCGCTTGGCAATATCCTTGTTTGTCCTTGTGTGTGGAAGAGATTGTGTGTACAGGCAGCATGCATTTGTGAATATTTATATAGTTATGTATTTACGTATTTATAGACATTTAAGAAGTATGCATAACTGCTGTTGAGCTATGTGGTGGTGTACATAATTATCGATTGATGTGATGAACAGTGTGGTGGTGGTTTGTGTGTGTGCGTGTATTGATTGTTCTGTTATGCAGTATGATGCTGATTGTGGCATTGTTGACTGCTTGCGGTCACCACAGCAGGCAAGAGGATTGTGGTTAGGCTGCAGACAGACTGACGTAGTGTGTGTGTGTGTGTGATGAATGTCTCCTCTCTGGTTGAGGGAACAGACTAAAAGTACCTTTTTGGTACTATGGATTTTTTGTGACTGATTTCACATGTATATGCAGTTATGCTGAAAAGGAAAGAATGTGATATTAAGTGGTAAATAAAGTAGATGAACATGATTGATTAGAGTATGCTTTGAAAATGTGCATTTGTTGCCCTATTTTACCCTTATTAACATTATGTTGGTGTAACCTAGGTTGATTCATTCATATTTATTATAGAATGTACATTTCATTTGCATAAATCCACTAGTTTACATGAAGTGCAGTTTTAGGTTACTTGTCATAAGTGACATAAGTGATTACAGACATTTTACAGAGCAAAAGTTGTACAATACATATTCAAATGTAAAATATTATAACTGTTATAACTGATTTTACATACTAAGATGTCTTTTTTACAGAGTGCACAATACAATAATTATTTGATATCAGAAATGTATTTAAAATATATAAATAATTGATTATAAAAATACACAAATGTTATAAAATATTACAAATTATTTCAGTCAGAGCATTAGTAACAGGTTACAGTTGTCTTTCTAGGGGTAGCAAATAATTTTTTTTAAATTCACATTCAGTGTTGGTCATTATAAAGATATATTGAGTACACTTCGTTTACTTTAACAGGGGCTTGATATTAAACTTTCCAGAAATAGGAACTCATAATCCTCACCATTGCTATGTCTTCCTAGCCATCATTTACATAATATGTTATTTGAGGCTTTATTCCTAGATAGTATTGTCCAGATGATAAAGTGTTTCAATGAAATAGTAGTATCTATATCTGAGTGTGTCTGTGTCCTTCGCAGGTGTATTTTTATCATAATCGATCTGGCTTTCCTCTGTTCCAAGACATCAGGGATGACCTTCAGAGTAGGAGGGGTTCACAAATACATACAGGTTTGGTGCCAGCCCTGAGAACTCTTACCCGCTATGCCAAAACACTAGCACACACACAAATAGCAGCAAACACACACCCGTCTTGTTCCCTATGCTGTCACAATCATACACTTTTTTTTTTGGCAATGATTAACATCAACACCTTCTCAGATGCTTTTGGGTTTCCAGCTGGCCTGCAGGTGCTCTCTCTCTGTGTGTGTGTGTGTGTGTGTGTGTGTATTGACG
Source organism: Rhinogobio ventralis (assembly GCA_039654625.1). Lineage (NCBI taxonomy): Eukaryota > Metazoa > Chordata > Actinopteri > Cypriniformes > Gobionidae > Rhinogobio > Rhinogobio ventralis. Next base: position 35,999,609 of record CM077193.1, read on the forward strand.
CGCTTGCTTCCCTTGGGCTGTGTTTGCTGGTGTAGTGTATCAGTGGGGCAGCAGCGTGGCGCCATCCGTCCTGCTCCCACCACCAGCCCCCAGAATGCATTACACACCAATCGAACACAGCCATTCGGGATAACTCCACTTTTACCTACTGGACAGCACTGCTGTTAGAAGCTTTTGTCCAGCCTCTCTCTCCCCCTCTCGTCCTGTGCATTTTCTGTTGAAAGGATCATGTTACTCAAGCTGTAGAGACCACCTCAGTGAAAGTTTGAGAGAGGCTATAACACACACATACACAAAGAAGCAGTCTTAGTAGTAGTTGAACAGGTGATTCAGTGGATACAGATTTAGCTTAGCATATTGAGTCCCCTCCCAAATATAATTTTAAATGCTTCTGTCAAATTTGGGAATATTAGTTATAGTTTGCTTTCAAAGATTGTCATAGATTACCATGTCATAGATTATTTTTCAGAAAACCATGCCGTCAAAAATATATATGTTTTAAAAGAATAGTCTCTCCATCATTTATTCATCTTCATGTTGTTATAAACATGAATGACTTTCTTACTTTTGTAAAGCACAAAAGAAGATATTTTGAAAAATATCCCAGTGTTTTTTATCCATATAATGAAAGGACCCCACTGACTTTCGATAAAACGGGTTGAAACCTTCTTCAGAATCTCTTCTTTTAAGTCATGCAAAAGAAAAAAGTCATATGGGTTTCGAATCATGACAGAATTTTCATTTTTGGGTAAACTATTGCTTTGAGGCCTCATTAGTGAAATATGATAAGTACTTGCATTACTTTTAATACCTTTAATGCTTTTATAATGCATTTGTAGCAATGCTTGTGTTCAGGGAAGAAGGAGGCAGGAATCAGCAGACGTTCAACATAACTTTAATCACACAAAATAAACCAATAACAAAACGAAAGTAAAGAAGTAGCTAGCCCTCATGGACGACAGGCGCATAAACTAAAACAAAACAAAACAACAGCATAAATTCCAGGTCTAGTGCTATCTCTTCTTCCAGTGTCGTCACTTTTATCCTTCCAGAGCCCCTCTGTGGGACTTGAGACTGGTGTAACGCACAGATGATGCTTATTAACACCACTGACCTCGCTCACTTCTCACAGCTCTTGACCCTGCCTACTTGCCACAGTGTTATATGTAATAATGTTTTGCATTATGTGGGATACTACAGTAACTAGAGATAGCTAGCACATAGTTTTAGTGAAGTTACCTAAAAATAAAGAAAACTTAAGACAACTTCACATTTCAGGTTGACTAAACTTAGAATGCAGCATGAATACTTTAAGTTTAACCAAGATTTTTTTTCTTTGATTACAAAATACTTTATTCTCTGGCTCCACGTAGGAGGAAGCAATGTTTACTTGAGAGACTGCATGATGAAGATGGAAAGTAAGCAGTTAGTAAGTCAGATACTTATTGTTGTGTCTAAATATGAAAAGAAGGATGTGGGGCTTTGCATTAATCCAGATCCAGTCCTTAATGTAAACTGCAGGCAATGTGTATTCATATATTCATGCTAATTTGTCTTAATGCAGGTACATAAGCCCTGGATGTGGTGAGACATGTTCACAAGACTTGACTTGTGACTTGCTAAGTGATTGAGATAAGCAGCAGTGTGCTTTGACCTTTGCTGCCAGTGTGCTTGTGCCCTCCTGCAGACAAGGGGCTTGAGATATCTTATGCCTCAGTCACACCAGGAAGTCGACCAGAATAGCTCTCAATGTGTGAATGAGACTGATGAGTTTGTTCCGGACTGTCAGTAATATATGTGTGTGTGTGTGTGTGTGTTAGTACAGTATGTATGTTTGTCTGAGATGTGAAACAACAGTGGCTCAGCATTGTTTTAGGATTATTGATTAGAAAAATGAAAAGTACATTGGCATTTCAGTTGAAGTAAAGTATAATTTTATTTATCAATTATTTAAAAAAAGTCTGCACACTTGAGCTCCCAAGAACACTTTAATTATGTTCTCATCCAACATATGATTTATCAACTATTACAAATGTTCATGTAATTTTAGATAAAATGTAGCCTTTATGTAACTTAAACATATTTTATGTATTATTAGATATATATGAGCGCAAATTTCTGTGACCACAACTGAAAATGTTTATATTTTGCAGTTTTGAGAATCTTTAGTAACATTTTTAAAGATTCTTTACAAATTTTACTAAAGATTCTCAAAACTGCAAAATAGAAACATTTTCAGTTGTGGTCATAGAGATTTGGACTCTAAATATTTTTTATATAAAATAACATATATTTCAACTTATTTTTAGGCAGGATTATTATGATGAATAAACAACATTTTTATTATTATTATTATTATTATTTTAAAGTCAAAGTGGTGTGTGGCTTTTTTGAAGCACATTTTTAATTGTATAAACACATAGTCTTAGTGCTTAAAATCATGTTCTATATTGATATCCTTATGAAAACCGATCCCTCAGGAAGTATAGATATTGATCAGGATTATCCTTGTACTCGATTGTACCACGATTGCCAGCTGGGATCTGTGTGAACTGTTTTGATTTGTGTGTTTACTGTATATGTGTGGTTAGTGTGTGTTTTATTTAGAAGGATCACTTTCAGAATCATTATTACAATTTTTTTTATTTTTGCAGTGATATAATAGTTGGATGGTTGGACACTTGTGCTAAAGATTAACAAATAGAATAAACTGCAAATATGCCCAAACTGCCCTATTAAGGATACACTCTCTCACACAAATACACACACTCATGTCGGTCATGTATGAATAATTCAGTTGATGATAGATGGATCAGTTTGAGTGATATCCTGAGGGCTGTGTGATCATTGATCGTTCTGTTTAGAAGGCATAATATTGCCTCACCTCTCAACAAGTGTGTGTATTTGTGTTTATGTCTGCTTATCTTAGTATCTTTTTAATTGATTGTAAGAAAAAATCTCTTCTGCACATTTTATATATTTAGGCCATAAATGAGGCCTATCTTTGCTTGGTAGCGCTTTATCATTCACATTTGTGTATATATATCACATTATCCCTGTATATCATGCCATGCATATGTGAATGTGTGTGTCTCAGTCTCTCAGATGAGCAAATCTTATCTGTGTTCATTTAGAGGAGCAGGCTGTTGTCAAGTCCAGTGTTCCTCTCTGGATTGAGTTTCCCATCATGTGATGTAAGGCTCTCTGGATCAATGAATCCACTGCGTATGTGAGCTCACTGGTCCTTCCCCACCATTAATATTGTATTTTTCGGCCTTACATTCATTGCAAAGTTAATTTTCATTGTATGTTTTGATCATTTATTGGAAAGCATGGAAGATATAGAAACGGTTTTATGGGGTGACTGGATTTGAGACATTACAGGTGGGCTATTTCATGCATTCTGACTTATTTACACTGTAAAAGAGTTGGATTCTTATGCTAAACATGGCCAGAATAAAAAAAAATTGAGTTGGGCTCCAAACACACTCCTTCAGGATTCAAATACGTTTTGGAAAGTTTTTGGCCCTGTATGACGTCATAAAGGGCAGAATTGTTTGCATGGGCACTTCTCCCGGATGAGCACGTGCGCATGTCAACCAGAGCGAGAGCAAGAGCGTGCCCATCAACAAGCTTCGTTCGGGTTACGGAAGCCGTCGGCTGCGCTGTCATTTTGTTTTAGACCATGAAATCATCAATGTCACTAAAGAAGTGTGTTTTTGGTTGTGAGGGAAAGATAACCTTGTTCAGCTTCCCAAATAACCCAGCGTTAAGGAAACAGTGGATGCAGTTTGTTTTTCTGGAGCAGCAACGGAGTTCTGCAAGTGTGTTTGTTTGTTCCCGGTCATGAGTCGAAACCGCAGGTGGTGAGTGAAACTCCATCAAATGTCTGTGTTTTGTTGGCAATCAGGGCACAAGTGCATATAATTTATACAGCACGAACGTATAGTGAATCGAAAGTTCCCTTTCAGTCGGTCACGTTCGACGTACGTCGGAACTGACCGACGAATTGGGATCTATTTTCAGAGACCAATCTACTTCGAGTGTTTAAAACGAGCCAATGAAGATTGGCATGCGGTCGACGCACTCCACGCACCGCCCCGCAGCGCGGGTACAAATACGGAAGCGGAAGTACCGCATATCGCTTTCAACTTCGGAGCCGAACATTCATGCGCTTGTTTGTTCCTACGAAGAGTGTTTCCTGCGAGGACAAAGAGATTGGAGCTCTGCCAGTGTCGTTGTGACGGTGCCTGCAGCGGTGGTCGCAAATAGAGTTTTTTCTGAGAGAAAAAAAAACAAAAAAAAAAACAGCTGTTTTCACAGCTTTGGCCATTTTGAGTGCTCTCAGCGGGCTTGCACCCCTGAACCGCTGCGAGCCGCGGCCATTTCCCCTGCGTGCCTCGGCACTGATCAGAGCATTTTCCTCTAAAAGAGCGACACGGTTTGACCCTGCGTCTTTTTCAAGATGTCATTCAAACCGTGTGTTTCTGGATGCCGACGTTACCTGTCCCCAGCTGACGGACATGATCGCTGTCTCACGTGTTTGGGCGTTCAGCACGCTGAGGCGGCTTTCGTGGATGACTCATGTTCCCATTGCGGGAATATGACCATCGCAGTATTACGGTCCAGGCTCGACTACCTTAAAAAAGGTGGAGTCCCATTGCGCATCCTCCGATCTAGTGGTCCTCCTGCCCCGAAGCAGAGGGCTGCTACTTTGGCTGATGCCTTTGGTGGGGACCTGAGGATTACTGTGAGGGCACTCCCGCCGGGCCAACAGGCTCCTCGGGCCCCTCCCCCCTCCGCTGCGCCGGTTGAGCTTCCGGAAGAGCATGCTGGTCCTTCCTGCGGGGGGCCAGCTGTTACTTTCGGGGCTCCGGTTGAGGATATGGTTTCGATCGCCGCATCGGGGGACGAGCTAATGGACTCTGGAGATGAAGATTCGGCTGCGCTGCCCCCTTCGGGTGTGGTAGCGTTGCCCGAGTCCGATCCAGAGCTCACAGCTATGCTTTCCCGGGCCGCCGCGAGTGTCGGGCTCGAGTGGAACCCTCCACTGCGTCCCGAACCCTCGCGGCTGGACGATTGGTATCTCGGGACGGCCCGTGCTGGTTCTCAGCGCCCTGCCCCAGTGCCTTTCTTTCCGAAAGTGCATCAGGAGCTCACAAAGTCGTGGACAGCGCCCTATAGCGCTAGAAACCGATTGACTGACTCCTCCGTCCTCACTACCCTCGACGGTGGCGCGGCGAAGGGTTACGTGGAGATCCCCCCAGTGGAGCTGTCGGTTGCGATGCAACTGTGTCCTAAGACCGCTACCGACTGGCGGGGAAATCCGCGTCTCCCCTCCCGGGCATGTAAGTTCTCGTCCGGGCTAACCGGCAAAGCTTACACGGCCTGTGGAGAAGCCGCGTCATCTCTGCATGCCATGGCGCTCCTGCAGGTCTACCAGGCCAAAGCGCTCATGGAATTGCACGAGGGTAGTTCCGACCCAGGGGTTATGCAGGAACTGCGTACCGCGACGGACCTTGCTCTCAGGGCGACGAAAGTCACCGCACGCTCCCTGGGTTGGGCGATGTCCACACTTGTGGTCCAGGAATGCTACCTGTGGCTGAACCTGGCAGATATGCGTGAGGCCGACAAAGTGCGGTTCCTCAACGCCCCTGTCTGTCAGGCCGGCCTCTTCGGCGACGCAATCGAGAACTTCGCCCAGCCGTTCTCGGTTGCCCAGAAGCAGACGGAGGCGATTAAAAATATCCTGCCCCGGCGACCTGCTGCTGCCTCCACCCAGGAGCGCCCCCACCTGCTCGTCGCCGAGGGCATCCCCCGGCTTCTGTCTCCGCCCCTGCCAAGCTAAAGCAGCAGCCTCCACCGGCAAAGCAGGGCGCCAGGCGCAAGGGGGGCGCCCAACCCGTCCAGGGCCCCGCTGTCTCTGCAGGCAAGCGCAAGGGTAAGCGGCCCTGAGACGGGCAGCCCAGGGAGAAGAGGAGCTGTTCTCGGGGAGGTGGTGTCCGCACCCATCCTCCCCCCGGAGGAGGACCGGGGGGAGAATGTCCATCACACTGGTGTCAACATCCTGCCGCTGGCTCTCCGGAGTCCAGCGGTTTTCAATAAAAGAGCAGTTTCCTCCCTCCCTGGGCCCCAAGAGGGTCAGGTTGGCAGTGCGCGACGCCCCCGGGCCTTGCCACTCCTTTTCTCTCCTCTCCCCCTCGCCAGGGGGCAGCAGTGTGGGCACCGAGGACGCCCCCGGGCCTTCTCACCCACACTCTGCCCCACCCTGGAGTACTCAAGCAACACTCCGGGCCGCCTCCGGGCCTCCCGAGTCGGGCCTGGGTACTCCATCTCGCTGCCTGGGCAAGAATGAGCCAGTCGTCGAGATAGTTGAAAATGCGAACGCCGCGTTCTCTGAGCGGAACAATGGCTGCCTCTGCGACTTTCGTGAATACGCGAGGCAACAGGGACAGTCCGAAGGGCAGGACCTTGTACTGAAATGCCCTCCCCTCGAACACAAAGCGTAGGAACGGTCTGTGTCGAGGGAAAATGGAGACATGAAAGTACGCGTCCTTCAGGTTGATCGCTGCGAACCAATCCTGGGGACAGATGCATTCGAAAATGCGTTTCTGCATTAGCATTCTGAACGGGAGCTTGTGCAGGGCCCGATTCAGGACACGCAGGTCCAGTGGCCAGTGGCCAGTAGCGCTAAGTACCCGTTCTAGTGTCGGCTTGCATACGCCACTCCCGCCTCCGGGCCGGATACGTGCGTTTATTGTCTCCAGTTGTGTTCCCCGGAAACGGCTAACCCTGTCGAGCTCCTCCGTCACCCCTTCGGTGTCAGACGTTGCGGCCGTTTGACACCAGGCCTACACCCGTATGCTTGTGGAACATGTGTGTTAGGCTGGGTTCCATATGTAGCGGTTCCCTAACGGCAACCCCATATGTGTATTCTCTACAGTACCAGCTACCCTACTCGGCTAGCCCGGTGTCTTTCCCTTGACAGAGCCCACTCTGTCGTCTCTGGTGGTGTTCTTTCCCCCCTGGGACCAGGTTGGATCCACCCCAGAGACTGCCATAGGTAGCACTACCCTGCTAGGTTAGTCCTTATGAGTATTCCCACCTCTCCTTCCACTGAAGGACGTGGCTCCGCAGCGTACCATCTTCCCCAGACGGGCACGCTTTCCCAGCGTTATCCAATAGTCACGCTGAGTGGGTCTTGCAGGAACAGCAGTGACTGGCCTCCCTGCCCGGAGCCCTGACTTCCGCACCAACCTAGGTGTGGTCCAGCGAGCTCGGTCAGGGCACTGGAAGGGCCAGCATCTTTGGCGTGTTAGTAGGGATCCCAATTCGTCGGTCATTTCTGACGTACGTCGAACGTGACCAACTGAAAGGGAGCGTCTCGGTTACGTATGTGAAAATGTGCTTTTCATCGCTCCCATAGTGTATGATTGCAGAAAAAGTATATATGTTTGTATTGAACATTTATGGAGCAACAGATTTTGTGTGAAAATAAATCATAAAAGTGGTTTATTTTGTTTAAAAATCGTATCAGTGTATGGGGTGGCGAGGCTCACCAGCATGGGGCAAAAGGCACACAGTATTGTAAATACTTTATCTAAAATAATGTTTTTAATAATGTCTAAGTTAATACTTGTTCAAAAAAAATTTTTTTACCTAGAAGTTTCTGTTATTTTTGTTCAATAAATATGCTGTCATTAAAATGTCAATATATACATATATTTAAAAAATATAGAAACAAAATCATTTTAAAAAGTAAAGATTCTGAAAGCATTGGAGATCCCCACATTTTTTTATATAGATTAACAGTAATAAAAAGAAATGATATTTTATTATATGATATGATTATTATATAATATTACTAAATAATAATAAAAATTTTTTTTAAATATGATTGTTTCAATATAAATATGCGATTATTGCTAAGGTGGACACACAAATTAATATATGATATTTACCATCTGAATCTAACCATGTCATGTCAACAAATGGAAAAAGTCAGCTAACTATTTATTATCATGTTAAATATGGTGCCTTTAGCCCCGACAGCAGGGGCGCCTTTTACCCCAAATACCATACTTTTACTTATTCTTCCATCATTTTGCTTTAATTACCTTAAACAAAACTGAAAATCATTAAGAAGAACTTTGTCTCAAAATATATTCAATAGTTTAAGTGATTCTTATTTGCTACTTAAATCTAAAAACATTTTTAATAACATCAAATATTAGACAGGCCCGGCTCCAGCTTTGAGATGCAGGGTGGGTCAAGTGAAATTCCTGGTGGGTCCAGACTTTTAACATTACTTTTTTCCAGTAACAATACTTTATTTTATAACAAAAGAGGCAGGTCTTCAAAGGAACTCTCTATATTTACAGGGCTCAATGCAAAGGAGCAAAAAAAAGTATTATTAGTATTTTAAACAGTCAATAAGAACAAATTACAAGCAATAGCACAAATCAATAGAATCAGGGCAGGGCTGATGGGTCTGTGGGCCCCTGGGCTTGAGTTTATGTTTGGGCCCTACCAACACTACAAATGACCTCCACTAGAACATCATTATAGTGTAGAAAAAAATACACAAAAGTTAAAATCTACTTTGAGGTTCCTAGAACAACTAGTTGTTACAATCCACGCCTGTCCCGGACTCCATTTCCCATAATCCACCCTGCCTCACACCTGAACATCTTTCCCGCTCTCCCTGGATTCCCTGCACCTGCCGTTCGTCATTTGCACTCCTTTTTTATTGAACTCACTTCCCTGCACTCCTGGTTTGATCTTTTATGTTATGTTCAGTTTTGTTGGTGTTGCTTGTTTTTGTCTACGTATTCTAAATAAACCCATCTATGTTGGAAGTCCTGTTCTGACTCTTCCCTGCCGCACCAACCTGTAACAGAAGATCGGACCCAAAACTGCTAAGGACTTCTAATAGAAGATGGGGATCTTCCTGTTACCGCTCTCTCCCGTGTCCCTTAAGGAAGACACGTCGGCGGTGGATCGCCTATGGGGGCTTCGGCAGGACGGTCGGCCCGCTGGAGAGGTATGTGGAGGAATTCGCTTAGCTATCTAGTTTGGTGAACTGGCCAGACGCTCCTTTTGAATGCGGTTTTTCTGATGGGCCTGGACGTGGACACTATCCGCTACACTGAACCTGCCTGTTCCTTTTCTCTAGTCGAATCTATAAATCTGATTTTATAGAAAGGAAGTGTCTTCCTCGTCCGGTCCCCTCAGAAAAACACGCGGCCTGGTCAGTTCACCCACAAGTTTCCTCCACCTATCCCTCCAGTGGGCTTTCCCGTGTGATCCTGCCTGCCCCAAAGCCCTCGTCTCCGGCCAAGATGGCCGCCGTCACGCCAGAGCCCTCGTCTCCGGCCAAGATGGCTGCCGCCACGCCAGAGCCCTCGTCTCCGGCCAAGATGGCTGCCGCCACGCCAGAGCCCTCGTCTCCGGCCATGATGGCCGCTGCCACACCAGAGCCCTCGTCTCCAGCCAAGATGGCCGCCGCCATGCCGGAGTCCTCGCTGGAGGAAGAGCAGTGGTTGATAGACTTTTGGAACGAGCCAGCTCCAGGTCTCCACGAGCCCACTCCTCGTCTCCACGAGGCCGCTCCTCGTCTCCACGAGGCCGCTCCTCGTCTCCACGAGGCCGCTCCTCGTCTCCACGAGGCCGCTCCTCGTCTCCACGAGGCCCCTCCTCGTCTCCACGAGGCCGCTCCTCGTCTCCACGAGGCCGCTCCTCGTCTCCACGAGGCCGCTCCTCGTCTCCACGAGGCCGCTCCTCGTCTCCACGAGGCTGCTCCTAGTCAAGTCAAGTCAACTTTATTTATATAGTGCTTTTTACAATGCAGATTGTTTCAAAGCAGCTTCACAGTGTTAAACAGGAAAATAATGCAACCAAATTTGATTCGGCTGTACAGCCGCTCTGGAGAAAACGGTGATGTCATCTAGCTCATTTCATTTATCATATATATATATTCAAGTAATGTAGTTGATATAGTTAATTTAGTTTAGTAATTACATTTATTTGGATATTTATTTGAAAATTTAGTGTCCCCAACTGAGCAAGCCAAGCCAAAGGCGACAGTGGCAAGGAACCAAAACTCCATCAGGTGGCATAATGGAGAAAAATAAACCTTGGGAGAAACCAGGCTCAGTCAGGGTGCCAGTTCTCCTCTGGCCAATTAACAAACAGTGTATGAGCTCTCCTCACCCGCTTCAGCTCTCCTCGAGGCCGCTCCAGCTCTCCTCAAGCCCTCCATACCACCCCTGAATTCCCCAAAGAAAATGTTGGGGAGGGCTATACACCCGTGGGTGGGGATCCGCCATGGCCACCCACGGCTCCTGATCCGCCATGGCATCCCAAGGCTCCTGACCCGCCATGGCCGCCCAATGTCCTAGACCCGCACTGGAGACCTCCGTACCTGTCTTCACCTCCCCCTCACCTACGTGTAGGTCTCCAGGGTGCCCACCCCCTCCCCGGTTGTTACATCTAAGGCACAAGGACGCGCCTACCAGGAGGGAGAGGTAATGTTACAATCCACGCCTGTCCCGGACTCCATTTCCCCTAATCCTCCCTGCCTCACACCTTAAAACACTCCCTCTTTCCCGCTCTCCCTGGATTCCCTGCACCTGGCGTTCGTCATTTGCACTCCCTTTTTATTGAACTCACTTCTCTGCACTCCTTGTCTGATCTCGTTTATGTTATGTTCAGTTTTGTTGGTGTTGCTTGTTTTTGTCTGCATATTCTAAATAAACCCGTCTATGTTGGAAGTCCTGTTCTGACTCTTCCCTGCCGCACCAACCTGTAACACTAATATGCAACCTAGACAAAGTTGCCTAGCCTAGATACAGTTTAGAGGTAATATTAAATGGACATTATAATACAATAAAATACAGGATGTCTCTCAGTCGAGAGATCAAAGCCCTGAAATAACACTGAGCAATAAAGCCGGTATTTAACTGTATTTTTAAATGCATTGTCATATCCGTGTCCTCTTATGTCAGATTCTTACATTTAATCAATTCAATCAGAATAAGACAACACCGTATGTCTATTACCACTCAAATAAAGTCAGTATCAACAAAATCCATCTTTGTATTTACACTTAATGCAAATCAGATGCGGCATGAATGGATTTACACTGCAGTTGCATAATCAGTGTTGGTGTAATGCATTACTAATTAATTACTGTAATTTCAAAAAGTAAAGTAAGGAATTACTCTTAATTTCTTTGTGATTTAACTACAGTTACTTCTGATGTTGTTCCATTAAATACTGTATAGAATACAACAATTCTGTATACAATAGTGGATTTAACATTTTACATCTTACGTTAAAATGTAATGTAACCTTCTCCCTTTAAATACTTTGGTCAGTTCAATAACAATTTATGCAATTTTATATTAAAAGGATCTATTTACAGAAATGCAATATAAAGACCGTTATGTTTTTATTACCTTAAAATGAGCCATTTCTATCTACATACACCATGAGTCCCCTTACAGTGAAGTTGCCATTTTGCATCACCATGTTTCTACAGTAGCCCTAAACAGACTAACTTCTCTACAGAGCGCTTAGTCACTCTTTGCTCTCTCCGATGACGACATCTTTGTCCTGTGTCGGCCACCTTAGCTTGTCTATGTGCTTCGAAAGGGAGGGGTGAGTGGTGGGCGGTTGCAATTCACAACCTCTCCACTAGATGCCACTAAAATTTACACAGTGCGCCTTTAAAAGAGCAGTTTCATGTCTATCTTTATATTGTTCAACAATATATATTGTTATATTGTAATTAATTAAATAATAGGCTACTTAAAATTTTTTAATAATAGTCTACTTTTTAAATATGAAACTAAAACCGCCAGTAGGTGGTGGCAAGCCACTGATTAGTGAGTTAAATCCTTCATTAAAGTGCTAATTTGTTTAACTTAATTATATTTATGAATAGAAATAATAAATCATTTACTCATCTGATTTGTTAAAATACGCTGATTCTTTGAGGAAATAGATCACTGTGTTGCTCGGAGACGCAGCGGTTCTGCTGTTTGTTCTGTTTTCTTTGATAGAGCAAAAACAGAAAGTGTCTATTAAAGTTACTTCTTGTTTTTTGAACTGTTGTCACAGTGCAGATGTTCGGAAAGACAGCACTGTTGCTTGTGTGATAAGTCCTATATCATAGATTTATATTATAAATATAAAGAAGAGGAACTCATTAAATAGATTTTTTCCACATTTTGATGAAATTTCTGCGCCGCTAAAGTGTGATGGCAGTGAGACGGGAGATCGCATAGTTTAGTGGAAAAATAACAGAAACTATCATTCTCTGTAAAGAAATGACGCGTGAGCATGAGACGCAAAATTACTTACGTAACCTCGGTTCCCTTTCAGTCAGTACACTACGAGTTACGTCAGTTACTGACGAAATGGGGGTTTCGCTTAGAAGCCAATCGCCTTTGAGCTCTACAAAACGAGCCAAAGGCATGAAAATGCCATGGGTCTGCGGAATTTGTATGCCGCAATCCCGCCCCACCGCGTGGGTATAAAGGCCGTTGCGTGGCAATCTCACATTATGTTTCTGCTTCAGAGCCGAGTATTACTGCCTGCGTTTTTTCTCTTCAAGACGAGTATCTCTCCAGAGTGTTGGTGTTACGGCGCGTTCCAGCGAGTTCCGCATTCCTGTCTGATCTGTGCAGTGATCTAGCACAGCGTGCGCGCTCTCCCTGGGCGCTTCAGCATTTCTGCAGAGTAAACACTCTTCTCTAAAAGAGCTGCACGTGGCACGTCTTTCTAAAGATGTCTCGCCCGTGCTCCGTTTCTGGGTGCGATCGCTGTTTGGCGTGCTTGGGCCTCGTGCATGCCGAGCGCACGTTCATGGATGAGTCATGTTCCCACTGCGGGAACATGGCCATCGCAGTGTTGCGATCAAGACTCAGTGATCTCTGTAGTGGAGGGAGAGTCCCCTCTACCACACCCCAATCTATTTCCTCCACGAGAGGGAATACTTTGGCTGGTGGTCAGGGTGATCTGAGGGTGACGGTGTGGGCCAACCCGACGAATCCTCCTCGGGCCACACCCCCCTCTAGTACACTGCAACCTGTGGTGTTGCCTGATGAGGGCGCTGGGGCTTCCCGTCCGGGGCCCTGCGTTTCATTTGGCGCACCGGCGGAGGACGCTATGCCGATCGCCGCATCACAAGGTGGGCTGGATTCCTCCAGAGATGACGATTCGGCTGTGTTGCCTCCTTCGGGAGTTCCAGCATTGCCCGAGTCCGATCCGGAGCTCACAGCCATGCTTTCCCGGGCGGCCGAGGCTCTTGGGCTTGTGTGGAACCCTCCGCCATGTCCCGAGCGCTCTCGGTTGGATGATTGGTATCTGGAGGCGGCCCATGCCGAAGGCGCCCGTCAGCCCCCAGTGCATTCTTCCCGGAAGTGCATGAAGAGGTGTCGAAATCGTGGAAGTCTCCCTTGACTTTTCGCGATCGCTCGGCAGCCACTTCCGCCTTCACTGCGGCGCAGTGAAAGGGTACACTGGGGTTCCCCCTGTTGAGCGCTCTGTTGCGATGCAACTGTGTCCGCAGATCGCTGCAACATGGCGTGGTGACCCAAAGCACCCGTCCAAGGCTTGTAGGTTTACGTCTACTTTGGTGGCGAAGACCTACAGAGCTGCGGGCCAGGCCGCGTCCTCCCTGCATGCTATGGCCACCCTACAGGTCTATCAGGCCAAGGTGCTCAGAGACATGCACAAGGGTAATGCTGACCCCGCATTAATGCAGGAGTTGCGGGCGGCCACCGACCTCGCTCTACGAGCGACGAAGGTGACCGCTCGCTCTCTCGCTCAGGTGATGTCCACTTCGGTGGTCCAGGAGCGGCACTTATGGCTCAACCTGGCTGATATGCGAGAATCTGAGCGAACCCGTTTCCTCAATTCTCCCATTTCCCAGGATGGGCTATTCGGCGGGGCGGTCCAGGACTTTGCCCAACAGTTCTCGACCGCTCAGAAACAGACTGAGGCAATTAAACATATTCTGCCCCGGCGGCCAGCTGCTGCCTCCACCCAGCCGCCAGCTCAGAAGCCTCAGTCTGCTCCCCGCCGAGGCCGCCCTCCTGCGGCTCCCGCCCCTCCCGCCCGGCCCCAACAGCAGCCTTCACCCGGGCCGAGGCGCGGAGGATGCCGGCTCGGAGGTGACCTCGGACGCTCCCACACCTCCCATGTCTGGGCCGGTCATTCCGCCTCGCTGCCCCATTGGGGGTACACCTGTGGTTCGCATGACCCCTCTGGTTCAGTTTTTGGGAGCCTGGCTAACGCTTCCCAACCTGTCCAGGTGGCTCACTCGCACCATCAGGTTCGGCTATGCGATTCAGTTCGCCCGGTCTCCTCCCCGTTTTCGGGGAGTCCGCTATACCGTGGTGGGTGGCAACGCCCCTGTCATGCGTGCGGAGGTCGAGATCGTCCCTCCAGCCGAGATGTAGTCCGGCTTTTACAGCCCTTACTTCATTGTACCCAAGAAAACCGGTGGGTTACGGCCAATCCTGGACCTGTGTGTCTTGAACCGAACCCTTCACAGGCTTCCATTCAAGATGTTTCACAAGATGAAACGCATCTTCGAGTGCGTTCGTCCTTTGGATTGGTTTGCAGCGATCGACCTGAAGGACGCGTACTTTCATGTCTCCATTCTTCCTAGACACAGACCGTTTCTACGGTTTGCCTTCGAGGGGCAGGCATATCAGTACACAGTTCTCCCTTTCGGGCTAGCCCTGTCTCCTCGCGTCTTCACTTAGATCGTCGAGGCAGCCCTTGTGCCGCTCAGGCAACACGGGGTTCGCATCCTGAATTTTCTCGACGACTGGCTGATTCTAGGCCACTCTCAGGATCAGGTTTGCGAACACAGGGACCTGGTGCTTCAGCACCTCGCCCGTCTGTGCCTTCGGGTCAACTGGGAAAAGAGCAAACTCTCCCCAGTGCAGAGGATCTCTTTTCTCGGTATGGAAATCGACTCGTCACCATGTACGCGCAGCTTACGAGCGAGCATGCACAGTCTCTGCTGACTTGTCTACGCCAGTCCGAGGACAAGAGTGCGGTTCCACTGAAACTTTTTCAGAGGCTCCTGGGGCATATGGCATCCGCAGCCGCGGTGACGCCGCTCGGCTTGCTTCATATGAGACCGCTTCAGCACTGGCTTCACGACTGAGTCCCGAGATGGGCATGGCAACACGGCACGCTCCGGGTCCCAGTAACTCGGGCCTGCCGTCAGACCTTCGTGGTCGAACCTCAGTTTTCTACGGGCAGGTGTTCCCCTAGAATGAGTTTCCAGGCATGTTGTTGTAACAACAGATGCCTCTGCCACGGGCTTGGGCGCCATGTGCAATGGACATGCTGCCGCGGGCTCCTGGAGAGGACCCCAGCGCCTTTGGCATGTCAATTGCCTCGAGTTGCTGGCTCAAGGACAAGCATGTACTGGTCCGGTAGGACAGTACGGCGACAGTAGCGTACATCAACCGACAAGGTGGTCTACGCTCCCGCCTGATGTCGGAACTCGCCCGCCATCTCCTCCTATGGATTCAGAAGCATCTGAGGTCACTTCGTGCCGTTCACATCCCTCCCCCAGTGAGCCTTCTCGCACAGGTTCTGTGCAAGATCAGGGAGGACAGGGAGCAGGTCTTTTTGGTCGCCCCATATTGGCCCGGCCGGACCTGGTTCTCAGAACTCGTACTCCTTGCGACAGCCCCTCCCTGGTCGATCCCTCTGAGGAAGGACCTCCTGACTCAGAGACGGGGCACCATATGGCACCCACGTCCCGTGGTAGGTTTGAGTACCCTGCCACCTCAGGTGGCGGCTACCATCACTTCCGCTAGGGCCTTGTCCACGAGACACGCCTATGCGTTGAAGTGGAACCTCTTCGTCACCTGGTGCTCCTCTCGCCGAGAGGACCCCAGGAAATGCCCGATCGGGTCTGTGCTCTCCTTCCTCCAAGAAGGGTTGGAGCAAAGGCTGTCTCCCTCCACCCTGAAGGTCTATGTGGCCGCTATTTCGGCCCAACATGACCTGGTGGACTCAAAAACGGTTGGACAGCACGACTTGGTCAGCAGGTTCCTTAGAGGCGCAAGGAGATTAAATCCTCCTCGCCCACCTCAAGTACCCTCTTGGGATCTTGCAGTGGTTTTATCTGCCCTGCAGAAAGCTCCCTTTGAGCCACTGCAGTCTGTGGAGCTGAAGTTCCTTTCTTTGAAAGTGGCGCTCTTGACTGCTCTTGTCTCCATCAAGAGGGTAGGGGACCTGCAGGCATTTTCGGTTGACGAAGCGTGCCTGCAATTCGGGCCGGCTAATTCTCACGTGATCCTGAGACCCCGGCCTGGATACGTGCCCAAGGTTCCCACCACTCCCTTCAAGGACCAGGTGGTGAACCTGCAAGCGCTGCCCGTGGAGGAGGCAGACCCAGCCTTGGCACTGCTCTGTCCAGTACGTGCCCTTCGCGCTTACGTAGACCGCACGCAGTGTTTCAGGACCTCAGACCAGCTCTTTGTCTGTTACGGAGGGCAGCAGAAAGGGAAGGCTCTCTCCAAGCAGAGGTTGTCCCACTGGATAGTGGATGCCATTGTCCTGGCATATCAGGCTCAGGGCATGCCATGCCCCCTTGGGGTAAGAGCACACTCCACCAGGAGTGTTGCTTCCTCTTGGGCTTTAGCGCATGGCGCCTCGCTGTCAGACATTTGTAGAGCTGCAGGCTGGGCGACACCCAACACATTCGCAAGATTCTACAATCTCCGAGTGGAGCCTGTGTCCTCTCGTGTACAGTAACTGGACAGGCTCAGGTGTCTTCGCTTGCTGTGCCATTCCACTCGACAGACTGGATACGTGCGCATTTCTTCTCAGGTAGCTTCTCAGTAAGCCCTGAGCTCCTCCAGCACTTTTGATGTCGACACCAGAGTGCATGCCCGCTTGGTCATCCCTCGTGTTAGGCTAGGTGCCGCCGTGTGCATGGTTCCCCCGTTGGGTAACCCCCACATATGTATTCCACGGTCAGTCTTTAAGTGCGTGTCTTCCCTTGGCAAGACACCTTGCCACGCCTGGGGTTGAAATATTCCACCTGCGGCTGGATACCCCAGAGTGCTCCCTATGCAGTCCCTTCGGGGGGTCATAGGTGTATTCTTGAGTCCTCCCTTCGGGCAGGCATTGTGTTGCATTTCTCCACGTGGGATATGCTTCCCAGTGTACCTTGGTAGCGTTAAGCCTAGCCCCTCGTTCGTGCTCACACTCACGGCAGGAAGCCCTGGTCAGCGCAGGACGCTGGAAGACAGCCGTCATGGCGAGATTGTATTGGGACCCCCATTTCGTCAGTAACTGACGTAACTCGTAGTGTACTGACTGAAAGGGAACGTCTCGGTTATGTTTGTAACCCTTGTTCCCTGAAGGAAGGGAACGGAGACGTTACGTCCCCATGCCACTTCCGCTGTACCGCTGGAACAGGCCAGGCGATCATGCCTCGGCTCTTCAGCAGGTAACATAATGCGAGATTGCCACGCAACGCCCTTTATACCCACGCGGTGGGGCGGGGTTGTGGCATGCAAATTCCGCTTTTGTAGAGCTCAAAGGCGATTGGCTTCTAAGCGAAACCCCCATTTCGTCAGTAACTGACGTAACGTCTCCGTTCCCTTCCTTCAGGGAACGAGGGTTACAAACATAACCGAGACGTTCCCTGAGATAAGGGAACGAGTACTGCGTCTTAAGACGCAAATGGAAATAATCTATTTCTCGAATTACTGAAGCATTTTTGTAAAATCACGCAGTACTACTGCCCAGTCAAAACAGTGTAGAGACGTCTCGCATGCTATCAGCTGGCCAGTGGAAACTGGGAATCTGGTAAAAGTAGACGGTGAGGACCAGCCCGCCGATCTACAGATGTCAACAATAGAGTGAGTGGAGTGAGCTTTGTCACCTATGGGGCATTGGAGGCCCATAGTGTCCTAAGCTAACGCTACTGTGTCCACTAGCCACCTGGCCAGGCTTTGTTTGGTGACCGGAAGTCCTTTAGTGCGGCCACCAAAACTTACAAAGAGCTGCTCCGACTGTCTAAAGTGGGAGGACTGCTCAGTATATGCTCTAAGAGCCCTAACTGGGCAGAGCAGGTGTAACTGTCTCTCATCCTCAGAGAGGGGGAGAGCAGAGAGAGTGATTACCTGTGCTTTGAATAGTGTTGAAAGCACTTTGGGTACATAGCCATGTCTCGGATTGAGGATGACTTTAGAATCACCTGGGCCAAATTCTAGACATGACGCGTGTACAGAGAGCACATGAATGTCACCAACACGCTTAACTGATGCCAGTGCTAATAGCAGGGCAGTTTTCAGCAAAAGCGGTTTTAATTCGGCAGTCTGCAACGGTTCGAAGGGAGGTTCTTTTAGTGCTCACAGGACCAGTGAAAGGTCCCAAGCTGGCACTGTAGGAGGGCGTAGAGGGTTAAGCCTCCTGGCTCCTTTTAAGAACTTCACAACCATGTCATGTCTGCCTACTGATTGGCCAGCTATCGGTGCATGAGAAGCGGTCATAGCTGCCGTGTAGACTTTGAGTGTGGATGGAGTTCGTCCTGCATCCAACATCTCTTGTAGAAAAATGAGTATCTGTGATATCTCGCATGACACTGGGCTATGGTTTCTGGCCGAGCACCAGTCAGAGAACACTGACCATTTAAGAGCATAGAGACGTCTATTAGACGGAGCTCTAGCTTCACTGATAGTGCTAAGAACACTCACTGGGAGGTACTCGAGTGTGTTTTGTGTGCAGGCGAGTGTGCTTTGTAACAGGTTCGTATACTGCAATGCTGAACCTCTCCAGTCGCCTGAATAGAGGGGACTGGGAGAAGTGTTAGAGAGAAGTAACTCTCTCAACAGTGTGTTTTGTGTGCAGGCGAGTGTGCTTTGTAACGGGTTCGTATACTGCAATGCTGAACCTCTCCAGTCGCCTGAATAGAGGGAACTGGGAGAAGTGATAGAGAGTGAAAAAGGGGCAGGGCTTGGCCGCCATTTTACGCCGCCGCTATGCGCTAGACATCGAGTGCAGCAATGACGTAAGTCGCGCTCTCAACAGGGCGCACGTGCTGCCATGGCAATAAGTGCGAGCTGCAGTGAGAACAGGCTGTAACGTAAGCCGCGCCCTCAATATTTCTAGCAGTCTGAAAGCAAGACACGCGGGGAGAGCTCTGGCGTGAATTCGCTCGTCCACTCTGGCATTCTCTGTCCGCAGTGCTTCTTCAGCGCGGAGAGAGAGAGAGGGAGGCGGGATGCATCGAGGCTGGCAAGCCAAGCCCGCGGGGTCGGCAGCACCGTCTCATCGTGCAAATTCGGCGTGGTCTCAGCCGAGACACACGCGCTACCCGTTGAGGAATTTGCATTGCTGTGAAGTTGAGGGGGCGGGGTTGTCGATGGAGCCCGACCATTCCTCAGCGTCAGAAGCAGCGAGAGTTGCCGCCGAATGAGACCAGGCCCTCAGCTTCGAGCGGAGGGAACAGGTCCGATCGAGAGAACGTCACGGGAGAAACGTCTCTCTGAGGCGAAGATGAGGCACGCGGGCACTGGGCCGACATGAGCTCGTTAGCCTAGGTGTACTCAGCCCTCGGGCTCCGCCGCTTTTTCCGCCGGGGTTCAGACTGGAAAGGGAACGGGAGAGCGCGAGGGGCGGGTTTGCGCTCTGAGAAGAGCACTATCCGCGAGCGGAGAGAGGAGATGGGCATACCCTCGCAGTGAGAGCAGCCGGACCTGGAGAGAGCAGCGTCTGCGTGAGCTTAGCCCAGACAGATCACGCACACATCGTGGCCGTCCTCTTCATGCAGATGAGTGCTGCATGTTACACATATATTGCGCGACATTACGTAAGTCGCTCATTGTAAAAACAAGGATACACCGTAGTGTTTCACCGTAAAGCGCAGGGGAAAGGCGCGACAGCTCACAGGACCGCTGGCAATTGAGCGCGCTGAAACAGGCCGCTGACTCGTAGCAGGATGTCCGGGCTGGCTACCTCGCGATTTTCTCGGCGAAAGGTGGTGTAGCTTCGAGAGTTTATCAGCAAGGACCGAGTCCGTCGCTGAAGGAGATTAATCTGACATTTTAGGGCATTACAGCGTACCTTTAAGGCAGATGCCACGGCCATTTTGGCAGGCTTTGTGCTCACCTTCGCGGGCTTTGTGCTCACCTTTGCGGGCTTTGTGCCCTGCTTCACGGGCATTGTGCCCATTGATTCGCTCAGTTATGCTGTTCTGCCATTGGTTCATGCAGTTCCCACTGGCCAGCCAATAGCGTGCGAGATGTCTCTACACTGTTTTGACTGGGCAGTAGTACTGCGTGATTTTACAAAAATGCTTCAGTAATTCGAGAAATAGATTATTTCCCATTGCGTCTTAAGACGCAGTACGACTGACCGTTCGAAAGGGAACTGTCTAGACGCGGCACTCTCTACATGCTTTGGATGAAAACAGCACGCGAGCGTGTCTTTTTGCAAAACGATTTAAAATAATTTAAATGCTTAAACTAAAAAAAAGAAACTTAAATCAGGCTTTTCTATATCAAAGTGAAACGGCTTCTCGAAAGAGAAAAACGACCTAGTGCAGGACTTGATTTTGTCCATCGTGAATTGATTGGATCGTTGGATCACTGTGGTTTCCTATTGCAATGATCACGTGTGAGTGACAGGTTGTCCCGCCCTTGCGCCAGTAAACACGTCATTAAGAGGAGAAGAAATGACGCTGCAAAAAGGAGGGGAGGTTATTTTGATTAAAGATTATGAGTGCACATTCATAAATTATTTATAATAAATACTGCAATATTAATTTTTTTTTTTTAAACAATTAAATTTTGATTTCATGGTGACTTCAATGTGAAAATCAACCACTTTGTGTGCAAATGTTTCCTCCTCATCTCTCTTCTCTTTGTGTAAGGGTTTGTAACATGTTCCTGTTCATGATGTAAGTCTGTGTGACAGATCACATAACCCTGGCAGACTCAATGATTCTTCAGAGGCGGTAATATGCTGTTGACTGGGGCATTTAATGACATGTCATCCTGTGGTCTACAGTCTCCCTCTCACCCTCCCTCCCTGCCACAGGTATTCAGATTTCACCTCCTAAAACCACCTTGTCATCATTTACTCATCACTGAGATAATCACTCCTAGTTTGTAGTCAAACAGTCTCCAAATCCAGCTGATCCTGGTGATGGGAAGTGAAATACAGAGGGTTAAATAAGGAGCATTACAGTTTGTCTTATGACACTTTTGAAGATGCCTTGGTATCTTTAAAACATAGCCGATGTAGAGGTAAAACTCAGAGATATGTCAGAGAAGGACAGGACTGCCACACACACACACATGCTTTCATTTCAGCACTTGTTCTCTGAAGCACTGAGCTGAATAATCCAGTTTGCTAATGTGTTTCACTCAAGCAGTGAAGCAGATAATCTGGCGTCTCTCAGAGAGACACAGTTCTCTTACTCCTTTTTCCTCTTTTGCTCTGCTTCCCATTCGCTTTCTCCATTTCGGTTCGTACTTTTTAACAAATCAAGTTTTTTGATATACAGCTTCACACAAAATATAGAACTGTTTTTAATTTGTTGGGCAATATTTAATGACACATGATAATATTTGATGGCAAAGGGAGGTAGAGGTTTAGAAATAAGACTTATCAAATCTGATAAAGATGACTTTAATTACACACACTGTCTCGTGTCACTAGTTCTAGTGGATTTTTTTCTACTAGTTACTATTTTATCTAAAAGAATAATTATATCAATAATTACTAAAAGTGTTAGTAAAGGAAAGAAGGAAAAATAAAAATTTGTTTAGCTAGGATGCATTAAATGATCAATGATCAAAAGTGACAGTTACGTACAAAATCTTTAATTTCAAATGTAGATCAACCTGTTTTCAACAGCATATCAGAAATTCATTTTGAAGAGTTGTCATGTGACACTGAAGACTGGAGTAATGGCTGCTGAAAATTCAGCTTTGCCATAGAAAAATATATTAAAACAGTTATTGTAAATTGTAATAAGATTTCACAATATTATAATTCTTACTGTATTTTTGATCAAATAAACACAGCCTTGACTTTTTTCAAAAACATTAGAAAATCTTACAGACCAAAAGTATCTTTTCTAATTAAATCTATTTGTACTGACATCCTAACTGCTAAATTTTCACTTATTTGTTACATTTTTGACCAGTTCTGACTGTTATCTCTATTAAAGAATCGGAGTTGTCAATCTAACATTTTTGACATAGTCGGCAGGATCTAACATGACTATAGGCATGACGTTATTTGAGTAATTGAAACTCAAATAAATTGAAAAAGGGTTACATTTTGATCATTGACGCCATTTTAATTTTCTGATGATTGATCTTTTTCTATATATAATTAAAAAAATTATCCTATAGGCTATAGCAGATCCTGATGTCCAGACCTCAGACTCACATGCTGTCATTTTATGAGTCATGTCATGCTTGTGGTCTGTCTCACTTGTTATGACGCAGTCAGGGGTCAGCTGGCTCCTAGTCACCTCCTTTAACAATAACAAACATAGCGTTTGATGAACAACAGTCAGTTTATGAATGCAAGTAAGTCACTGTATATCTGACCTCCTGTCAGTGTGATTCAGGTTCTAAGTCTGACCTCCATCTGGCACCGTAGGCATACTTGACAAGGTAACTGGTGAGAAAAAGCTCTATTAATGTTTGCAATTTATAGGACTATCGCAATAATGACTATGACTCATACCACACTTTTGGTTTGTACTGTCCCAAATTAGGGATCTATTAGAAGATCTGTTTTCAGTTTAAGACCCTAAGATAGTTTTATGGTCGTAGTTTATGGTAATATTCTTATTAGGTATTACAACAGCTGTGGTCAAAGTGGAAACTACTTAATGAGCATACCTTTTCAATAAATCAGTACCGAATATTGTCTTTATTCGGTCCCTGAGTGGTGTAATACAAGGAGAAGGAAATCAATATGTTTATTCAGGAAGGATGCATTAAATTGATAAAACCATTTTCAACATTGATAATAATAAGAAATGTTTCTAGAGCAGTAAATCAGCATATTAGAATGATTTCTGAAGGAACATGTGACTGAAGACCGGAGTAATGATGCTGAAAATCCAGGTTTGCCATCACAGAAATAAAATACATTTTAAAATGTATTAAAATAGAACCAGTTATTTTAAATTGTAATATTATTTCATAATATTTCAGTTTTTACTGTATTTTTGGTCAAATAAATGCAGCCTTGGTGAGCATAAGAGACTTATTTCAAAAAACTATTTTTTTACCCTAAACTTTTGAACTAGTTAATATTGTAATATATATTAAATATTTCAGTATTTGTAATATGATTTTAGGTAGTGATATTTTTCATGTCATATTATCATATTTTGTAGTTTAAAACAATCCTGGAACATAAATTATGAATTTGGTTGAAACAAAAAAAAGGGAAACAGAATTAATAATCTGATAACTGGTAAATTGTTGTGAAAGGAAAACAAAAGAATCTTTGCTCTTCTGTAAACTCCTTCTCCAAATGTAATGCAACCAAGATAATCTGAGTTTTATATCTATAAACACTATTCACTTCCCTTCCATAAATCAAGGCATGACGCTGTTTCTTGTGAATAAACTCCCATGTGCCTTCTCTCAGAAGTATTCTGAGAGATTTGTTGAGCAACATTCTGTTGAGGTGGAAGTAGCTTTGAAAATACATACTGTGACTCACATGGTTCTGAGAAGTAAACGGATGAAGCAGATTCTTCAGTTACTGAAGACTGAAGAAGTGTTCTTGTTGCAGATGTTGAGGCATGAACCTTCAGACTTTTAATTGGATCAAATCAAGTAAAGTCTTATTATTGTTGCTCTCCTACAAGACAAGAGAAAATGTAGCTTTTCCAGTGTCCTCTGTCCTGTGGTGTAGTTGGTGAATATGATGATGTGGTGGAGGACACATTATTTTGTTTAGTCTGAGATCTAGTCATCAATTCTGACTGCCTGGCCATGTGAGGAGAGTTTAAAGATCAGAATCAGAGTAGTGAAGGGTGTTGTGAAGTCAGAAAAACAGCATTCTGACATAAGCTTTGTTGTTGATAGGAAAGTGTCACACATTATGTGCGTAGATAAAGCCAAATATTTGTGTGTGTGTGTGTGTGTGTGTGTGTGTGTGTGTGTGTGTGTGTGTGTGTGTGTGTGTGTGTGTGTGTGTGTGTGTGTGTGTGTGTGTGTGTTAAAATAAATGAAAGTTGGACGAGAAGCATTAGGGCAGGTTCATTTTTGTTAAATGGCTGCACTCTGAACACACAAAGGGAATACCCAAGAGGCCATGGGGTCAAGAGTCAGTTCAAAAGCCTTGCCCCCTCCCTACATATCTCTGATCACTGGAGTCACTGGCCTGAATTCATGACCATAACCCTTAAACTCACTCTCATGCACACAAAGCCAATCCGGAGTGCAATTGCCATGTGCTTAAGTGGTCTCATCTTTACAGGTCATAATGAATCTTCAAAATAGGATCAAATACAAACAATAAGAAAATTAAATAGGCTACATGTACAAGGGAAAGGAGCTTTTAAATACCCAAGTATCTATTTTTCCCATATGTTCCAAAATATTTTCAACAACTCATGAAAGACTTTTAGCTGCCTATAATCTTATGCTATTGGCTGTCTACATTTAAGATGGGAAAACCCTTCCTTTGTAAATGTCTACTTCCTTTTCTCAAGGAAAAAGTCATTTGTCATAAGACACAGGCTGCATTTGGAGTTTTTGTCTTTATTGATCAAATTATTTGTATTCAAGATTATTTTACCATAACAATGTTCATTTTTGTTGTCTATATCATCTCTTTAGATAATGCAGAAGACCATTTGAACTTCAAGAAATAAACAATGCAATGGATTGGTAGTGCTATTACTGTCAGAAGTGAAAAGTTGTCTTATGATGTTAAATGTCATTGTTGGTGTGTGTGTGTGTGTGTGTGTGTGTCAATGCACAACATCACACATGATTCATAGCTACTCTGTGTGATTGAAGCAGAAAGCTTGCAATCGATCCATCTGTCTCACACCTTTCAAGAGCTTTTCTGCTAATTGGTTAGCAGCATCCCATCAAAACGATGGCTTAAACCAGCATATGATGACACAAGAGGGATGTTTGTGAACTATATCATGGAAGCATTGATTCTTAAATATTTCAATCTATAATTAAAATTAACATTTAAATTAACATTGAATTTTTCTTTCTATCATGATGCAGGAAGTCCAGTATTATAGATCGCCAATGCTTTGAAAGGAAAAATTGGTTCATCTCTATGACTATCGGCCCTTTGCACCCCAGGCCTGCCCAGATGGTTTCCAGGTACTTTGTGTCTGAAAGGAGAGCACATACAGATGAGAATTACTACATGAAATGCCTGTACAAACTAGGTTGTTAATTTTCTAAACTATCTCGCTTTCTGTAAGGTCATGTTTCATTGATGCAGGTTCAGCTGTGTTCATCTGTTTAGGATGCTTAATGACTGATCTCAGGTCAGTGGTGTCGCCTGGCGTCTGTCTGCCTCCTGTTAGCAGAGAGCTATTTATCAGTGTCAGCAGCTCCATACCTGAACTGACAGAGAGAGAGAGAGAGAGAGAGAGAGAGAGATGAGCACTCTTCTAAAGGGCACACTTAACTAACATCACTGAATCCAGGAACACAGTGTAGTGTGTTTCATCACAGCACTGAGTGCACATATTTTTCCTCTTCTCTATTAAAGGGTTTTCTAAAATTGTGATTTAAAGAGTGTTTTGCAGTGTTATAATTCTAATTTAGCCCACTGTTGTCAGCTTGGGTGATTGAGAGGGTCTAACCTATTATCTGTGGGCAGCAGTTCACCATGTTGGCGCCAAAGCTCTATAAACACTCAACACGTGCACACACACACACACACAGATGCTATCTGCTCCCACATCACTGTGACAGTGTGAGAAATGCTGATATGTGAGTGAGACTAGAGGAAGCCCAGCTGTTTGGCACTGCAAGCACGGCTGTGTGTATATGCGTTTCTGTCTGTGTGTGAGTGTGTGTGGTTGAACTGTTTGGAAGTATTAGGGCGTGTTTCTTCTGATGTATATGTTTTTGTTTGATTTCTCTGGATCTGCGCCTCTGTTTGGATTATAACTATTCTCTTCCTGTCTCACTCTCTTTGGCTTGCCCTTCCTTTCCTCCTTCATGATCCTTCCAGTCCTTAAGACAGAATATTAAATAAAATTGTGATATATTTTGGTATCTTTTGGTATCTAAATGAATGGATGGATGGATCTAACAATAGATGGATGGATCTGACATGCAGCACAAACAGTTACAGTTTATTTCATTTAAATATTTTATATAATATCTTATACACTGATCAGGCATAACATTATGACCGGTGAAGTGAATAACACTGATTATCTCTTCATCACGGCACCTGATAGTGGTGGGTGGGATATATTAGGCAGCAAGTGAACATTTTGTCCTCAAAGCTGATGTGTTAGAAGCATGAAAAATGGGCAGGCGTAAGGATTTGAGCGAGTTTGACAAGGGCATCTCCAAAACTGCAGCTCTTGTGGGGTGTTCCCGTTCTGCAGTGGTCAGTATCTATCAAAAGTAGTCCAAGGAAGGAACAGTGGTGAACCGGTGACAGGGTCATGGGTGGCCAAGGCTCATTAATGCACGTAGGCTGCTGTGTGGTCCAATCAAACAGACACGCTACTGTAGCTCAAATTGCTCAAGAAGTTAATGCTGGTTCTGATAGAAAGCATCAGAACTGGATCACAGAGTAATGAAAGAAGGTGGCCTGGTCTGATGAATCACGTTTTCACCTGGCTGGCCAGGGGCATGTGCATCGCTTACCTGGGGAACACATGGCACTAGGATGCACTATGGGAAGAAGGCAAGCCGGCGGAGGCAATGTGATGCCTCTGGCAATGTTCTGCTGGGAAACCTTGGGTCCTTGGGTCCTGCCATCCATGTGGATGTTACTTTGACACGTACAACCTACCTAAGCATTGTTGCAGACCATGTACACCCTTTCATGGAAACGGTGGCTTCCCTTAAAGGATCTGCAGCTAACGTCTTGGTGCCAGATACCACAGCACATCTTCAGGGGTCTAGTGGAGTCCATGCCTTGCCTGGTAAGGGCTGTTTTGGCAGGAAAAGGGGGACCAACACAATATTAAGATCTAAAATGATCTAAATGGATGAATGGATGGACAGATTGACAGACAGACACTTGAAATGCTGTGGTGGTAAAAAAAAAAAAGAAAAGACATTTGTATGTATACATGTTATATTTTATAATAGTTATTTCACACCCATTAATGGATGGACAGACAGATAGATAGATATAAATAACAAATAGCAAATCTTAATAAAAGGTATAGCATCTGACGAGCACATTAAATGATTATTTTACATAATATTTTATAATAGTTATTTCACATCCATTAAAAAATGGATGGATGGATGATAGATGGATGGGTGAGTGGGTAGATAGATAGATAGATAGATAGCACCTGACAAGCAGTACAAATGGTAAACAATTATTTTAAAAGTTCTAGCGAGTATGTGTGCTGTGTAAATGAAAAGGAGTTCTGATTTAAACTCTGTTATTGTGATCTCCATTGTGCTGAATTTAGATAGATCAGTCTTTATGTGATGAGCCTGTGATGTTTTTGGCAGGTACATCAAAGACCGTTTCCAGGTTGTTTAGAGGACAGATGTGAATGGGCTGAATCCTGAGCAGGCAGGAAATCAGAGACAGGGTAAAATAAACAGACCAACACAGCTTGACCTTTCCTACAACCCACCTGACCTCTCCTGACCCTTTCTTCTCTCTTATCTCTTATCTTCCCCTTATTCTGACACTGAGGGTGGAGGACAAGTCATCTATCTCCTCTTTTCTCTCTGTCCTTCTTTCTCACACACAGGCAGACACACAGATCAATCACTGCTCTGGCTCTGGCTAATGCAGTCACTGAGAAGGCTGGAGTATCACTATCAGACAGCAAGGAGCATGTTTGTGTGCAGTAATAAAAGGTAAAAAGAGCAAAAACTATCTACTGATCAGATCAGAAGTGATCAACTCATATATAGACAGCATTCATGATATCAGTCACTGAATAAGTGAGAGAAAACAATGTGTTGATAGATTTGTAATGATGAGACGAGAGAAACTGGAAAATGAGAAGAGGAGGAAAGAGAACAAGGGATAAAGGCCAGAGCATAAGGGGTAAGAATGAGTGAAGATAACGAAAGTGATTTAGGAGCACGGGAATAAAATAAAATGGGGGAGTAGGAGGAAGGATCGGAGAGAGTCCTGGCAGAAGGACGTGTATGTAATAGGAGAAGAAAAAAGGGGGATATTGAGGCACCGCAAGCTGTCAACCAGTTGGAGAGGGTCAAAGGTGAAGAGTATCATATAGGACACATGTATGCATACGCACATACACTACCGTAAAACTTTGGGCTTAGTAAGATTGTTTTACTGTTTTTAAAAGAAGTCTCTTATGTTCACCAAGGCTGAAATAATTTGATCAAAAATACAGTAAAATAATACAGCAAAATACAATATAGTTTAGTAATGTAGTTAAATGTTATTACAAATTTAAGTGCCCCTATTATGCTATTTTAAAGGTTCCTAATTTTGTTTTGGAGGTCTCCTACAACCGGTTTACAGGCATCAATGGTAAAAAAATAATAATTTTCTCATAATATACATTGCACATCACAACATTTTTCAATGATTCTCAGATAACTAGTGAGAGCTCTGCTCTGATTGGCCAGATGAACCAGTCTGTTACGATTGGTCTAGCATGTGTCAGAAACGAAACACCCATTACCATAACTGAATTTTAGCTCTGGAGGCTTCCTAAAGCTCAGCAATTGTACAGTATATAGCATCGATTTTACGATATCAATCCAAGTGTGAGTCCGATGATGAAAGCTTGGAAGAACTAGTTATTTAACCCAAACCTCCATCACAACGGATGACTTAAGCAGAACATTTCTCACTGATACGCTACACAGTTTGATGTTAATGAGATGTTGCAACTGTAATTCCTCACTATCAGCATCAGCAACAAGTGTATGTCCATCAACAAACCGATGTGAATATTTTTAATTTATTGAAGTACACATGTGGGAACTGTATCAATAACTGTATCAATAACAGCGTATACACGTTAGCCGAGCACTAAGGTGAATGACTGATGTAACGTTAAAGTTTGTACTATGTATTTTGAACACCGGAAGAAAAAATATACATGCATAATTAATTATACTTACACAGGTGATTAACAGGAGCAAGTTGGTCCAAATAAAGTACTGTCCCATCTTTAAAGGTTGGGTAAGTGATATTTCTAAGTCGTTAGAAATAAACAAACACACCCCTTTCTTCATTGCTCCGTCTCCAAAGCTCACTCTCCAATCCTAACTGGCTGCTCTGAGGTCGGTCTCAAACCCCGATCGCAGGCATGCGAGATGGGTGCACTAACAAGGACGCTAAACAGTAAACAAACATCGCAATCTCTAGCAGCCTGAACAACTTTCACTAGCTGACCTCTGTTACACACACAATGCAAGAGTAGATGTCTATTTATCATGAAAGAAGTGCAACAAAATAATGCATCACGAAAAATAAAGTGAAGATGATGAACGAACGACAAGGAAGCACAAACAATGAACAGTACACAAGGGTAAATACAAACAAGAGTTTGTTGTTAGTTGCCAACAGCACAGGAGCTCCAGACAAACAATGACACTCAAAACCAGTGTTACTCACGTATGGAGTGTTTCTTCCCGCTTAGCTCTCTCCAGCACTGGAAAGCTTTTATTATATTAACGCAGGTCCTAAAGCTCTTTCCTGATCATAACCCTTCATTTTCCAGTGATATTCTTATGAGCTTTTCTCTTTTTGTAATGTCTCTCAGGCATCTCTCTCTCTCAACAGTCTTTCTTCAAATCTCCCTCTTGCTCGTTCTCTCTCCTCCACCGTCATACTAATGCTGATTGGCTACAAGTTTGTTGTTGTGTCGGTCCGACCAACTTTCAAACAGCGTTTTTCAAATATCGCTTACCCCACCTTTAATGGATAAGCGTTTTGTAAATCTCATTTAGACCTCATTAAGAATTGATAAGCAAGTGTTAAAAAGGTTATGCTGCTGTTATATTGCGGTGGCAATTTTAACCACTGATTCTTCACATCCTAATTTTGTAAGTGTATACAAAGAGAATTTGCTTTTGCAGCGCAGAAAACTGAATTTCTTTTAAAAAGTCTTAGTCGATCAGTACAGATTAGGCTATCATTATAGATCCAGTTCATTATAAACATACGCCCTACCTCATTAAGAAATGTGTAGGCCTATTGATTATCATAGCACAAACTTTGCCTCACAATTTAAAAACCAAACTACTGCTTATCCACTTCAGGTGACACCCTTGAACTTTCAAGTTAAAAACTTGCCCACGTTTGTAACGGTATCCTGTCTTTAGTTGAGTAACTTCATTACTGCTATAGGATGTGTTTGGGAACTGGAGTCAGAGAGATTCTTGCCAAGAAGTGACGTAAAGCTGGAATCCACTAGGTGGCAGCGGCACTGTGAGTCTTGTGTTTATTCTCTCAAGTGGCTGAGGACGCACTGTTTCACAAGTTCAGAGAGTGTTTTTGTAGTGTTTGTTACAGGAATTTGCTTTCACAGAATCAACATTGCAAGAAGGTAAGCTGCCAGAACAGACTGGAGAAAATTTAGTTTAGAAATTAAAGTAAATATTTACAGCCAATCATCGTAAAGGTGCACTCAGTCATTTTTTCCTCATCAAACATTTCATACATAAAGAAATGAATAGTGCTTTTGAAAATATGTTTAAAATCATGTTCACTAAACCTATGCAGGATCCAGACATATCAGAAGCCTAATAAGAGCTGTTTTATTTTACGTGGAGCAGGTCAACATTCTGAAATCGCATGACCAGTCTCGTGATTGTAACAATTAGCTCTCATACTAACATAAACCAAAAGTCATTTGATTTTTATTGTAGTACACTGTGGTATGTTATTGATTAGTTGTCTGCAATATGTTGTGCCTTTTTTTCTTTCTAAGTTGTGTCAAATTACAGTAAGAGAAGGAGAGATGGGAGCACACACACACTCCATCACAACTCATTCATGCAGCTATGACTCTGTGGTCTCAGACTAAAACAATATATTCCATCTCTAAGACGTCTTGGCAGATGCACACACAGACAGACACACAGACAGGGAGTCCTTCACCAAACAAAAGGCATATTTGAGATATGAGCATCTCCCTATTGACTCAATAGCTTCTAATATTTCAGCACCACCATTCATCTCCTCATATGTCAGTGCTGCTATATGCTTCTTTTGTGCTTCACAGTTGGACCATCAGGGATCTCACATGAAATATTTTGTTTAACTGGCCCATGACCGGAGTGTGTTGAACCTCAATCAAGCTACCTGTCAACAAGCCTTTCTTTCTTTCTTTCTTTCTTTCTTTCTTTCTTTCTTTGAGGTAGAACAATCCTGATTGTTTATTGGACACTCTTAATAAGGGTACAGTTAAACCAAAGCAATATTTCTCACTTTTATTTGGTTTAACTTGATTACTTAGACTAATCAAAAAATAAAACCTAAATAAAAATAAAAATGAATGAAAACTCCATTTAAAAATGAAAAATAATTAAAAAAAATCTATATTAGTATCTCAATGATAATAAAAGAAAATTAACCCTTTCTGGTAATGATGGTGTAACCTTTTATGATGAATGATGTATTGCGGATGTGTAATATGAATTCTAAAATACACATTAATTCATATTTGCTGAAATATGATTTGCAGTTTGAATTCTCAATGCATGACGTTTCTCATGTTTTTAATTCCTTGGTTTCATTTAACCCTGAAAATAGAGAGTAGCAAAGACTTGGAAAAGAAGAAATCGTAGAACAAGAGATGGTATGGGGAGACAGAGAAAGCCAGTGATGGAGTGAAAGAGAGATGCCAGGAGTAAATCTCTTCTCTCTGTTGGGGCAATGTGATCCCCTTCTCCGCTTGGCTGCTTTTGACTGGAACTCCTGTTCTTCCCTCCCAGAACAATGCAGGTCAGCTTAACTTTCAGTCGAGGGGGGCACCCCGTCTACAGGTAGTCCCTTATCCACACACACACACACACACTGCTGAAGTTTACTTGAGGTTTGGTGCCAGTAAATTCTACCTTGGACAGTTATACATACTTAAATACAGATTCTCTTTTTTCCTCATTGCATAACAATGTTCACACAAATATTGTATTCTTTGAGCTTTTTCGAGATCAGATTAATTTAAGATGCATAATCATTGAGAAACGCTCTGTCACATTTTAGAAGAAAGATTTTTGTCTAACTGTATATGTATGTGAGTGTGTGAAATACTCATGTATTTATGTGTACACACCAGCGGGAAGCAGCACTGAGCAACGAAGATCTGCAGACAGGAAACAGAGTGTTTACTCAACAAACTTTGAACAAACACAAATACACCTTCCTGAAGTGACAGGCACAGATACTCTCTGACATTGATGCTTAGAGCCTTCTTAATGCACATTATACAAAAATTACACAAAATCACAAAGAATGCAGACTAAATATACAAAGGCTACAGGATTCATTTGAAAACAACATATTGTAGCTAGTGATTTACTAAAAAAGGATCTTGAGGGAAATCTAAATGATAAGAGCTCTTAGACTACCACTGGAGAGGTGTATTTAGATTCCTATCATGACAACTCTTGGGAAGATTTTTAGCATGGTAATGGATATGACAATGTTAATGTATTTGGTCTTGGTGGAATAGATCTGCTACACTGCTGCTGAATTGCTGCTGCTGTTGATTATTTTTCAACAGCAGTACATACTGCCAGTACATACACGACACGCTGCTGTGGGCATGTGAGACATGCTGCTGCTGCACAAATAGCATATATCAATTATCCAGATCTATACAGGTGGAGCTGGGGAAGGTGGAGGGTTTTAAACAAACTCTGAAAGCGCGCTACAAACTGCTATAGAGAATGGTAACCTGCCATTTATATGCTGAGCAGCAAGCTCATTGGCTGCAGGTGCAACATGGACCAATCAGCTGTGCCAAGTAGTTAACATGGTAATTATCATCAGCTTGTTAAGGACCCATCAGCCTGCGCCATCTAGAGTTTCATGACAGAACCAGGCAATTATACAATAATAAAAATGTAGGTATTTTTTACATGGAATTTTTAAAAAGAAAATCATATTCATTAGTTTGGCACTTAATTAATTGACATTTCTTACGAAAATATTCTGCAAAGCAGTTTTAAAATCAATTTTTGGGAAAAAATGGACAAAGTAAATAGTAGAAAAGTAGAAATTATGATATAGAGTTGAGGTTGTAAAATGTAATGATAATTATGAATATTAATTCATTATTTGTATTAAAACGTTTTTTACCTATTAAAAAACTTAGTGATTAAAATCATGATGAAACAGAAGTAGCAACACATATTTTCTTATGTGTTATGACATCTGAGTGAAGGCCAGTACTTGGTTCTATGCATTAGTTCAAGATTGGAATTTAAGATGTGGGCATTGCACTCAAAACTGGAGACTGATGAATGCGAGCGTCACAGATGTGTGTAGTGAAATCCACTATAAAGTGATGCGTGCCGCAGAATGAGATGACCAAAAGTGCGAGAACACTGTACAATGCACATCTACCATAACTTTTAATGACAAACATGGAACTGAGGAAACTTAGGTCCTAAATACACAGTAGATGGCAATCAAAGAACAGGGAAACAGGGAAAAGGTGTGCAACTAATCAGCAACCATGTTAACAAACTACAACTAGAACTCAGACAAAACAGTGACAGGAAAACAAGGAAACTAATGCTGCCCTCACATGCTATCGGAATTATCATAAATACGAGTTTCCTAGTTAAAAATTGGACATGTCGTATTTACCACTGGGACTCTCAGGGATCATTCTGATACCCAAGTTCCCGAGTTGCCATAAACTTTAAAGGTACAATAGGTCATTTTGGAAATGCTAACTTTAGCCTGCTAGCATTGAAAGCATATGATCCCACCCTCCCCAAGTGCTGCAAATCGCCATCCAAAGCCACGTATTCTCCAAAACACGAACGCACAGAGACCAGAAGCAAGACGACCAGAGACAACATTATTGGATTACATGTGTATTCACCGGTGAGAAAGCTTTACAGTACAGTGAGTAACAGTAGTACAATAACGAACGTAAATAACTGTTTGCCTGCCATTCTCGCTCTGTCTGCACAGCGTACGTGAAAGCGCTGATGACGTATGATGTCTGCGTGATCAGGCTGCGCAGTGGTATGCAAACACACGTTGACTGATAGGGAACACATCCTATAATTTCATTTGGACCGAATGCAATGACTGAACAAACATTTTATGGTCCTACGCCTTCCACAGACGGATATATATTTATAAAAATAAATTTAGACTGCTTAACATAGTGATTGCTATCAGGATACGAGGAGACTTTCAACCAGCATAACAAAAAAAAATTCTGTAGGGAATCCCCTATTGCACTTTTAAATATGGTGGAGGGGAGAACGATTGCTGCTGTTACTGGTATTCTTTATTAGTTTTTACCACAACAGCTACATCATCTTGTCTTGTCGTTAAAGTAGTGCATATTTACATATACTGTATAAACAATCATTTGAAGCATATTGTATGTATTATACACAGCGAAAATAGCCTGTTTTTGACCAAAATTCCAGAATTGACTATCTAGATAGTCATGGTAGTCGGCATGAAATGGAAATTCACCCTATTTTCTAAATGCATTATAGATCTTATTGTGAATGATGGCGTATACTGGACGTCTCCCAACATTTAGTCCAATTAAACCACCACCCCTGCAAGCTCACTGTCACGGTTATGTTTATTTTCATCATCATGTCTTGTCTTGTGAAGTATCAAAGTTTCATAATCATGTTCTGTTTTTGCTGCCTTCACGTTCTATCAGAAATTCCCTACTTCCCACTTGTTAAGTTGTGATTACGAGCTTGTTGCATTCAAGCGCTTTGTTGCAAGAAAGAACAAGAATAATGGAGGACACCAGGTTTATGCTTGCCTATTTATTGGCTTTTAAAGCAAAAATGAAATTTAGTGTCCCATTCATTGACAACCATATAAACATTCATAGCGCTATCTAGATAGTAAATTCTGGAATTTCGGTCAAATACAGGCTACTTTCGCTGTGTATAATACACACAATATGCTTCAAATTATTGTTTATATATGTACATATGCACTACTTTAACGACAAGACAAGATGATGTAGCTGTTGTGGTAAAACTAATAAAGAATACCAGTCACAGCAGCAATTGTTTTTTGTTATGCTGTTTGAAAGTCTCCTCGTATCATGATAGCAATCACTATGTTAAGCAGTCTAAATGTATTTTTATAAATATATATCTGTCTGTGGAAGGCGTAGGACCATAAAATGTTTGTTCAGTCATTGCATTCGGTCCAAATGAAATTATAGCATGTGTTCCCTATCAGTCAACGTGTGTTTGCATACCACTGCGCAGCCTGTTCACGCAGACATCATACGTCAGATGTCCAGTATACGCCATTATTCACAATAAGATCTATAATGCATTTAGAAAATAGGGTGAATTTCCATTTCATGCTGACTTAAAGATGCACAAGATGGTAAAATATGTTACTTCTTTTTACTTGGTTACACCACACCACATCACATTTTCATTAAAGTCATTAAACTTATATTGTTTTAAATAAAAAAATTAAGTGTGTATTAAGTTGCTGCAAATGGTATAAATATTTTTTCATATATTCACATTTTCAGTTGAATGCATTCATAGTTGCATTCATTATGGTTTCTTTATAAATGGCTATGTTGTCTCTGTGTTATTGTTTATATGGCTGGTATTTATTAGGGAAAGCTGGCTTTCTCCTTGTACGTGTGCATAAATAAAGAGGCTTTATTTCCTCATTGGCTGCTGTTGCACCTTGTTTGCGAATGGCTTCCGATCAGCACTCCACTTTTCACACTTATTAATCTCATCCGTTAACACATACATATGTACACTGGCTTCGTCTCCATCTCTCTGCCTCTCTCTTTCACACACACACAGGCCCAGCCTCTCAGTGAGAAGCCACTGTGAAACTGAATCCCACCACTACAAGATAAGGCAGAATTACTGGAAGATGAACAATATGGCCGTTGTTAAGTGGCTGCCAGCCATCAGAACTACACCCACTGCGGAGAGAGTCCAAGGTAGAGTTCGCTTGAGTGAGCCTAACACTATCGGATGTGAACTCTGACAGCAAGCCTGAAGGAATGCAGCAGCATGTGAGTGTATGTGTGTTTTTGTGCATATATGTGTGTGTGCGAGCGCACATGTCTTGGAACTGCACCAAGTCAACTGCGCATAGTTGACCTGTAATAGGAGAAGCAGAAGCCTGTCACTTTCCCAAATTGCTACTCAAAAGCTCTGACATGTCAGGTCAGAAACAGTGTTGAGGTACAGGCTGTGGTTTGATGGGTTTGGCCACATTACAATCATCAGGCTGTACTGCCATTTTGCCACTCAGAGCTGTCTACACTGTAGTCATGTTGTCAGAATCCGTACCCTCAGACCTGTGGGGAAAGCCAGACATATTTTTTTTAAGCTGTTTTGTGCGAAAGCATAGCTAGAGTTGTTAATGCTGAAAAAAATCTCTCATGGTTATAATGTAAAATAATGGCAACCATGTAACTAGAAATTCTAAATGTGCTTGACTGATCCGAAGTCATATAAATTGGTCTATTTAGGTATGCAGTGCAATTTTTGTGCAGTTTTTACAGCGTGGTCTATGGTTAACTACAAACAACAAACTATCAACAAAAAAACACATTAATGTGAATTAGCTTGAAGTTTAAGATTAGCATCTTATATTTTCTCTTTCTCTTTATTTTTTAGATGCTGTCTAATTCCCTTTGTTTTTTTGTTCATTTGGTGTGAATGAATGTTCTGAGATGTAGATGCACTTCCATCCAGTTGTTGTAGGACCCTGGGAGAGCCTGAGACTTACTAATAACCCAATTAGCCGTGATTTGTTACGACGTGGGCGGAGAGAGAATAAGCTCTCTTGACCTGTCATTCAAAGACAAATTAACCGTTGCTCCCATGATGCACTAGTGCAGTTGGCTTATGCTGAAAAGGAAGCTATCAAATGTCGAGTCCTCTATTGTGGCGACAATTCCCATGGATTCCTCTGTAAAGGTTTTGGAGGTCACCTCTTGCCCTGAGAATCTAAACCTTAAAATGTAGTGTAAATTTATAGAGTGAAAATGATTAGAAGGAGTTTCGAAAGTTTCATTGTACACAAGTTGCCTTCTTGTAATGAAAAGTGTGTGAATACTTCAAATAATGCTTTTATGTAAATTGTTTCCTCCCTCCAAGTTTGTGATGTACTACACAAGTGTGCTGAGTGCTTTCTGAGTATACTGACTACAGCTGCTGTGTGTTGTATTGGTGATGTCATGTAGTCCAGCTGCATGTCACTAGTTGCATGTCCTCCATCAAGGAGAAGTAAACTGAACTAGTTGCTGACTCTTTTATTGCCTGAATCTATTTTCAAACCTTTTAGAACTGTCTTGATTTGTTTGCTTGTTTGTTAGTTGGTTGGTGGTTTATCTGACAATAGTGAAAGGAAACACTTAAGCAACATGATTTCTCCCTTCTGATAACATTTATATCATGTATTTTTGCATTGCAAAATGTGCATTGATGTAAGCAGCAAAAGTCTCCCAAAAGTTTGGTTAAGTCTTGTGTTTAAGTGCCCCTATTATGCTTTTTCAAATATTACCTTTCATGCAGTGTGTAATACACCTGTCTGTGAGTGTGAATGTAAATGGTCTGCAAAGTTGTAAAGGCGAAAGTGCATGATAAATAAAGTTATTGTCTCCTAAAATAAAGAAATGACAGTGAACCGCCTAAACGAGTCGTCAGTAATTCCAGTCTCACTTCCGTGACCTGCATACATAACGCAGTAACACATTTGCATAATGCCCGTCTGTGGTTTTCACTGGCTGCCCGCGAACAACATCTACTTTGACTTGTCCTCAACACTGTAGCTGGTTTGTGTTGTGTACATGTCAAGAAGACGCAGTTTTCTGCGCTGCAAAAGCAAATTCTCTTTGTATACACTTACAAAATGTGAAGAGTCAGTGGTTAAAATTACCACTGCGGTATAACAGCAACATAAACTTTTGGCGCTTGCTTCTCTGTAAGGTCTAAATGAGCTTTACAAAACGCTTATCCATTAAAGATGGGACAGTACCTACTTTATTTGGACCAACTTGCTCCTCTGAATCACAGCCTGCAAGTATGATTAATTATTGATGTATATATTTTGTTTCGGTGTTCAAAATACATAGTTTTGTGTTTTATATTGTTTAGGCTAACCGGCTAATTCACGTTATTACTGTCTTACCGAAATACTTCTGCTAATCAGCTGTGGGCCACTATTACTTAAAACTGTGTCCATTAATACAGATTGTCTTTTGTTCTTACTACTTTGAGTAATGATAAAGGATGGAGCTAGATTTGTTTTACAAACTTTAGTGTTACATCAGTCTTTCACCTTAGTGCTCGGCTAACGTATATGCACTGTTATTGATACAGTTAATGATACGGTTCCCATGTGCATCGCAATAAATTATAAGTATACACATTGGTTTGTCGATGGACATATACTTGCTGATGGTGAGGAATTACAGTTGCAACATCTCATGTACATCAAACTGAGCAGCGTATCACTAAAAAACGTCCTGCTCAAGTCGTCCGTTGTGATGGAGGTTTGGGTTGAATAACTAGTTTTTCCAAAGTTTAATCGGACTCATGCTCGAATTGATATGGTAAAATTGACAGCATCGTTACTGTCTTCACAATCTGTACAATCGCTGAGGATTTATGAAACATCTGGAGCTAAAACTCAGTTGGTAATGGTGGTTTCGTTTCCGACATCATTCACAACAGACTGGTTCATCTGGCCAATCAGAGCAGAGTAGGCTCAGACACTGAATCGTTTGAGAATCCTTGAACAATGTGGTGATGTGCAATGTATATTATGAGAAAATTAAAGTGTTTTTTGACCTTTGATGCCTGTAAAACTCCAAAATAACATTAAATAACATTAGAAACCTTTAAAATAGCATAATAGGGGCACTTTAAGTCTCTTATGTTCACTAAGACTGCATTTATTTGATTAAAAGTACAGCAAAAACACACTTTTGAAATATTATTGCAATTTAAAATAACCGTGTTCTATATTAATATATTTTTTTAATTTGTTATTTATTCCTGTGATAGCAAAGTTGAATTTTCAGCCTCATTACTCAGTCAGTCTTCAGTTTCACATGATCCTTCAGAAATCATTCTTATATGCTGATTTGGTGCTTAAGAAACATTTCTAATTATTATCAATGTTGAAAACCGCTGCTTATTTTTGTGGAAACCATAATGCATTTTTTGTCAGACTTTAATGAATAGAAATTTCAAACTGAGCTGTAGTCCTTGCTAAAAGTAAAATCTTTATGTTTCTGTTTCAGGAGGCAAAACCCGACGTCTTAATCTTTACATAAAGAGCACTCTGTCCTCCGTTAGCCATGCGGTACCGACAGGTACTTGGCAGTGACACGTTATCTAATACCAGTCTCAGTGAGTCCAGCAAAGCGTGAAGTGTGACCAGCAACCTCTCCCAGCATCCCGTTCGCTCACAGTATCAACACTTAGGTCCTTTCCTCAGGGCACTGCACTCGGCTAGGTAACACATACCTATGGCATTTAGAAGAGGAAGTGGGTATTAGCGGTGGAAGCTTGCTCAACTGAAATCAAAGGCTTGTATTAAAGCCATGCATATTGGCCATGATCTTGACTGGCTCCTCTAAACACTGAATAAACACATCTGTGTTTATGTATGCTGAGTGTCTGACTCAAACTACATTGACGGTTTTAGGGTTTTAATGACGGAGACTAATTACTTAATGAGTTTATTAGAGCTCATTTTCTGTGCTCTGGGAAGTGAGTTTAGCTTTCATCTGAGAACAAGACGGCCTCTTATCTAATACACTTCCACAGTCTGCAGCAAAGAGACGGTCTGTTAAAAAGCCTTCCATGGCTCTCTGGTTTAGGCCCAGATTAAGATTATGACCGTTTCTACTATAGCCAGTCTTCTCAGGACGTTTAATGGCATTCATGCTCTTTCCTGTCTTTTCTCACTAGTTTAAACATTTAGTGCATTCCAGCTGATTTGCATAATTAGTACTAAATGGGGAACTGACCTATCAGTAAGCCCCTCCCCTCGAACGCAGATGAGCCAATGGCAGTTAGGTATCTGTTGCACGGGGACCGGAACTCAGACATCTTTAGGTTTCAGTGCCATAGAGAAACATTGGAAGATCCGAAACTCTTATCGGTTTGATGGTGTTTATGCTACAAAAATGGTAAAACGATGTGCCTGGGGTACATCCAGGATGGGCAATGGAATTTATTTTATTCCATTTCCTAAACCCAAACAAGACAGAGCAAAATGTCTGCTTTAGATTAAGCTGTGTGGCAGGCGCAATAACCTGGTTAGAAGGTACGAATTCAACCCCAATCCTAATAAAGACGAAAACATTAATTTTCTCGTTGTCATACTCTCATTAAGTTACAATTAAAGTTAGTGAGTCCATGCTAACGTGCAAACCTAAATAGCTAACTGTTCTCACGTCATGTACAGGGTAGGTCAAAAACACATAAAAATAAATAAACACATTCTCCCGCTTGCATTGTGTAAACCCTCGGTTCAAATTTATCTTGTTACCCACCATATTTATTTTAAAATCTTTTATATATCACTCCATGGCATATTTAAGTCCCACTTGATGCTCCTCGATGAGAGGTGGTCCTTCTGTGTCCAAAATGTATCAAAAACATCTTGGGACAAGGTTTTCACACTGACAGCTGTCATTGTAAGACAGTTAGCAATTGTGATTAAACTAAGAGAGCTGCAAGATTAATCTGTTCAAGGTCTCTCAGGTCTGAAAAATCTAATGAGGAATGTATGCTGTACCATATTCATACTACTGAAATCACTCAGATGATTTTGAAATAACATTATTATTAAGAAAAGATTATTTTTATTAGTTAAATACTATATATTATTTCACTTTCAAATGCTTCAGACATTCTTTCCAAAAATAACCTGAGCATCTAAAACACATCCCTGTCATCATGTCAGCCACATGGAAGCTTACCTGTCAGCAACTGTAGAAGAGAGTGTGCTTTTAACAAATTATTCTTGAACAAGGATGCACAATCTCTTATTTATTGTGCCATTTTCATTTCAGAGCATTGACTCACTGCTGGTGTTCTGTTTTCTTTTCCTGGGTGAAGTTCAGCACAGGGGATTTTACGAGTGCCCATCTCTGATGTTTGATGTTAAGGGCAGCTTCAGTCAGTGGCTCCTGGTATGTGTTGGGTGCAGGCTTGAGACAGGATAAATGTTTGGCAGGGAACATGTTCGGCCTCTTTCTTCTCCCCTAGGATAACATAAACAGTTTTGGCACAAGAAAGCAACACTGACCCCAAGGCCAGCCTCTGACACAACCCATTCATTCAGTCTGTGTGTGTGTGTGGTATAATGTCAGGACCATGCATGGGACAATGATGATGTACCATGTGATCTGTAGCAAGAAACATCCTGTATCCTAAAAATCCTGTAAACATTTACTCCCTCTCAGTTTCAAACCTGTACTATCTTCTGTTGAACACAAAATAAGATATCATAAGACATCATTTTTTTGGTAACCATCTGACTTTTATTGTAAGGACAAGCAGTTTTTCAGAATGTTTTCTTTTATGTTCCACATCCTCTTTGATGTACATATTCTAGCCCTATAAGTATGAAGTCCTCAAAATACCCTAAGGAGAATCATTACCTTTACATCATCAATGTTAGTTTTTAATATTCTGAAAAGACATTAATTTCCTGATCTTCATGCTGTATTTAGGATTTATTCCACCTCACATTATCCTTTGAGAGCACTTTGGCACAGAACATAACCCTTGATTCAGTCCCCCTCAATATATATATATATATATATATATAAATATATATATATGAATATGTGAATTAAATGCAGCCAGGAACATCATCAGATTAAGATGATTCACCCACATAGGCTGCTCTTTTTACACTCACATGAGATGCTCAGTCACTCAGGCTACACCCAGTGACAGCCGTAGAATAATATATTGCTGTTCATTAAAAAACTGTTGTTGTGTTTGATGAACTGTGCCTCTAAAGGAGTGATTAGTCAAAAGAATATTGTTCATCCAAATTGAAATGACATATTTAATTTCCTTTTAAGTTTAGGTTTTGTATGTCAGCTAAAATCTTTGGCATGCAGATTTCACTGCTCTACATCACTCTAAAAAGAAATTCAGGGGACCTATTACCAAAACCTAAATAAATCCATGGTTGCAAGTAATATATATATTTATTGATTTAATTAAACATTTTAAGTTGCAAACATTATTTTGATGAGTTCTGTTGACATAATGTTGATAATTACATCAACTTAATATTGTGTATAATTTAAACTGAAATTTCTGCATTAATTGTAATAATAAGTTGTAGTCTTGATAACTGAAAAATTGGGCAGTGGATTTCAAGTTCCCATGCTTTGCTTAGGACTGGATAAGGATAATTGTTGAAATTAAATTTTATTTAATGTGTTTTAGTAAAGGGAAAGACCTGTTTGACATTTTAATAAGTTTTATGTTATGTTGAAGTTTTTGTAGTTAGCATGTGCTGAAGAGTTCTGCTCATGGTTACATATACACGTTAAATGATTTACATTAGGGATTTGTTTAATGCTAGTTGTTCATTTGAACTGAAATTATAAAATTCATTGGTTCTAGGGCCACCACTAAAGTATGTTGAAGTTAACTGGAACAATTTAATTTTATTGAAAACTTGGTTACTCAAATGATTAAGTTCCTGTTACTCAATGTTTTTTGGTTGTACATAATTTCATTAGAAGTTGTCATAAAAGATCTGTTATTTTGATGTTGTTGTTGTTGAACAACATTTTAAAACATTTGTTTTTAAAGGGGTACATATTTCCACACACAGTGCTGTCATATAACAAAGTGAATATCTAGCAGAAATATTTACATAAAATGTTGAACAATTGCTGGCAAAATTGAAGAGACTGGCTCCAGTTTGAGGATGGTTTGTTTGCCGTGATGGTAACCATTAATTTGAAAGCAATATTGCGCTGACCCTTTGAACGCTGCTGTAGAACACATTCTGTGTTCTCCTCATGCTGGAATGATAAAAACATGAGTTATAGGTCTGTTTAT
Source organism: Rhinogobio ventralis (assembly GCA_039654625.1). Classification (NCBI taxonomy): domain Eukaryota; kingdom Metazoa; phylum Chordata; class Actinopteri; order Cypriniformes; family Gobionidae; genus Rhinogobio; species Rhinogobio ventralis. The sequence continues at coordinate 36,043,087 of CM077193.1, forward strand.
CCCACTCTTAAGGCCCTGAGTGCATTATCAAACATAGAATGCATTAGGGTCGGTATTGTTAAAAGTGTTTTTAAGATCTAATAAATCCTAGTTATTTATGGAGCCACGGTCACAGCGCTTCACCCCCACCATCTTCTTTCATTTGGTCCGAGCTCTGCACCCGTACCTGTGTGTGACCAAAATCCCACTGTCTGATCTGATCCGGCCCACATATGAAGGAAGCTTCCAAATTTGTGGTGACTGTGTAGCTATTTCTGTATCTTGTATTATGCAGAGGCATTATATTATTCTGCAGAGCCACTTCGTAGACGTCTTTTTCCCTCAAATGCCAGATGCTTGTATTTCAAGACTGAATGACAGAGTATGCTTGAATATTCTAGCCACCGTGAACTCTGTTTTATAGTCTGTTATTGTATAGAGTGGGTGGCTTTGACCTCCCTCCATGCCTTTAATGGGATGTGTGTGTGTGTGTCTGTGTGTGTATGCGTGTCCATCCATATTGGCCTGCTAGCGGTGTCCTTGTGTGTTTATTCTTCTAATGGGAATTCATGATTTTTAGTATGTCTTCAGATGGGTGGGGTTGCTTGATTTATAGTTCTATTGCAAGAAATAGGTTAAAATGTTGCTGTAAGGTCCATGTGAACACATACACACACAGTTATTAAAAGAGATGTCAGAAAACTATTTCAGTGGGTAAATTGAATCGATGAAATTGGCAACACAGCTAGACCCCATTTAAAACTTCTAATTTCTGGCTCGGATAATCCGATGACAATTGGTCAGCATTAAATGTAGTTGCAAATGGGTTACAAAACCTTCGAGAGCTGAGAATCACATTCAGAGTAGGCTATCCTAAAATCTTACACAGCTTCATCTTTGAATGCCTTGCTTCCTTTCTGTCTCTGGCTGATTGATTAGCTCACCAAAACAAGCAAAAGAAGTGCTAGGGAGTTTTGTGTGCATTGGTATGTGTATATTTGTCTATTTGCATCAATAGCACCTGAAGCCTAGCTATATTATTATTACTATATAATATTTAATAGATTTTTGTTTTGCCATCTTTTAGATGATGTGCAGCATCTAATTTAATATGAAAGATTTGAACTAAGTAACAAACCCAAATCTGTCAGGTAACCTATATCAATAACTGTTCATGTCTGTCTTCTCATGTTTTGATTGGCTGTAGCCTATTGTTTGCTCGACAACACTGATCCATGTTTCCAAGTCTTGTTGACCTTTAAATTTCAGCCACAAAACTCACAATTAGTTTCTAAGCACTCAATGAGTAAATCAGTAAAATCCCCGTGTTCTAAGCTAACAGCGTTCAACTTTCAGGGTAGCTAATTCGCGTATAAAATAAAATAGAGGTCGTTAACGAATAACAAAATCATTTAATTGGCCTAAACAATAAGCAATTTAGTTCAATTTCCTGTGCAGACTTTTCTTAGTGCTTTGGTAAATTTGCGCATTTCACGCTCCGCGTCTGAATGTATTATTTGTTATTGTGATGGCATAAGGCTATGAAAGCTCAATCGATCCTGAACTATTTGTCTAGAGACGTGAATTTGCCAAATAAAAATAGGACTAACTATTTAAGCGATCTGACCACGGAAACCCAGATGGCCATCCATAGTTTTAAGATAAAAAAAAAAAAACATCCAGATTGACCTTTATAAATTTGGTATCTTCCTATTCGGCAAATCAGCTTATTTATGTAATTTATCATATAGCCATGTCGGCTATTTATTTTTTTATTTAATTCGTTGATTTGAACAAATAGCCTATGAGTAGCCATACGTTTTATGTATTTTTCTGCTAAAACAAATGACATTTTATAAAAGTAACGGCAACGTTAATAAACAGCGTTTTCTCCGTCGATGTTTTAGTAATAATTATAATATAAAATAATGGCATTATAAGCATTGTCTGTTTAATACTTTTTTATTTTTCTATAGCCTACAAATTAAACATTTTATTAGAGTGCTAGGCTATACTACACGCATTTTAATTACAAATATAAATAAAATAATTGTCTGTGCTGATTTATTTATTTATTTGCGAATTGATGTGACAATAAATAACAATAACTTAATTTTGTTCAAAGACACAAATGGTCTGCATTAAATTTCACAACGAAAAAAAAATCCCAACTTCTGAGTCTTTTGAAAAGATATTTTCAAAAAAGATGTCCAAAAACCACAGATAACGAATCGGTCATCCTAACGAATATCCATTTCGAGTGAACATGGTCCCTTCTTTTAGTGTACGTCTACTTTGCAGAGTTTCACTTTCCATCATTTCACTCCCAGGCCCACAACGGATTTGGTGACGTATTTTGGGAAAAAGGTTCCTCTGTTCCTAGTGCAGGTTGTTGCAATATGTCTGATAGCGGCTGTCCGGTGATGGGAATGGAATTTCCCGCGTCCGTGATATGAGTTGTTCTCATGATTAGCCGGGGAACAGACGAGCAGTCGCTCTCACGTCTCCACCGGGCTCGGTACCATGCTGTTCGGTGTGTCCGGTAACTGTGAAGAAAGAGAGGTCACGTCGCTGCCCGATGAATTTCCTAAAGAACCGGATTCCGAGAAAGAAATCTGAAAGAAAGAGACAAAGTTAACTCGAAATAAATAAAAAGTTAGACATAATAATAGTAAAATCTCGGTCTTTATACTTAAGCAGACCATACAAAGGAAAAACGTCAAATTCAAAATGTATTTACTGACTCACCAGCTGTTGAAAGGCAGGTTGATCTAAGTCACTCTGAAGTGCAAATTCGCTGAGAGCTTTCCAGGGTGGTTGGTAAGTCTGCACTTCCACCGGGTGTCCTGGCACTGAAGGGTTATGTCTTATTGGGCTGCCTGCAACCAGCGCAGTGCCCGTCATACCCTGCAGATTCTGAAACAAAAAGTCTGCGATCAGGGTACACAGCTACAGGCCATTTCATATTGGCATTTTAAAGAGAGACAGGCTGATGCATCATTAAATAGAGTTAAATATTTCCCCCCAACCTTTTGATGAAAAGGCCTGCAAGAAAACTATTCATACATTTCATTATAGGTACAGTTCGAGTTTAAAACATTCCTCAAACTATAGGCTACACACAGTAGGAGGAGTCTGTGATTTGCTTCCAGCCAACAATACAGTGGAATTACAGACCCAATTAAAATCATCTCGGATCATATCAAGTGTCAGGGATCACTCAGAGCCGCACTGGTCAAACTCCTTTTTTTCGCACATGGTAAATTTATCACATTGAAAGTGCACTTACCGTCTTATCGCCATGTTGCTGTTGTAACTGTTTCATGAGTATAGATCTTTTCTTATCCTTGCAGCGCTTGTTTTGGAACCAAACTCGAATGACTCGCGGGCTCAGGCCTGTCATCTCCACCAGCTGCTCCTTCATGAGCGCATCTGGCCGCGGGTTTGCGTTGTAGCACGTCCGTAAAGTGTGTAGCTGCTTTTCGTTTAACACCGTCCTCACCCGAGTGGTCTTCTCCGATTGCTTGTGCACGTGGTTCCGATGAGGAGTTTGTCGGACCGAAACCGGGTCAGCTGAAGAAAGGGTTTAAATAAAAAAAAAAAAAATTTAAAAAACGAACGAACGAATGTTTAAATGTTAAATAAAAAAGAATAGCCTATAAGTATAGGCTACATAAAGCAGGCTAGTATATAGTGAATATACATGTCAATAATAAGAATAATGCTGTTAAAATACAATTTACATTTCACCCGTGTTATAGCCTATTTGCATTTTAAATATTATTAAACAAAACAATTATTTCAATGGTCATTGAAAGATTGGACGGTTAAATGATTCCAGGTTATTCAAAATTATTTTCTGGAACAGCAGAATGGTCTAGATAGATAGATAGATAGATAGATAGATAGATAGATAGATAGATAGATATTTTTCAGTAAAACTTGAAATCTGCAACTGAATGGTATAGCGCTTGGCTTTATGAAAGATATCAATACTTAATACCAATATTACGTTTAATTTAACCAATAATATAATGCATTAAAAATTATTCTTTTTTCAAAGAGATGCATGGACCATGCTGATTGTTTCGTACAGCTCAATCTTTAAGGCCCTGCCGTTCACGCTTTTCAGTGGTTGACTAAACAAAGTTATCAAGCGGATCAGCCTGTAATTAGCTATTATGTAACAACATTACACGATTCCTCCCACAGTAGACAATATAGTTACATACAGTTTAGCCTTTGGCTATGTGATGAGGGCCATCAGTTGCAAAACTGACTTTAAAGAAGCTCTAACCGTTTTTAATTGCAATAGCCTATAATTTGTATTTGCCTATATGATTGTGTCCAATATGATGGTAGTCAGTTGATTGTAATTGTGCTATACTGACCTGCCATATGTAATCCTCTGCTGTGGATGTTTCCCGGACTAAGAGGGCTGCCGCCTGATCCGCGCTCCAGAGCCAAACTATGATCTGCTCGACACAGCAGTTCCTCGTCCCGGACAGAGAACTCATCCCCGGGCAAAAGCTGCCGGCTACACACCGAGCAGCGGAAACATTCGATGTGATACACATTGTCCCGAGCTCTCATGACCAAATCACTGCTGCTAAAGCCCAAAGTGCATTTTGCGCATTTTATACCGAACAATCTGTTTGACGTAGGAAAGAAAAACAACTTATTATGTGCAAAAACAAAAACAGATTACATCAGTCCACTATTAACATAGCAGCATTAATCCACTTTCATTTAATAGTGTAGCTACAGCCAAATGTTTTGATCATTAGAAATAGGAGTATTTCATGAAAACACATTTGATTAGCGACTTTATTAAATAATTCATTGTTTTTCCGAAACAAACCAAACAAAAAAACCTACCTTACATAATCTCTCTTGCAATACGTTTTCCCGTCCCGTACGAAGCAAGTGCATGTCTCGTCCAGGTATTGGTTGCACTCCACACATTTCAAACAGGCTGCGTGCCACTCCAGGTCGGGGGAGACCCGCAGGATGTACTGGTCATGGATTTGACTGCCGCAGCCTACACACATCGCAAGTCCGGACTTCTCTGCACATGGAAAAAGCTGTTATACAGGAGCGTCAATGGCTGCTTCAAGTGTTTTCTCATTAAAACAGTAAAAAAAAACATCGAAATCATATCTTCGAGTTTGTAAATAGCCTACTAACACTGGGCTAGTGCGAAATCAAGACAGCTATTTCTAAGAGGGCAGATGCTGCAGAATGGGTAGGCTAGCAACGAAAGAAATGATTTCAGTCATTTCATTTAACCAAATTTAAAATCTCACATTTAGAAATAAAGTTTTACAGATTTACTTACTTTTGGAATGATCCCCCATATCATTCAAAAAAGAAGAGCTGAATATTATATCCACCATACAGGTTGCTTTAAAGAGAAGTATGCTTGAGAGAAAAGGGAGAAGATAGAAAAGGTACTGCCCTTTCCCGGCTGCCCCGTAACTTCAGTCCAGAGTGAGGAGATGGAGAGGGGTGTAAACACAGGAACAGGGGCTAAGAGAGAGAGAGAGAGCTGTCTGATGCACAAGACGTGACGTCAGGCGTAAATCCGAACTAAGACGCGTCACTAGGGGGCAACAAGTCACACTGCACCCAGTATTGATTCATTTCACTCCCTAGACATGATCAGATAACTGTGCGTGTTGTTTCAGAACAATATGAAAACATCTTAATTGGCCTATAGGCTATGCTGCGAGGTTGGCTGCAGGAAGGTAAGACATGGAAAAATGCAACAGCAAAAAAGCTAGAAGATTTAAGGTAGGCCTATGGGTTCCTGGATTCACATAGGCTATATATCATCACGCTACCTATAGGAACGTGGGATTAATTTTGGCAAGTGGCTCATTAAGGTTGAAGTAGGCTACAATCAGGGTGACATCTACTGGTTGAAAAGTTTAACCACAAACCCGAAATCGAACACGATCTCATTCGTAACTATTTTACGTTTTGTCGAATTGGTGGCTAATTTGGATTCGTGTGAATCTAAAAGCGACAAAGCAGAGTTTATGCAAACACAGACTTTTTATTCAGACAAACTTTTACTCAGAACAATCAAGGATTAGGAATAAAAATAGGCCTAAACATAATGCATTTTCAAACTATTATTACATTAAAAACAGAAATCAACTAATTAGTTTACCAATTCAAGATACTTAAAGCTATGTCAAGGTGGGATTTGAAAATGTCAAGCTTAGCTAGGCCAATTACGCATTGTTTTTGCCTTATTGGTATCCTAATATAGCCTAAACAAAGTATTGTTACATGAAAATGTTGTGATTTTTTAAGTAGGCTATTACAAATAAAGGACCAAGTTCAAAAACTGCGTCATGTAAAACAGTGTCATGGGCGTTACAGAAGGGACATGATAAAACCATTTCATTAAACTTCGAAAACAAACTTAAGCTATAGCACAATAAACTCTCCAATGAAGGTCTGCACATCTCTTTTAGAGAAAGGAGCGTTACTCTTCAGGATGGATGTAGGGTGAATTCAGGGTGATTGGGACACTTTTTGCCATTGAGATGACTTGGAAAAAGTGTCCCAATCCCCCTGAATTCACCTAAGTAGTTCTTCACAAATAGAGATCTTATTCCTCAGTTTATAGATAGGCCTATCTGTTATTCGTTGCAAATGTCCAACATGCACATTAAACACAGATATAAGAGTTTTCTTCCCCACATACGAAAAAACTAATCCAAGAGAGGGAGATCGTTTTTAACTGTGTGTCCTATAGCATATTTTAACCATTTCGAATTTAAATTCTTAAAATGAAGTTGTTATAGGCTAATTATTGTTAATTTGATTACCACAATAAATCGAAAATGTAGGCTACACAATTTAGGGGTTGTGGTTCTACATTAGCCAGCAGATACACTTAAATATGGGGATATTAAGGCATGGGATACAAAGCACAAAATAACAGTTACAGAGATTAACACAAAATAGGTCCCATTATATGTTTACACACCCGAGAGCTGTCAATGCAGAGTAGCCTACATGAAAGAGTTAATTTTAAGTGCAAGTGCAGTAGCCATTTCAAACTGTGTCATTCAAAACTATATTTCCATTTTTCAGACTGCATGCAGGAGCATGTGAACACGACATGTCACAATGACGTAGCCTATACGCTATAGCTTATTTCAGTTCATAGAATGGATGAATCACGTGCATAATATTTTTGGGCTATTTAGGACTAATGGCACATTCCCTACATGCGTTTATACATAAAATTAGAAATACGTTTTAAATGTTAATATATTTTAACTAGCATATCTCTGCTTAGCCTAAAGCCTGACGAAAACCATCCGTCCATCACCCACAGTTCGTCAGGGAGAAAACAAATTAAACCCGACCATATAGGCCTACTGCACATCTTTTCTCGTCGAGACGAACTCCCATGACATATTCCTCCACTTCTACAACCTCTTTGATCTCTGAAACCCATGGGAACAACCGCGAAGAAGCCTATAGCCTACTGACACCCATCGCTCCAAGTGAAGGGTGAGTCGGGAGATTCTGACCAGAAAAAAACTGTCGTAAGCCAAGCGTGACATTGTTATCAAAAGTATTGAAGTATTGTTGAAAACAGCGACGGTTTGTGGCATTTTTAAGGGATTGGACGCTTTCATTGAAAATTTATGAAAGTTTAAATTAATGTAAATACACCAGATTTCTAACTTCTCATTCTGAATTTCTCACTTCTCACTTGCAAGATTAAATGGTTCCATCCATGTTGAGAGTTTAATTTATGCGGAAATATATAGATCGCATTATAATTATATTTCTTCTCTCAGCGAACTATGCAGTCACATGACTTGAGGCAGCGTCACATGACTGTATTATCATCTAGGAATGCATTCCGTTAATGTTTATGCCGTTTGATTTGCATCATGGTAAAGCTTTTATTTATGTATTTATTTATTTATTTATTTTTGATAGCTCAAAATTCGCATAAAATACGTGGATGATGATATTCCAAAATAGGCATAAAAGAGGCCCACGTGAGCGTTGTTAAGAGTAGACTATTCTACAGCAGAGGTCAAGTGAATGAAATTGTAAAATAAATGCAACTGCTTTTTTTAAATTTAAGTTGAGCCATATTTAAGGAATGTGGTATTTTCAATTGATAGCCTACACTTAATTGCTATTTTTTAGAATGTTATTTGATCCCTTTTAGTTACTTGATGAGAACCTATTGGTGTTTTGATTATGCCTACTTAAAGTAAAAATTCTAAATATCCTTTTTTTATGTTCCACAGAAGAAATAAAGTTATAGCCTAACGATATGTGGGTGAGTAAATAGCGACAGATTATAATTGAAATGCTTTTTTTTTTCATTCTTTTACTGAATGATAATAGAGCAAGAAATAAAATAATATTATCTATAAAGCTGCCACAAGGTCGCTGTTTTTAATTGTAATATCCTGTACCTTTCTACTAAATTCTTAATGTGCACATACATGTAAACATTAAATGCATTCGTGTGTAATGGGAATACCGCAGCGCAACCAACAAACATGCAGAAATCAAAAACAACATGCCTATTGACAGATTCTGTGCTTTACCATGGCCCATTAATTCGTTCAGAACCGTTTGATCCAGGGCCCCATCCAATGGGGATAGGCCAGCTGTCAGGGGTCTGCATTAGCAGAGTTTAAGTGTGGCTAATGGCAGCTTTGAGCCCTAAATTATTTACTGCTCTCATCAGAAATGAGACTTAAAGTGCTGTGTGTCCAGCCAGCCCCAGAACAGCTCCATGTGCCAAAACCACAATCAGAATTCAATGCACACAATTTCGAACGGAAATAAATAAATCACTCCACGATAAATAATGATTATTATTAAAGGTCATTCGTGTTCATTTTGTCTTTATTTTTTAAATGTACAGTTTTTCCTATTTTTTCTCTTTGATACGATAAGACTTTTTTCATATAAATGGCTTATGGATTCAGAATAACACTGGTGGAAAAAAAAACAGGTCCTCATGCATGCTCCTCTGAAAGTAGAATCATGTTGCTTATATATAATTAAACATATGTCTGATTTAATGCAGCATTCACATAATAATTAGTATTAATTTTGACTGCTGCTTTAGGGCCTTTCTGCATTGTTGGCAGAGGAAGCAGTGCCATCATTATCATAACAGTGTTGCTGTCAGTCTGGCCTTTTACTTTACAAATGCTTGTATCTATGCCCCTGCCAACACAGAACAGCTCTTAGAGCTGTAACAAATATGTCTGTCACTCTAATGAAGGTAACAGCTCCTCTGCGGACCACCACGAAAAACGATGTATTCACTCCTCATTCTTTATTAGTTGTCCAATTTTTTTCAGTACTTTATTTCCCAAGGGTTATTTCCCAAACTACTTTCAGGTGCAGATGCAGGAATATGTTTGTGAACCCTTTCATTTCTGCATAAAGTGGTTATAAAATTTTATGTCATCTCACAATAGTAGAAACATGCAGTCCGTTTAAACAGACAAACAATTATATTTTCATGTCTTTATCGAACACAATGTGAACATTCACAGCGCAGGGTGGGGGAAAGTATGTGAACCCACATAATAACTCTTTTAGAGCCTAAATACCTTTAACCAGATGTTCCCTTCAGACCTGCACAACTGTCAATAAGAGTTTTGCACCACTAGTTAAGTTACTCTTAAGCTATTCTGCTGTTGATTTACTCTTGTGCTTTGAGTTGTTGTCCTGTTGCATCAAACAACCTCTGTTGATTTTCAGGTGTGCAAAAATGTTTTTATGGATATTCAAATAAAATGTTATGACCAGTTAATGCAGGTGTATAAAAATTTTTCAATTGTTCACATACAGCAGTGGCCAAAATAATTGCCAGTGACACATTTTGTGTTATGCAAAGTTTGCTGCTTCAATGTTTTGGTTCGTTTTGTTTCTAGATTATTCTGCAGAGTGATCAGATGCATTTTAAATAATTGAAATTTAAATGGCAAGCTAACATTATTTCATTAATCATATCATCAGCACATGGGAAAGTATGAACAAGTATTATCATTAGTAATCAGTAATCATTCTGAAGTGCTTCCAATCATTGTGTTCTTGTTTTAGCAATGGTTACCACCAAAGAAATATGTACAGCCATCATCACTTTGCCTCAGAATGGCCTCACATGCAAAGAATATTGCACCTGAAAGAACCATTTACCGAACCATCAAAAACTTCAAGGGAGAGAGGTTCAAATGCAGCAAAGAAGGCTTCAGGACGGCCCAGAGTGTCCAGCAAGTGCCAGGACTGCACCTGAGTGCACCTGCATGTATGGCAAGGCCAAGACTTTTGGACAACGGTCTGGTGTCATGAAGGGTATAACGCCACTTCTCTCCAAGAATTTTTTTTTTTTATACAAGGAAATACAAGGATTGGAGAGCAGAAGGCTGGCACAAAGGTATTTTCTCTTATGACTGCCCCTTCTGACTGTTTTGGACATCTGGGGAAAAAAGGAAAGGTTAATTAAAAAAAAGGTTAATTCTATGAGTCCTGTGTCGTGCCAACAGTGAAGCATCCTGATACCATCCGTATATGGGGTTGCTTTTCATCCAAGGGAGTGGGCTCTCACAATTTTGCCCAAAAACACTGTCATGAATAAAAAATACTATCAAAACGTCCCTCAAGAGCAACTTCTGCCAATGATCCAGGAGAAATTTGGTGATGGTGACCAGTAATTTTACGGAAATTTCGAAACACAAAAAAAACACTAAAACGCAACACAATGCAATGCGTCATTCAAAATACAAATAAAACACCTGTAAAAAAGAAATTTTTAAAAAACGATACGGAAAATTCCATATTTGTACAGTAAATTGTGCCCTATTTTTACTGACTATTTTACAGTGTGAAAATTATTAAATGCTTATCATTGTTTTCCAGTATACCATAGAAACAAAAACTAAAGCACCATATTTGCAAAACTAAATTTATGTCACTGCCAAAACGTTGGCCATGGCTTTACTTTCTCGCACAATTTTATGTACTGAATCTTTACAGGTGAAAAGTAAATTACTGTGAAAAAAAAATTGTCTTCAAATACCATTTTATTAAAGGAAGAGGATGTGGATTTTTTTTTATGAATTCTAAAAAAAAGAAAAGAAAAAAGATGTATTAAACAAACTAATTCAAAAGCAACAAAACATGACGTCCATCTTGATGTATATTACTTTTATTGTTTTTATTTTTTATTCTTAGTACTTGTTTATTTTATCTTTATATTATCTTATGTATCTTATACAGTATATATCTTGTTATGTATGTACAGTATGTACCCAGAGCTCCTGGAATCCACAGAACATTTCTTGTGGGTTTGTGCACATTTGGAGAATTTCTGATAATGATTAAGTTTCACTAATGTTTCATATTGCAAAAAAAAATCATTAATGATTTGTATTTCAGAATAGTGGCACCATTATGAAATTGTCTGAATCATTTTGTGCCATGTCTTTTGCCATTATTGTATGTGTTGACTTTTGAAATGAGACATTTTAGTTTTATGATTGTGAATTTTAGCAAATATTCTGCTCCTCGAAAGCCTCGTTCAATATGCTGCAAGGTTGCAGTATACCAGCAAAGATCATTTTCATTGTGCGCTCTACTTATGGTTAGATTAGGATTGATTAGGATTCCAGCTGTTTAATAAGGTGCAGAGTGCTCATGTTTTCACACCTGACAAGTGACCAATGAGGTGTGTGTATATCTCAATGTAGCAGTTTCTGCTTCAGGTGCCCATGGGGCTAGTGGGCAGGCAGACGGCTTTATCCTCGCTGTCCTGCTCCATGTAAGCATTACAGAAGCACCATGGGGCCAGAAGATGAACAGACTATCACTGCCCTCTCCACTGCCAGCAGACTGCACAGCAACAAGCGCTCTGGGAAAACTGACCAACCGGGGGCAAACAACAAGACCATTTGTCTACCTCTTCACTCAGATATACATATATTTTTATACCGGGGTGGGGGAAGTCAGCAGAGTTTGGCAGCAGTAAGTTGCCAAAGCTGTTCACTAGTAGCTGGGGACTGAAGGCCTGGTGGGGAGGAGAGCAGCTCTCACTCTGGATTATACGTCTTGGCTTTTAACGGCATGTTCACAAATTGATGCTGGGCTCCTCAGGGGCTGCAGCAGGAGCATTAAATGGCACTGAAATATTCATATGTGAGTGCATTTAGCTGAGCGCAGCTGATGGGCGGCTCCCAGGAGGGGCACAGGGAAGTGCTGCCGGGCTCCGATCCCTTACCCCCACCCATGCCCTATGTATGGGTGAGGAGAGTATCTAGAGCTGGTTTTGTTAGAGTGCTCTAAGAATCCATCCTGCATGATCAGTGAAGTTTAACTCTTTTAAAGTGTGTCCAGTTTGTATGTATTCCCTTCAGATGGTTTATTGTGTGGTCACAGTTCACATGGTTAAACCTGAAAAAACTGTTACAACGAATACCTTAATGAATAACATTTAGCTGCATAAAGTAATATTTATCTGGAACAACAGGTACCATTTTTAAACTAAAAATAATAACATCTAAATTAACTGGTTTTATTCAGGTCAAAAATATTATTTAATATTGCTGAATTAACCTAAATCTAATCTATCTATCTATCTATCTATCTATCTACCTATCTATCTATCTACACTCACCTAAAGGATTATTAGGAACACCTGTTCAATTTCTCATTAATGCAATTATCTAATCAACCAATCACATGGCAGTTGCTTCAATGCATTTAGGGGTGTGGTCCTGGTCAAGACAATCTCCTGAACTCCAAACTCAATGTCAGAATGGGAAAGAAAGGTGATTTAAGCAATTTTGAGCGTGGCATGGTTGTTGGTGCCAGACGGGCCGGTCTGAGTATTTCACAATCTGCTCAGTTACTGGGATTTTCATGCACAACCATTTCTAGAGTTTACAAAGAATTGTGTGAAAAGGGAAAAACCTCCAGTATGTGGCAGTCCTTGTTGATGCTAGAGGTCAGAGGAGAATGGGCCGACTGATTCAAGCTGATAGAAGAGCAACTTTGACTGAAATAACCACTCGTTACAACCGAGGTATGCAGCAAAGCATTTGTGAAGCCACAACACGCACAACCTTGAGGCGGATGGGCTACAACAGCAGAAGACCCCACTGGGTACCACTCATCTCCACTACAAACAGGAAAAAGAGGCTACAATTTGCACGAGCTCACCAAAATTGGACAGTTGAAGACTGGAAAAATGTTGCCTGGTCTGATGAGTCTCGATTTCTGACATTCAGATGGTAGAGTCAGAATTTGGCGTAAACAGAATGAGAACATGGATCCATCATGCCTTGTTACCACTGTGCAGGCTGGTGGTGGTGGTGTAATGGTGTGGGGGATGTTTTCTTGGCACACTTTAGGCCCCTTAGTGCCAATTGGGCATCGTTTAAATGCCACGGCCTACCTGAGCATTGTTTCTGACCATGTCCATCCCTTTATGACCACCATGTACCCATCCTCTGATGGCTACTTCCAGCAGGATAAAGTATGGTGTTCCTAATAATCCTTTAGGTGAGTGTGTATATATATATATATATATATACATATATATATATATATATATATATATATATATAAAATAACAGTTAGTTTAGTCATGACAACTCTCTGAATAGTTTGAACACAATTTTATAATGTTTTATAATAAGTAATGTTGATGTAGTTGTAAATGGGCTTGGTTTTGGCGGACTAGATCTGCTACGCTGCTGCTGTGGGTGCAGGCAAGTACACAAACTCGCTCTGCTAGACCATGAAAACACCAAAAATAAAACTGCTGCTGCTGCAAAGCAAGTACGAATACTTGCACCATAAAACAAGGTGACGTTAAGTGGTGCTGCAAAGAGACCGCCAAAGCAGGTCTAGACAGGTGGTGCTGGGATGGAGGAGGGTTAAGCACGGAGTCTAACGCTACCTGTGTCGGACCGAAATATATACATACTAGCCTAGATAGGAAGACATGCCCGATTGGCTGTAGTAATGGCCGCGAGACAACCAATCAGCGATACATCAAGTCAAGTCAAGTCAAGTCAACTTTATTTATATAGCGCTTTTTACAATGCTGATTGTTTCAAAGCAGCTTCACAGTGTTAAACAGGAACATAATGCAACAGAATTTGATTCACTCTGGAGAAAACTGGTCAGTCATCTAGCTCATTTCAATTGTCATATAGCGACAATATGGGCAGATCAGTAATGTAGTTAATATAGTTAATTTAGTTTAGTAATTAAATTTATTTGGATATTTAGTTGAAAATTTTGTAAGTAAATTTCGAGTAATACTCAAGATATTATTATAAATTACAGCAACCCCTCCCCCTTTACCTTTCAGACGCGGCTCATGTTTATAACAATAATCTTGGGGGGTGGACTCATTTAAAGTAATGTAGTCGTCAGGTTTTATCATTAACAATAAGCGTATTTGAGGAAAGGGATCGAATATTCAGCAGCCTGAGCTTTATCATTTGTTCATCTGTATGATATCTGTTTTTTATTTGTTGGACATCAATTACATTTTCACCGTTCAGTGGTTTTGATTTTTTTTGTATTTACTAATTCTGGGAACAGACACAGTCCCTATGTGATAATATCTAGGTGAAAGAGCCTCTATGTGCTGGGATTTATCTGACTTCTGTGACGTGAGACGGTCAGCAGACGGTCGGTTAAGCCAGTCCATCTGCTTTCTGACCTGGGCCCCAGTTAGTCAAGGTTTAGCTCTAAGACTATGTGCCAAATTACTAGAGAGAAAAGCGGCACCACCCCAGGAAGGATGGATACCATATTTTTTCAACAGGTCAGGTCTGCCCCAAAAGCTTTTACAATTGTCTATGAACCCTATGTTATTTTGCGGACACCACTTAGACAACCAGCCATTGAGTGATGATAGTCTGCTAAGTATCTCATCACTCCTTTTAACGGGGAGGGGACCAGAACAAAAATGTTTACGTGACATCGTACTTGCAAGTTCACACACCTCTTTAATGTTAATTTTGGTGATCTCCGATTGGCGAAGTCGAACATCATTAGTGCCGACGTGAATAATAATCTTAAAGAATTTACGATTAGCATTAGCCAGCACTTTTGAATTTGCTTTGATGTCAGGCGCTCTGGCTCCCAGTAAACATGTGACTATGGTGGCTGGTGTCTCTATTTTCACATTCCGTGTAATAGAATCGCCAATAACTAGGGCACTTTCAACAGGATTCTCAGTGGGTGCATCACTGAGTGGGGAGAACCTGTTTGATGTTCTAATCGGAACGGAAGAGTGTTTTTTTTATCCGTGACTTTGCCGTCTCGCAGTCACCCAGTTGCCCTGCTGCACGGGCTCTACAGCCAGAACCGAACAATGTACAGAGTTCACTAAGCTAGTCGCATCCAAAGCAGTGTCTAAAGCGGTTACATTCTCACTACTCTCAAATAAAGTCTGGATGCGTGTCTCTAATTCTGAAATCTTCTCCGTCAGCCTGACTATCTCCTTACATTTATCACATGTGAAGCCGTGTTCGCCAACGGAGAAAGATATACTAAACATGTAACATGCAGTGCAGCTGACAATGACAGGAGAAGAAGACATGGCTTACCATATTTGTTTATTATTCCAACTCACCACAGTTTGATGGAGTCTATTTACTAATCCAACTTACCACAGTTGTTTGATGAACTCAGAAAACAGGAGACCCGGTGGCAAGCTAAGAGATGGCAAGCTAGAGATGGCAAGCTAACAGGCTAGCGAAATGCTAACGTGTGATAGTGATTTAGATTAAAAGCTAGCGATGTCAGATTTAATGTGATAGGCAATATTAGACAATATATGGTGATGGGTATGTTATATTTAGCAGTTTAAACAACAGGAAATTATATGAAATAAAGATTCATAAGCAAGCAGAGTGCACGCGAGCACAGCAGCAGGACAAACAGGAGGCAGACAGGAGCAAAAGTTTCATGACTGAATTGGGTATTTATAAGAATTATTATATAATTATAAGAATTATAATAAAAACATTTTTAGCTTTATATAAAAGTTATTTATACAGTTTTTCACATTTCAGTAATTTGTCATTTGCTCTATATCCTCCACTCTCTCAATTGTTCATTGGATTTCTTAACCAGCATCTTCTTCGCCTGTCCAGTTTAAATCCAGCTCTCCTAGTCTCCCGGTTTTGCTCTTTGTGACTGACCCACTTCTACAGAAAGTAGAGGATAAAATCCTGCTCCATCCAGCGGAAGACTTTTATGTAAATGTGAAGTGTAAAAACTCCTCTGCAGCCATGGTAACAGTCTCTGGAGTAGATGTCTTCTACCGAGCAATTTCACTTCACTAGGGTGCCATGCACTTAAGAAGAATGTTTTCAAAAAGAAACCCGAGAAGCTTTTTAAAATATGATGTATAATTTATTTGCGTTTTTCTCCTGGCTCATATCTCTTTGAAAGATGGTTTGGGATTAGTGGCCATTTGACTATACGTTCAATGCTACAACACAGCAATATTCTTGTTCTTGTAACTTGTGTATTGATTTTGCTATGAATCCAGATGCTCAGTAGTATAGAGAATTTAGCAAATGTATTGACCACAAAGGAATAAATGTTACAGCAGCATTGTCAGCATTTTTATTTGTTCTCTGTAAACATCTAAGCTTTTCAAAATTCTCCTTTTGGAATTGATTTAAAGGCAAAACCTTTCTTAGAGACATGAAAAGCAGGAACACACATCAAATTATTTTATCACTATTTGGTCATTGTGTATATCTGCTCATGATCTCTGTTTATTATCTGAAAAATGTAAAAATAAAGATCCAGAGTGAATTTCATAGACAAAAGAATTCTCTCAGCAACATCATGAATCTAATGTCTAAAGCTACTAGGGTCAGTCTTTTATTTAATACTTATATCGCTTTGAAAACGAATCTCTCATGCAATGTGTAATTCATGAATGCATTTAAAGTTTTATTTTTATTTTTCTGTGTGTAATCTGGTCGTCCGTGACAGGGTGGTATCATTCCTTGAGTAAATGCTATTACAAATGAGTGATGGCCTAATCCCTCTATTTTTCATCCTGGTGTCTTTGCAAAATAATTTACATTTAATAAGACATGATTTTTGAATGTGATCATGCAATGTTACTGTGATTAAAGTCACAGTTCAAGTGTACTGGTTATGAAAGTTCTGAATTATTGAGTTCAGTGTCTAATGGTCAGAGCAGGAACACTCACATGTATCTGCACTCAACCCTTTCATTGTTACCCTAACTTACTGTCTCCCTGCATCAGTGTCAAAAGTATCTCAGAGGTAGTTTTAGCACCCGTTTTCTTCACTTAAACACTCCATCAAACAGAAACAAGACCTGATATGATATGAGGATTTATAAAAGCGCACCTACCGAGTATGACAAGTTTCCTGCAAAGGCATTTGTAACAAAGGCCAGTTGGTTCATGATCAATTGGTTTAGTTGCAGACAACAGCATCTCTTCAACTTTTGTCATAAAGTCATGATATGATGTGTTTTTTTTAAAGCTGTGTTTGAATACTGCTGTGGTTTTTGCACTTTGTGGGGTTGACTACAGACGCACGAGGCCAGCTAAGAAAAGTTTGGTCAGAAACCACAAACACTTGAATGACCCAGAGACAGAGTAGAGGTAGTCAGACGAAACATGTAGATTGTCTCCCCTGTGAATTCTCAACTGTCCATTACTCCACCCAATGGTAATGTAGCTCTGCTGAATTATTGAGGCACTGCATTCATTCGAGAAGTGAATTCAGGGTGTGAGGTGTCCATGCATGTGGGTCTGATGGCTCTTTTTAAACACTTTTGATATTCAAGAGGACTGACCACCCAGCATTGCAATTCTTTATCATTTATTTAATGCTTTTGAGGATCTTCCAAAAATATATGATTTAACATTATTTAAATAATATTTGAAAATGTATATAAATATGTAGTAATATAATTTATAAATCCAAATATACAATGAAAATTATATTATTTAAAATATTTTTTTTTTATAAATAACTAGCGTCTTAATTGTGTTTTTCTGTAATTTAAGGAGAACACAGTAACAGTTAATCAAAATTATTTTGTAGATATGCCGATAATATAATAATGAATACTTATGACTGACTTTATGGCTTGGCAAGGGGACAGATAGTTTTAATCTTCATTTTCTGGCTCTTTGCACAATTATCAATAGTTTGTCACATTAGCATGTCTTGCATTTAGCTTGTCGTTGTACGTCTGACTTGCATTAAATTAACAACCATGCGTAAATATTTGAATACATTTAAGTCACAACAAAATTGTGTTGAATTAATAATAGCTAATTAGCATGACGCTCATCAAAGAAAATCCAGACATGCTTATGTTGTGACAGCTCCTCGAATGATAATGGAGCTGAGCCTTTTCAGATCATGGAGGATATGATACAAACATGTCATTAACATTACTATTTTATTTAGAAATATTACAAACTAAAAAATTATTACATCATATGATCAATAAGTCATGACAACATATGTTTTTACATTAACTCATCAAAATAAGTCAAGCATTTTTCAACTTCTTTTTAATAAGATTCAACTCATTTTTTAAGTCGGTTTAATGTAATTTAGGTAGAAAGGACTTCAAGTTGATGCCAAGTTGAATGTACTTAATTTAAGGCAGTTAAATTAAGGTTTGTTTGTTTTTTTTTACAGTGATTGTATGTAAAGTTATTATTATTTAGCTTCATCTTTCATGTTTGTTTAATGTTTTATGCAATAAACCGGCTGGTGTGTGACTGACAGTATTAAAGTGCATAAGAAACATACTGTAGAGGAAACTTAGCATGACTAATCCAGATGAACTAATTGAGCATGTGTTTGACAGTTATACATATGTACATTTTTGACATTTCAAATATGAATACATAACTTCTAATCATAAAAACACCTTTTTACATTGCATTACTCACCTCACTACAAATCAGATTAATTATTGTTGAGGTCCATTCTGGATAACGTGGGATTCTTTTCATATTTTTGTAATATTTGCAATATTTATACAGGTCAGATGAGGAAATTACAGATATTAGATACATATTCTATTGTCTATATATATATTTTTTGTCTACATACTCTGCTTTCAAGACATTCTACCCCCATTTTTTTGTTTTTCCTCTATAAAATGCCTGACTAAATTTCACACACTTGGGATATCTAACTCTGAGCAAAGTGGCCCACCCCGTGTGCGACCTACAAAATATTGCTCTTTATGACAATGGTCCCAAAGCTCAGGTCTGTCTGTCTCGTTTCTGCGTCTGCTCTCAACAGGGAAAGAGTCTTAAAGTGAGGCTGAATGCCTTTACTCCAAGAGCCCTGAGGCGACAATGTACAGGTTTGAAAACACCTACACCCCAACAGATCCACACTTTTAGTGCACATCGAGAAGCCATGTTCCTCCAAAATGCTGTGTTTGTTCCTGAAAGTCAGATTTACCACAATTCCACAGGGGCCTTTTTGAGTGGCAGTGTGTATGGAATGTGACCAAAGAGATTGTTAGGAGGTAAACAGATGTTTTCACTCTTTTTGTGATGAAGGGACTTTAAAATAACCCACTCTTTACCTGTAAGAGGCATTCACCTGCTGTGCCAGTGTAGCCATGGGAATTAGTGTGGAACTGAGGGATTTGTTCTGCAACCCTAAATGGCTTCAGTTTGCATTTGTCCTGGGGCAATCCACTTTCTGACCACTGCCTCGACCGAGACCTGCTCCAGGCTACCTAACCGCAGAAACAGTAAACAGCTTGCCATTGACATGGCCTGTCTGTTGTGAAGCTCACTGCATTGACGTATATGGGCAATTCTACAGAATGGAGCAAACTGCTGTCCCACATCCAAAAAACACATTTAAAAAGCATTTAAGTATTCAAATCTTAGATGTTAACTAAGATCCTTTTGTTATCTATTGAATCCCACAATGATGTTTAAAATATCCATAAACTTAATATATATAAAATCATAATTTATTGGTTACTTTCAATTGGGAGGTGGCTGTCCCGAACCCTAACCCCTAAATGTCAAGTTATGTAAATGATATTGAAATGTTTGCAATTTTTTCCATTGTTGTGTCAAGTGAAGTTACATTTTTTTTTTTGTAAATCATGAAACATTATGTAAAATGTGTACTGCATTTTCATGTCACTAACAGTGTATGTTTTAGTCCATTTGTTGAGACTGATTTTAACTACACCCTACATTTTTGATCAAGAAATATTCCTGTGTAGGTCCCATCATTTTGAGGTAAATGGGTTCAAAAGTCTGAAAACCTGTGTAACTTTAAGGAACGTCACTACCAAACACCTTCTTTTTTTCTTTTATAATTAAGCAAACTTTTTTAAGGTATTAATCCATAAAATTTTGTTTTTATGTGTGTACTGTTCAGAACTGTGCTAGCTAACCATGTGTTGATTAGCATCTTTGAGCTAGGTTCAAAATACAAGAAATCTAATAAATTACACTAGAAAAATTGTAATTATTGATTTACCCATGAAAACTTTTTAAATAATATAATAAAATACTATATTTACAAGGTAGATGTAACCTAAATCTTAATAGGTCAATATAAGCCTTTTTATTAAATTATTTATTATTGTTTCGGTAGAGACAAATTTGGTCTTTAGAGTATATTTTATTTATATATATATATATATATACATATGTTTTTGGTATTTAGATTTTATTTAGAGATCATTTTTGACTGGAATTACCAAATAACTGATCCGACAGTGGAAAAGCGGCTACTGATCGCTTTGAAGTGCTGTTGCACGAGAGCGCTATCTACTGGAAAAATAAGACCGAACATTCATGAATTCTCAGACCATTTTCACAGTAATTGACAGATGACATCATTGATTTTATTATATACATTATTATATACCTGTCAGATCAATTAAATGCAGACATGGGCTGAAAACTGGGCAAGAAGAACAAGGTTTCCAGCAGCACATGTAGACTTATATTTTGACAGTGAAGAGAAAAAAAAAACCAACAAAACAAAATCAAAACACCGCCACAAAAATATGACAGTAGTAAAACGTATTTTCCTTAAAGCAAAGGCAAGACCAAAAGCCAAGTATTATGTATCTGATCAGAACAAAACGGGGGGGGGGGGGGTGTGGATTTGGCAACAGCAATGTTCAAATCAACCTTCTAAATATTGCAACAAATAGATCTCCACAGGCAAACAGCCCTTTGAGATCTTACATATCTGTGATCAACACTGTTATTTAGCTAGTGCACAGAATAAATGATTAAACTTTAACAAGAACTTAGCTAATGAACAGAAATGGAGGATTACCCTGCTTAATTTTACAGGATTTTGATTGGAACAGGCAGAGTAAATACACAAATACATTACAAAGAAATTTAACTTTTTCTACTTCTGTCCTTTATTACTCTAATCTGGGCATTTCAAACTGCTTGCAAGTCTATTGTTACTGTATATAGATAAGCACTGATAAGGTTAAGCTTTCCTCGCTCTGCCACATAAACTAATTATGTACTATCTTCCATTGTTAATACTTTTCCTATAGTTTCGCAGCACTTGTTATGGAATCCCACGTGACAATTTGAAGAGTCTATGTAGCTGATGAAACTTAAAATACAAACAGTGGGATAGTGTTAACAGAAGATAGTTCTAGTTTCTATAATCCGTACCAAGGTTGATGAATGGCTGCATCATTAGCCATTCCATCACAGTTGGCGTTTACTTTTTTCAAAAGTGCTTGAATATGTTTACAAATTATTTGTATAAGGCCTGAGTAAGCCGTACAGCCCACAAGAAATCTGATAAGCTGACAGATTTCAGCTCTGCTCTACACAGTTACATATAAAACTGAAGTCAGAAGTGAAGGTTTAGCACCATGCCAACCAAACTAAATCATAATTGTTCTTCACAACCGTTCTGAAAGTAATGACCTTACCAAACCAAGGTGTAAGAGGACACTTCAGTGTTTTCAGACATCAAAATTAGCATGCTCTAAAAATTGCAAGGTTATCACTTCCCCAATTAGTTTTTTTTATGCCATATCTGATGACACAGTTGTACCAACCACTTTTAGCTCACAGTAGGGGCTTTTTTGTAAATATGTCAAAAAAACCACTAAATGTCCCTCTGACATCCTGATTTAAAGACAAGAAATCAAGGAAAAGAACCTAAAAGAAATAAACCTGATCAACATCGGACCTGCTCTGTTATCTTAAACAAGCAGCCGGTGTCTGTCCTGAAACACCAAGTTAAAGGTGTAAGAGTTTGTGTTAGCCAAAATGCACCAGACTCATGACTGTAGTAAAAGAGTGTTGTAGTCCATCAGCATCTGTCTCGCTCAATGTGTAGTTCTCTTTGACAATACGGTCGCAGCCGATCTCCCCGTTTCCAAAAAATCCCAAGAGCGGAATGTTGGAGAAGATCTTCCGAAAGGCGTCGGCCTCCACGTTACGCTGGTTATTGTAGCTGTTGTGGCCACGGCCCACACAAGCAAACATGAAGCCCATGGTGTTCCTCTCTGGGATATTAGCAGCCTTCAGCCGCTGGATAGTGGCTTCTGCTGCTTTTGGGCTGTTTACGTCCTGGTCCACCAGAACCGAGGCACCCTGGATCTTGGAGCCACTGAAGGTCAGTCCTACTGCCCCAAAAGAGCGTGGGGAACAGCTGCAAAGAGAGATTGTATGTAGTATATAATGGAGATTATATTTGTAATGTCTGAGACAGTAGGGTAATTTGAGAAAATAAGATGTGAAAAATAGCTTCCTGTATGTGACACTAAAGCAAATGTTAAATTACAAACCATCATGATGCAGACGATGTTAGAAAGGCACATTGTGAAAACATGCTGAGTAGATCTCGTGTTCACAAAAGGGCAATGAGGGAGAGGGGGTAAACTTGACTAATCTAAAATCAAGTTTACCATGAACTTTCTTTACTTACCAGGTTCTGTTAATGCAAAAGACGTCCTCAATTTGTCCTCCAACAATAAGTACATTACTTTGGGAAAGAGGTTCCAGAAGCTTGTTAAGAAAACGTCCACCTCCAGATTTATAGGTATCGTAGTCAAACATCAGCACCACCTTTAGATCAGGGTTATTAATCAACCCTGAAACCAAATACAGAGTATTTTGATATGACTTATTCAACTAATTCAATGGTTATATATAACTACGATTTCTATATATTTTAAGACTTATTCAGCAAGTATGCATTAAGTGACAAAGATGTTTATCTTGTTACAAAAGATTCTATTTCATATAAATGCTGTTCTTTTGAACTTTCTATTCTTTAAAGAATCCTGAAAAAAAGTATCACGGTTTCCACAACAATATTAAGCAGCACAACTGTTTTCAGCATTGATAATAAGATATATTTTTTAAATATATTAAAACAGAAAAGTTAAATTGCAATATTTCACAATATAACCATTTTACTGTATTTTTGATCACGTAAATGCAGCCTTGGTGATTTTCAAAAACATTTCTTAATCTTAACCCCATACTTTTCTTACTATTGTTGTCTAAATGTTACAGTCTTGTCCAACAGCCTAAACACTTTACCTGCTTCCTCCATTGCGGTTTCACTGAGGGTCTTTTTGCAGAAGTGGAAAGGCCGGATGGTGACCCCGTCCATGGCAGGGAAAAGCAGACTAAAGCCAGCTTCACCCTCCTCATACTCCTGTGGGGGACTGCTTGGTGATCCACTGGGGGTCACTAAAGTACACAGCATAAAAAAAAAAACTGACATTGCCATAAAAAACACAGCAAAGGTAGAACACAGGGAAAGAGGAACAAATTTGTCTTACCCACAATTCCTGGTGCGACTATGCCTATTATGTCACAACTGCTAGGTAGTAAGCGTTTCAGCTTCTCAGCAGGATCCGACTCCACTTCATCCTCACACCTCCTGGCTGCAGAGGGAGGATCAAAGAGAACAGGTGAGTCTCCTCATGACTGACAGGGTTCTTTATACAAGTAATCAAGCAACGTACCCTTCCTGTGTCTGTGACTAACAGACCCACTGAAGTTCTCATGATTTACCATTAAGAGAGTGGTCTGGGGCAGCAGACAGATATTCTGCAAGACAAAAGACAAACATTTAAACAAATTGGAAAGAGTGTGATTGTCATTTCTAGAGCAGCAAAGACCATCAGACCTCCAAGTCTTGTGCCATAGTTCTAAGCAAAACATGCTCCTCATATACAGATGAGCCAGAGGCGGAGAGCCAGGTAAATCTCTGCCTCGTCCTCAGGACTCTGCGAGCACAATTCCTCCATAGTCTGCACACACTACGGGAAAAAAGAAACAATGATATTAACATACAAACTTATATTGATTATTTTAGTTTTGAGTTGACAGACTTCTGTCTACAACTGGTTGGAAATAAAGACAATCACAGCATTTTGTTTGAACAAATCAATAAATTGCATATATGCACGACATACTATTACATTGGTTATTTTCAACAGTATTGTTCAATAAAACCATAAGATTACTTGCTTTTGATACTTTATTGATCCAATTATATATTTTAAAATCAATTGTTCATTTAGGTCCATTTATATTAATATCAAAACTATTTGATTAATCATCCAAATAATCGATAGGGACAGCCTTATAATCAACACAACATTTGATATTTATCAAACAGGCAAAATCAAAGTCTTACAAAATCACAAAAACTAAACTGTACTAGACATTCTAGTTTATATAGTAGTCTACTGTTTATAAAAGATAGTTTCGTAATGATGTGACTGTTAAAAGGTACAATAAGAATCTACACAATGAATGAACTGTACCGCTTTTGAACAAACTGTACTGAGCGATTCTGAAATTTCACAAATAAAAATATTATTTAAGTGTTTCATTGTAGGGGTCAACAGTTCCCAAGTCATTCTTTTAGTTTGGACCTCTGGGTCTTTGCATTTTAAACATTTAAGATAAACTTTTAACAGATCAGCTGAAAAAGCTGAAAAGAGAAAATCCAAACAAATCAATCATGTGAAAGGAATCGTTAAACCTTTATGAGTATAATGAGTGACAACTGACACCCAGACGAATATTGTTATTAATACAACATCACACTTAAAAACATCAATGCGGATCTTACATCAACTGATGTATTCTAGTTCATCTCGTTTGAGAAGGAACATCGGAACCAGAGAGAACTATTTACTCGACAACGTGAACGGGTATACAAATATCCTGTTAAATTATAAACGGAGTTCATATAAAACCGCTTAACCTGTGATGGGCTGAATGGGGTCTTTTAATAAATTAGCTCAAAGCTAACAGGCTAAAGCGCCTACAGTTCAGCTAGAAACTTTACCTTGCTATCCGGAAGAGATTTTTAGTTGGCACAAATGTCAAAATCCTCTCCACGACCTCGGCAACATTACTCAGGACATATCCGACTTTACTTTCCCCCAAAATGTTTGGAGGAGCTGCATCCCCTTCCATTTTCACACGGATTATCTTTTCACATTTGACCCTACACACGGAACCGGAAGTTGTTTAAAAGTCTGACAATGAACGCCAGTACAGACATCCTACAGCTGAACATGTTTACTGTGCTTGTATTTATGAACTGTTTACAATACAAGTATAGTAAAGTCAGCCTTTATTTTATTATTTAAATAAAATATTTTTTAGAGTATACCGTCAGTGTCACATATACTGTAGCCTATATCAGGGTTTTTCAAACTTATGGATCCCAAGAACCCCCCCAAATATGATGAACCCCTTCCTAAAATCCATCCATCTATATATTTTTATGTATGAAAAAACATTTAAACTGTTAGATAAATAGTAAGTGGGACATTGTAAATACAACATATTGTTTCCAAACTTAAATTGGCTATAATTAATGTTGGATGTATAAACATGAAGAAGAACATTTTCAATAAATAAAATAATATTTGTATAAGCAACTTTCACATTGAATGTATGTAAGCAGCGTACGTACTCCGTTAAGAATACTGCCTTACAAGTCCAGTGAGCAAGATAAAGGGGACTATATGAGAAAAACTCACTAGAAAGCAAACATGCACAATTCTGAAAAGTACGTATACGGCAAGAAAGGAGAGAAACATTTAGAATGAAACAGTATGAAACAGTTAGAATGTTCAGTAGACATTATCCATTTTTGCTTTGTCTTTTTTATCCTCTGGGGAACCCTTGGAACCTTCTGGAGGACCCCTGGGGGTCCCGGGACCCCAGTTTGAAAACCCCTGGCCTATATAGCCAGTGCTGGTAGTAAATTTCAATGTGTTTGAAATATTTGTTTAAAAAAATTGTAAATCATCCTTTACCATAAAGTCAGCTAATAGGAGTGTTCGTGTTTTGTTCCAGTGTGAGGTTGTCTCGTGTCCTAATGCCATCTTTTATTTGAAAAGACACGTTGGTAACATTAACTGGGATAGTGTGGGCTCTGCCTCAAACCATTTTTTATATGCAGTAAAATCAAAGTAAAAATAGAATTGTTTAATAAAACCATAAGATTACTTGCTTTTGATACTTTATTGATCCAATTAAATATTTTGTAGGATAGCACCAATGTATCATTCTATTTTTTACAAAGGTTTATTTCTGATTACTTTGATGTTAATTGCTTCTACTGTGGTCTCCTAGCTGAAGATTTGTCTCATCTGTTTTGGTACTGTAAGCTTACTAAGATTTTCTGGAGAAAAAAAAAATTGTGGTATAATTCCTGATATATCGTTGAAATATGAAAATGTTATTCTTGGTTATACACATTATAAAAGAGAAGAATCAGATGTTTTTTTTATTTATTAAATCTTATTTTGTTCCTTCCTAAATATTTTATACACAAATGTAAGTTTGGTAAGAGTAAGCCTTTCTTCAACCTTTTTCTTGGAGATGCAAAACTGATTTCTGATTCTTCCAATAAGAAAGCTACGAAAACTGTGAATCTTTTAAAAAGTATAGTATGTAATTGCTTCCTGGCATATAATATATTGTCATTCTGTTTGTTTGTTTTTTGTTTTTTGTGTGTTCAATAAAAATAAAATAAAAAAGTGCTGGTAGTATCTGATTACATGTAATCTGGATTACATAATCAAATTCCAAAAATTAAGTGCTTGTAATTAGATTATATTACATTTTAAAATACTCGTAATTAGACTAGTTACTTTTTTAATGATTACATGATTACTTGTTCTCACGATGGCAATAAATTATTCAAAATCTCCCTACTACTTTTTTATCTTTTAAATTTTCCTACTATTAATAAAGTTAAAAAAGCCTACTGCTGATATACGTTCAGAAGGTCTTTTATGTTTTTGGAATCGCACACACACGACCGACAACTATAATGTACCCAGCACTGTATATAGCCTATATATTTGGTCAATAAAGAAACAAGGCATTAGGCATTTTGAGATTCAATTATTTTTATTTTATTCAGTTATATTGATCATTTCGGCAGTTGCAAAAAAAAAAAGTAAACATTTATATTTGTGTACCTGAGGGTTGTGCATTGCATTTACGCATGTTACATGTGATAACCATGGATTGATAGTTTTAAGTGTCTTATTTAATTACTTGCTCTAGTCATATTTTCTGATTTTAGAAGTACTTCTGACATATAGCCTATAAACAATCTACTCTTACAACACAACACACCTTTGGTAATGATCCAAAGTGAGTTATATAATGCAGAAGGCACTTACACCTTTTTATGTAAACTTTTCCCTCTACATAAAATACACTGAAAGGTCAAGTCTGTTAATCATTTAATGGAAACAGGTTGCCATAATTTTTTAAGCTTTAGGTTTTGTGGATGCAACCCATACACAGTAAATTTATACATTTTAAATAATTTTAGCCCTGACATAAAAAGATCAAGATCTCCAGTATCAACAATAATAGATTAACGAATTATGCATTATCTGTCATCACAGATTATTGGTTACTCTGTGTGCACCACAAACAATAGACAAAATGTAATATTTAGTGTTTTTTTTTTTCTTATATAGTCAGGTTAGAATTCATTAAGTGCTAAACTGAGCTCATGTGAAAGGACCCGGTTTTTCTGGAGCTGTTGATATAGGGGGTCTGGTGAGAAGAGAAGAGAAGAGAAGAGAAGAGAAGAGAAGAGAAGAGAAGAGAAGAGAAGAGAAGAGAAGAGAAGAGAAGAGAAGAGTGAAAATTAAAGGAGAGATGTTAGTTCCAGAGCATTTACCCAAAATGGTTTATTAAAGATTATGCTGAAATATTTCTTTCAATTCTATATTTACAATGCAATAGAACCTGTGGTGCAAAGTCATGATGGTATGAATATGATCATTACAGGTGAACATAAGCTGTCGAAGAGAGAAGCAACATGAGGTGATGAGAAGGAGCTTTTTTTGGATTTTATTCAAGCTTCTCGACAATAAATTAAGGACATATGAAATCAAAAGAGTTAAGACATACTAAAGAGAGAAAGGAGTGGGGAGCTTACAGAGATGGGAGGAAGTTTTATTTTACAGAAAGCAAAAAATTTCTGTACAAGTGATGGGACTATAGTGCTGAGTGCTCCATCCCCACTGAGAATAGTGTGATGGAGTAAGCGGCAACAGAGAAAAAGAGAGAAAAATGGAAGAGAATGAAGGAGATGCCGCTCAGATGGTGCCCGGAGCCAGAGATGAGATGTAAAAAATTTAACTGTGCAGGGGGAAAAAAGAAAAAAAGAGTTGGAACAAATGATAGATAGTGATATTGAACAACAAAGGGCATGCAAGAGAAAGAAAGAGTCATCATGCATTGCAAATGATATACAGTGTGTGTTTGCTTGTATGTAATCTTAACTTTCCTACATCACTTTATACTGAGAAAATCAATAGAAACACTTATGCGATGCAGGCTCTAAAATTTATAGTGGATTCAGTCTAAAATCCATCAGAAAACCTGAAAATTACATTAGCAGATATTAGCAGACAGACAATCTG
This sequence comes from Rhinogobio ventralis, assembly GCA_039654625.1. Lineage (NCBI taxonomy): Eukaryota > Metazoa > Chordata > Actinopteri > Cypriniformes > Gobionidae > Rhinogobio > Rhinogobio ventralis. The sequence goes on from CM077193.1 coordinate 36,072,089, forward strand.
GAAATGCTATGAAACCAAAAGCATGCATGCACACACGGGTAACAGGTGATGATAGTTACATGGAGGTCATGTCGTTGAGAGCGTGGTCCAGCTCCTCGCTGATGGCTTTGTACTTGAGTTTCTGAGCATACAATTCATCTAAAGTAGCCAATTAAAGGCCAGAACAGTGGAGGGTGTTGAATGGGGAGGAATGGAAAAGAATGGAGAAACAAGAAAATATGGAAGAGGAAGCAGTGCAAAGGCAGAATGAACAGTGACAAGTGGCCATAGAGAGACAGGGGGAAAAAAAAACTAAGAAATTTTTTTTTAACTGAAATGAAATGAAATGAAGTGAAATTACCTTCTGCAATAATGAGAAATATATGATCTTTTAAATACCCAAAGATAGTAGTGCCAGTAAGTACTGATGCTAATGTATTTGTTTCCTTTTAAATCACTATGTGAACATACACTCTTAGAAATAAAGGTTCTAAAGGGTTTTTTTTCCCCCAGCGATGCCATAGAAGAAGCATTTTGGGTTCCCCAAAGAACCTTTTTTATTGATCTGTTCTTAAAAGAACCATTTTCTTCTTCATGTGAAGAACATTTTAATAATCTAAGAACCTTTTTCCACTATAAAGAACATTTTATGCAAGTTTCATTGATTTTAAAGGTTCTTCATGGAACCAAAGATGCCAATAAAGAACCTTTATTTTTAAGTGTATGAATGCAAAAAGAACTTGAACCTGTTATTCTAAGGATGTAACTAGTGTATCTCTATAAAATGAAAAGATAAGTTTTACATTGATTCGAAATAGCTTGTTTCTAATTGCAGCATGAAAAACAGTGAGGTACAAGTTGACATACCCTCCAGATCATCAATGGTCTTCTCAAGCTTGGCAACTGATCTCTCAGCAAACTCAGCACGAGTCTCAGCCTGGAACACAGAGAGATGTCAGGCCCTCTTATATCAATGCTCACACACACATACAATATAGTGAGTGAGTGAGTGAACTCACCTCCTTCAGCTTGTCAGTCAAGACCTTGATCTCCTCCTCATATTTGTCCTCCTTAGCGGAGTACTGTAGATAGAAAAGACAGGAGAGAGGATTAAAGGGCTGTCTATAAACACCAACACACAAAACAAACATACACAGATGTTCATTCATACATACATATAAATACCTATACACACACACACACAAACATTTACATGCTTACCTTCTCAGCCTGGGCCTCCAGAGACTTCATGGTGTTGGTCACAGTTTTCAACTCCTCCTCCAGCTCAGAGCACTTGCTGTGGGAGGGAGTGACAGAAAATATTGTCAGACAAAAATTGCCAGACAGAGTTTGCAAGCATGTGTTTTTTTTTTTTTTTTTTTAAGTATTCAATTTGCTTGTTTTTACCCCTCATTGAGCTCAGCACGCTCCTCAGTACGCTCCAGCTCAGCCTCAACAATCACCAGCTTACGGGCCACCTGTGTACCATCACAAAAGAGAAAAGTTGTGAGCGAGTGTAAGACATTATTTATTGGAAATGATTTATTCCTAATTGAACTTTGTTTATCTATAATAAATTATAAGAGAGAGAGAAAAGAGAGAAAACCAACCTCCTCATACTTGCGGTCAGCCTCCTCAGCAATGTGCTTGGCCTCCTTCAACTGGATCTCCTGCAGCTCCATCTTCTCCTCATCCTTCAGGGCCCTGTTCTCAATGACCTTCATGCCTCTGAAAGAGAGAGAGTTTGGGTGTTAATATCGCTCCCTGAAAATCATGAGACCTATTACATATGTTTGACAATCTAATAACTAGCGAGTTTAACACTGCATCAAAAGCAGCTAGTTTACGAAACATCAAAAGTCTATCCTCCTCTTAAAATGGTGATTTTGGTCTATCCTATGTCAGAGGTTTTGGCCTTATATCCAACAATTAAAATTATACTTTGCCATAATTTGACAAAATCTACTGAATAGATATTCAATTCACTGCAATAAAAACTATAATATTTAACTCATTTTAACACTTTTATTGAACTGAGTTAATGTTATATTTGTTTAATGTTTATTGCTAGAAATTTGCATATCATGGTTTTAAATTGTGCCTATACGTCTCAATTTTTTCTTCATTTGAAAAATAAAACTGGGAACATATTTGGGGGGAAAACAGTTTGACCTCCTGTTATTTCACTTGCCATTTATTGACACTGCTTTTAAGAGTATTATGTGCCTTAGTGAAATGAGCTTCCATACACACCTCTCACTCTCATCAGCAGCCTTCTCAGCCTCCTCCAGCTTCTGCAGAGCAGTGGCCAGACGCTCCTGAGCGCGATCCAACTCCTCCTCAACCAGCTGGATACGTCTGTTCAGGGAAGCGACGTCGCCCTCAGCCTGCGCACAGACATCTAGCAATGAGCTAACGACGCACTAATACGCGTCTGGTCTAAAGCATAGAAATGCACATTTCACTTGCAGACGGACAGAGTTTGCAGAATCTATAACTTACAAAACTCGCGCTTTGCTCAAACTAAGAAACTAATATAGGTTTCCTAGGTATATAGGTTATCTGTTATGTGTTGACCAATACCGCACAACATGTAAAGCTTATCTTCTAGGATTTTTGGTAAACATTAGCACTGAAAGACATTATACAGTAGGATGGGAGCTGTCAAAAAGCATCACCGCCCTCCCCATCTTTTAAGCGCCAGTTGGCAATCAATTATCGCGAACTTTCTAACGACGAAAACACCTAACACGTTGTTTAAACATCATTTCCATGACATATCCCGCCTCTTGATGTGATGCGAGAACACACTACAGTTGGCCAGCTAATGCACTTAAATGATTATCGTAAACTCACAGATTGCCTGGCTGTGCGCTCGGACTCGAGCTCCTCCTGTAGTCTCAGTATACTGCTTTCAGCATCGTCTGCTTGTTCTTGCAGTGATCTGATTTTCTTTTTCACAGCCTCAAGATACGCCGCACCAGCCATCACGGATTATACGGGTTGTTTGAATGGTTATCACGGGGAGTAACTGCGTGCGCTCCGGTGAAGCAAGTCGTTCATCCTGATTCCCAGCCAGAGACTGGTAACGCTTTATCAAAAACCGGAAGTCAATCCATCAACGCTGAATTGTCGTATTTTAAACGACCGCTTTGGCCATAATATCGGTTTATAAATTACATTAGAAATGTCATTTAATTTCGTGTATTATGAGAAAAATTAATGCTGCCATAAATAAGGGACACTATTAAAAAAATAAATCAAAATTCAATGTAATTATTAAACGCATTTAAAATGCGTTGATCTCTCCGTCTGTTATGTTTTACATTGTAGCCTCTACAGATTTTGCACTCGTTTAACTGTGCGCGATTATGTGAGCGCACAGCGCCATCTTGTGATGTCTTGCTGCAATACAGGTGGAGCACAATTTCTCACAGTAGAGTACTGGCGTTCTATTGCGCATGCGCGATTTTAACTGCTAGTGGCTTTCTACGTCTACTACGGGAGAAAAAGCTGATTTGCCGCAGTCGTTAATACGTGACAGATTGGATAAGTAACTGTTATATTTTATGTTTGTGTGGCTATTTAATTGTGTCTGTATATAATTTTATGCCAAAGCAACCCTTCTCTTGAAATTACATTAATTTTTGTATTTTGTTAAATGATTAAATGATCCGTAATGTTTGCGTTCTTTGGCTACTGCAGTTAACAGTTTACTTCCGGTGGCCGTTGCCGTTCCATCAGCAGCTGTTGCTTAAAGTCCCTATTTGATATGATAAATACATAGGCCTATATGTATGATTCATATCTGTGATATCATCATGGATGATTGTTTTCGTTCGGTGAAACTATGTAGCCTATTCTGGGCTTCCTTTCTAATGACATCACGACGCCTTTTCCCCAGGAACTACAAACAAAGAGGGGGTCCAACAAGGCAAGGGTATATTATTTTAACATAGCTATAAGTTATAGCTTTTTGAAACTTTACAAAAATTGCATTTAGCTGGTGTGCGCTAAATAGATGCTCCTCTCGAACATAAATTGATTTTGTTTGAAGTGATAACTATAGCAACAGCTGCTCGAAAGCTGCATCTACAAAAATAAGCTGTCACTATTTATTATAGGCCTATTAGATGAAGACATCACAGAGATTATACAGTGCGTCCTTAGTGTGTTTTGAGCTGACGGCTAGCTTCGCTAGGGGCGCCAAAAGCTGAATGGTCCTCCTTTGATTGCGCCCACAAAATTACTGACAGAAATCGTTTCAGGACCTGACTCCCTCTATGAATAATGCTGCATTCACGTGCTATCGGAAATGTCGTAGTAGCCTACTTCCCACCTCTGAAGTCGTGATTACAAGCTCATCGCATTCAAATTTTGACTTGAGAGGGCGTCCATGTTCATTTAGTAATTTTGATAGCACGTGAAGGCTGCATAAGTCTATGCCTATATTTATTAAAATCAAAATTGACATATTAATATTAGGCTATGTTGTATTGTATTGTATATTGTATAAAGAATAATGGCTTGCTTTTTATTTATAGTCCTAAAACTATTAACAGATATAACTATTATAATATAATTATTTGTATCGTTTATCATAGCTAGATGGGTGATCGCTGATGGTCTTAAGCAGGGCTATAGGCTATCCGGCGAGAGTGGGGTGAAATTCTACACGGACCCTATTAAGATGCTTGTAGGTGGGCAAGATGAACCCCCAGACGCTTGCCTTATAAAGCGCACTTCTAAATTTAACCCGCCGTTTACATACACTCTCCTGCAACTGTACATATGACAGACTGTATCCCCATCCTTGGCTTCGTTTACCAGGTGGTGCAACTACTCTTAAGAATGGCCTTGTGTCATTAAAAAAACTATTTTGTAGTTTCCGATAAAGTTTAGTCTGTAAAACACGTGATGGTAAATATGAAATCACGTTTAGACTATAGGCCTAAGTTCAAGACTGTCTAGCAGGGGTGGGCACAGGTTGCGCGTGATCAGACGGGACACCCTAAGTGCCCATGCTTACATCGGCAGCTTTCTTCTCGGCCAACTCCAATTTCTCCTGGGCATCCTTAAGAGCCTCGGAGTATTTGTCCAACTCATCCTCAGTTGCCTTCAGCTTCTTTTGCAGGGCGACCAGGTCATCATCAAGCTGCATGAAGAGCACGTGTGTCAATAGACATGGAGAGGCACAAGAACAACTGCCATACATCAATTAATCATGCAGGCCTATAATAAAAAAAAGATGGTCTACAGTAGCCTATTAGTGAGACATCTATTATGAAAAGTTGTTTAAGATGAAGTTGTTTAAAATATAATTAGAAATATAAATAAAATAGAATAGATATAGAAAAGCTTATTGATGCTAGTAGTGAAAATAAAAAGCAGACTTCGTAAAGTCTGATCTATAAAGGTGTTAACGAGACACCCAAATGCCCATGTCCAACCTGTTTGCTTCTGTCCTCTGCTCCCTTCTTATCGGCCTCAGCCTGCTCTGCTCTGTCCAAGGCATTCTCCTTGTCGAGCTTGAGCATCTGCATCTTCTTCTTAATGGCATCCATGGCTGTGTTAGTGTATGGGTGGTCGCACCAAGCACTGGACTGAGAGAGGCGAAGAGCGTCTGTGCTGAACCGAACGCTGAGCTGGAGTGCAAGCTCGTCTCGCTGTAGCCTGTCAAATATGTGCCTTTACAGGAGCCTGAGAAGTTCCGCAAGACACCCAATACTTTTTTTGGGAAGGGCCCTTAGCGGTTCCTCCTGCCTCGCGTCTTTTTTTAAGGATCTGGACGGCGATTCGCTGCCCTCAGACATTTGACCATTGAAATGCCTATATATGGGATCTGAGGGCCAAGACGTCTTACAAGGGGGCCGTGTTCCTATTTCTAACACCCTGAACCTAAAGTAAAAATGAGGGAAGAGGAGCAAAAGTGTCCGGAAAGCAATTTACCCGCTGTCCAATTCATGCTAAACGCTGAATATGCGAACCCCAAAATATAAAATGTAGGCCTATTATTTCCCCTCAAACTCTACAAAGAAAAGTAGAAGTCTTTATAGGGGGAAAAATCGATTGATTTTATAGAGCACACGAGGGGCTGATGAAAGTAATTATCTTAAGGAAAGGCGTTAGGCTACTATCTCTGGGTCAGTCTCGTAACACAGAGGCATGTCAACGAGTCCCTCAGGCATTGTTCATAATCTGAAGAGCTTTAGATACGGTGGCTGTTGAACAGCAATCTCTCAGCACGCTCGCATTCATTGCCAAGCACCGTGCTGACTTTAATCGGTCGCGGTAAAACCCCCCCAAATCTCTTGGAATCACAACGACGTGTCGTGTGGCAAAGCTACAGCTGTCGGCCATGCCGCGAAGATACAAGCCCAATGTAACGCGTCTATTTGGACTTTGCTACACCATTTAATAAATTGTCACTTACGACTGAGGTTACTTGGGTCCAAATATCTTACACTTGCACGTTAGGAAAGAAAATGGGCTGCATCATATTTGTTCTACAGTTTTTACCTTCATAATAGTTCTAATCTAAGAAGATCATAAGAGTGTTTCTACAAAGCTGAGGTGTTTGCACTTAACATTAGGCTAATTTCTCACTCTCACATTCCCACTCCATGAACTTTTTCCAGGAGGTTATTTTTACCCTTCCCCTCCTGAAGGAAGCACCTGCCACAGTCTCTTCTTAGCTTTTGTAAGACAAGCTTTGCAACATGCACAACTAATCTTAATCATACATCACACAACAGTGTTTATATAATTGTGTAGCCGTCTATTACAAATGTAGGCCTACTGAACAATACTAATTAACTACATGTGCCTACTTAATTTGTATGGAACCGCTTTTATGTGCATGTTTAGTGCTGTTATTAATTAAGTATGCATGAAATATGTAACGCTGACACTTTCTTTGCCTTCATGGTTTTACATTGTGTTTAAGCAACCTTTTTTATGCAGAGATACTGATGGAAAAACATACACTTAGAATTGTTTCTGTATGAACGATAATGCCTTAAAATAAATTATAGCAATTATAAAAAAAATCAGACTAACAAGTGATAGCCAGAGACATTCAAGCAGACGTGCAAAGCTTCCTCGTGGGGAAAACCTTTCAACGGCGCATTTACGCCTGGCACTCCAACCTGTTAAATGCCTTTGATTCAACTTCAAGATTTTCTGGATGCTGCTAACTTTGATACTATTTTGTATCATTTGAATTATGTAATTTGCAGTAATACACACTCTTAAAAGGTTCCAAAAGTGAGTTTTCACTCAAATGCCATTAAAGTACCATTCTGAACACTGAACATTTATTAAAATAACCATTTTTTAATGTAAAGAACATTTGAATAATCTAAAGAACCTTGAAGAAACTTTGTGCATGGACCCATTGATGCTAATAAATAACCTTTATTTTTAAAAATGTAATCTAAAATTGATTTATGTGTTGACACATAAAACATAACTATACACAATGGGTTGTCTTCTCACCATCTCTCCCACTAAAATCATACAGAGTATGTAATGCTTGAAACGTCTGCCTGAAAACGTTTACAGTTTGAGGAAATTTGACAGTTCTACTTGCCAATCCAATTGAAACTCTAATTGTACTAACTGTAAATCTTTAAACATGCATATCTGCTATGATCATCTCCCCTCAGGGGACTAAAATTAGCACCTCTCTGAGTATGTGATCCCACCCAATATAGCCCCATACCCTCATGCTGACTAAGACATACCACCTCAGCCCTACCCCATGCAAAAGACCAATGGCTTAAAGGGGCAGCCAGCCTGAACGTAGTGCAGTACAGCCATACAGAGTTGATCTATAGGACCAGATTACACTATCTCAGTTCACAATCATAAACAATATCTCAGAATAACAGTAAAACCGGTAGAAACAGGACACCGAGCACACGCTTTAAAAGAATGAGACAATGTTTGTGTCAGTTGATATAACAAGTCACTGAGATGCAAAGTAAGTATACTTTTTTTTTTTTTAAAGTATATATAAATCTCACAAAGCATTACTATATGGGGAGAAGGGTGAGTAGGTACATAAAAGGTAAACTTACTTCTATTAGGCATCTTTCAAGAGATTTATAACTTTCTAAACTGAGACTGCATATACTTACAGACCAGAATATTAATCCAAAATCAAGCTGTTTATGCGAGCTAGCAAAATATTTATCCTTTTAGAGCCAACTCAAATAAAAAAATTAGTTCAATCAAATTAACTTTTATGAGCATTTAGAACTTTCTTTTTCTTTTGAGTTCACAAAACTGACACATTTTAACTAATCTGAATTAGATTTCATTTCCCAGCATGCTTTGCCATGACACTCAAAAGGGAGAGTAAATGCTAAAATTAAGTGTTATATAATGTTTTTTGTGCAAAATTAATGTTAAGTGGGAGATTAGTGTTTAATGTTTTGCTATGTTTGATGACCATCATGGTGACGAGTGGAGCATGAGCATAGTTTGAGAACAGATATATGCTAACCCCTGGTTTCACAGACAAGGCTTAAGCTAGTCCAGGACTAAAATGCATGTTTGAGCAGTTTTAACTGAAATAATTATGCACTGACATATCTTAAAATATGTCAGTGCCATTGTTTTGTCTCAACATGCACACCAGTAATGCTTTTTTTCTAAGGCATCTTTATAAAAGCTACTTAAATGCCCAAATTGAACTAAGACCTAATCCTAGTTTAGTCTAAATCCTGTCTGTGAAACCAGGAAAAGTTCTATATTGCTGTACTCATTCAGCAAGTGCTATGCTAATGCTATCAAAGCATTGTGTTACCAATTAGTAAGGTAGCATTTATTGAATTAGCTAGTTAAAGCTAGCCACGTTTAATTTAAATGTATGAATTAGCTTAAGTTATCAAGTTAAGAGCAAATAAAATGTATGAGTACAAAATAAAAATCTGCAAGTTCAGCTTTACTTAAACTTTACATTTCTTAACTTAAAACATTTGATGTAACTGACTGCCTCAAATGTTTTTTTAGTTTTGCCTATTTATTCAGGTTTACAGTGCATGTTAAGATGTTTTTGAAATGTAAATTTAAACTGTATGAATACAAATAATAACTACTGCTATCGATATTATTATTACTCCTACTATTATTATAAAATTAAAGTATTAATGCATTATTATTGTACACATTAAACACATTCAAAGTGATTAAGCTAGATAAGGGAAGTGACAGGCAGCTGAGGCCAATGCAATGTTTTTGTATTAGATCACTTTAATAAATTAAAGAATAAAATAAGAGGTTTGTGAGTTCATTTTTTCAATATACCATAAAAGAAGAAACCTTTTAAAATAAGAATTGTGATAGTTAACTCTCTAACACTGTTCAGTGCACTACCAGCAACTTATACTGTAGTTTCACTCTCAGGCAAGGTACAAGAAAAGCATTCCATATGAAGATGAACATCATATGAAGAGAACTATACTTTGAAACCCTTTATTTTAAGTTAAAATGTTCTTCATTATAGACAGATGCTTTACATTTACAACTTCAGGTCTATGCTTTTACTGCAATGCTCTTACAAGTAATTATTCAAAGACACCCAAAAATAAACAAGCCCATTTTCTCAAAGTGTGAAGTCACATTCAGGACTTTCTTAATACTTTAGACACTTCTATAATCATCACAATGCATGAGATGGCAACACTGATCATTCTGCAACTCTGCCATTAGAAGTCATGGAGCATGCACAAGAAATGCAGGGCAAACATGTGCTGTCTTATCATAGTCACATATTTGTATATAAGCCATATACATTTACAGCAACATGGAGACAGGGAACTGTTTAAAGTGAGTTGCACAGGCTACTTTATGACAGACAATGACTTGTTGCAGTAATTACTAAACTCCAACTCGTACTCTTCCAGCTCTGAACATCGTAGAGAACAAACGTAGTTACAGATTAGCAGCAACTCCGCTTTGACAGACACACTACGGTGAATGCAAGCCAGAATATTAACACCTGATCTTGTCTCCTACAGTCAAGAGAACTGATATGTTCATTTGACTGATAAACTAAGGCACTGAAACTAAATGTACATAAAGCCAGAGAAAGGAGGGCTGTCGTAGCAAAGCAATGAAGCACTGAGAACCGAATAGGATTTCCAGGATTGCATATGACCAACATACAAGCATAAAAGTGACATGCTAGAAAATAAGGCTAAATATCAGAAAGTCATACCAGCATCAAATGATTTAGAAAATTTAGATAATATGTAATTAAAAGAAAAAAACTAATCACTCAAAGCAGCTACAAACAGCACTATAAAATACTGCAGTGGCGAATCATTTCAGGATGAGAAGAAAAATCACTCTTAAAAATTTGTATAAATGTCAAAGTTACAGTATGTCTGGCTCTACATAAAGTGAAATGCAACATTCAATCAGCCTTTTAAACATACATCCTTATGCCTATAGACAACAAATATGAGAAATTCTATTACATTTTAACACATACATTCAATATTAAGGGTTCATTCATGTAAAAAAAAAAAAAAAAATCTGCTGTGGTATAAGGTCATTTTCTTTAAGGTTTTAAGGGGTTAGAAGTGGAATTTCCACAGAACTTTTGAGGTTAATATGGTCTTTTGATTCTCCATTTATAATCCATGAATCACTACATCCGGCCATTGCATTCTCAAAGTGTATGGTCAGCAAGAAAAAAATCATTTAAGAAGCTGCATTTTAGACTCTTTTTCATTCTGAGTGATTTTGTTTTACATTGCACATTGACGCATATTTCGCTACATAAATATATTTTATTTGTCATACTTTGTGAACTTCGAAGCAATGAAAGTGAAGCATAAAAAATGTATCTCACCATTACAAATGTACAAATGTTAAACATTCAATTGGAAGTTTAAAAGGCTGTTCTCTAACAATCCTTTCTGCTTGACTTTAAACTTGATGTAAATATCAAAGTCTGCACCTTGTTCGAAAACCCTAAAATGCTTTATTTTAATGACTGAGCTCAAACCGAGGGCCCATCTCATTAGGTCATCCTTAACACTCCAATCCCACAAGTGTAATCCTGCTGTTCGGCACGCACACAAAAACCTTCATGCACACATTGACAAGTTCAGAATCATGCCAGAAATCCAAAGCTTCTTCATGAGGGTGTGGTGGAGGCATGAACACATTCACGGTAAAGGAGACGAGATGGTTATTGTTTGAATAGTTCTTCAAGAGTTTAAATATTTAAAAATCCAGTCAACTAATTCAATGATCCTTCATCAGTTAAGTAGGTGTAGTATGGACTGGACTAATCCATCTGCATTCTAAAGACAAAAATCAAATGGTGGACAACTTGATCACGAGGAAGCAAACATCTATGTTTAGTCCTCATCTTCTCTGAGTTCACTTGGCAGGAACTTGTACTGCTGTTGTCTGATCTGTGCCAGCTTCTTACGGGCCTCTTCCAGCTCCCTCTCCTTCCTCAACATCTCCTCCTGAGCAGCAATAATCTGGACCAAACAGACAAAGGAAATCGACACAATTGAAACAATAACTGAATAAAGGCAGTATAGGACAGCATAATCTTAAAATGCAAAAATAAAATACAAAAAAATAAACAATAACAACAATAACATTTATTTATTCATTATTATTATTATTATTATTGTTGTTATTATTATTTATAGCTAGCTAGCAAATTGTACAACACAAGACAGGCCACATGCCCAAAAATGTATTCAGTGGTTTTGTATTACATTACTCATTTACACACATTTCGTTGTCTACATCAATGTATTCATTTACTTAACTTTATCCATTTAACTTAAAGGGATAGTTCACCCAAAAAAGAAAAATAGCCCATGATTTACTCACCCTCATGTCATCCTAGGTGTATATGACATTCTTCTTTCAGACGAACACAATCTGAGTTATATTAAAAAAGTCCTGGCTAAGTCAAGCTTTATAAAGTGATTGTTGTTCTGTTTTTGAAGTCCATAAAAGTGCATCTGTCCGTCATATAACATGCTCCACATGGCTCTGGGGGGTTAATAAATGCCTTCTGAAGCGAAGCGATGCATTTGTGTAAGAAAAATATCCATATTTAAAACTTTATAAAGTAAATTATCTAGCTTCCGAACGAAACTGGTGTGCAATGTCGTCAGACGTAGCGTAAGTGCTACACTTTTTCCGTAAGTTGAATACGGCAGGCGATTCGAAGAGCCAGGACATTTTTAATATAACTTCGTCTGAAAGAAGAATGTCATATACACCTAGGATGACTTTAGGGTGAGTAAATCATTTTTGGGTGAACTAACCCTTTAACAAAGGGCATCAAGAAAAAAATAATTGGTTAAGATGCATTTTAGACATTCAGTGATTTTGTATTAAATTGCACATTTACACACATTTCATTTTCTACATAAATATTCATTTATTTATTAATTTTTATTATAAACGACGATTAAAAAGTGATGTGCATTTTGAGTGTACATATCTATGCACGTTTAAAAAATATATTTTAAATAAACATTTAAACAAATATTTATTTATATATTTATTTTATTATTAACAACAACAATCATAAATATGTTAACAATATAGGTTATAAAAATAGTACATTATTAACAACTTATTTTTAAATTAACCATAATTCAGCCAGTAAATCTTACCTGAGCAATTCCTCCGACAAACCTGGTCTTGACCACCACATTGTCATCGTCAGCCTTGTTGAAGGCAGCTTTCTGGGCAGCTCGAACCAGACTGTCAGAAGCACGTTTCACAGCATTGCCTGCAGCCTGCAGATAACACACAAGAAGTATAAGAAATATTTCAATGAAATACATGTTAAATGAAGATAGTACAGTAAGGCTAGGCTTACATGTGAACATTTACAGTGGAGTTACTACTTAAATATCAGAATTAATTTCATCTTTTTTCTTTATGTAACCGTACATACCTGTAGCCTCCTCATAGCCTCTGAATCCTGGTCAGCTTTAACCTTGCACGCCACCAACAGCTGTGCAGTGGAAGCAGCCACTTGTTTGGCAGAAGAGATGAGCTTTTCTTCACTGGCATGGCCTTGGACTGACGCGTTCGCTGCCTCACAGAGGTTACTGGTGGCTGCAGCAACCATGCGTGCCTGTAACAGCGAGGAAACAAAGCAGTCATACAGGGATACAACATGATGACATTTTATTGTCACTGTTAAATGCTTAAGGACTTACAGCAGATATCAGCCCTTGGGACCACTGTCCATCATCCACAGCATTGGCAGGGATTGCTCCCACCTTCACAAAGGAAAATAGATGGCTATTGTTTTTTTTGTTGTTGCAGTGCTTATTATAAATCATTTATCCAACCATCCAAATCAATTCCTGAAGGACAAAATCAAGCCACACCCTACATTTTTTTCATTTTTCATTCAAGTAGGATATACGTCACAATATGGAAGAAAAGACTATCGCAACTTCTGTTTCATGCTAACATTACACAGACTAATTAAGCTTTTTTTGGTTTTCTTACTTTGCCTTGGGCTACGAGTTCTCTCTGAGCTGCTGAAGCTGATTTTACAAGGGCACTGGTGGCTGCAGCGATAGATTTGGCTGCCTCAAGTATCTGCTCTTCAAAGTTTAAACTCTCATCAGCTTGCTGCAAAGAAAAAATATGAACAGTTCAGTTGTTATTTCATTTGATGGGTGGAACAACAATGATAACAAAAGATGTTTACTGAACAGAAAATGGTTAGCAATGTAGTTCCTTTAAGAGTTAATAAAGAATTAGCTCCTGTAAGAAATTATAGTCTGCCTCAACCCAGATTCCACTTAAAATATGTGGCTGATTCCCCAAAATGGCTTAATTATCATTGAGAAGAACAAAGTCATCAGTTTTATTGTTTCTGCACCATTTAAGTGCATCACATCCTAAGCAAATGGTCATCAATTGTAGAATGGGAACATGTGTGGGAAACCATCTCAGACAATGGGGTGTCTGAACCTCTTTAACATACAGACCACAGCTGTTAAAACAGTAATAACGTAATTTATATGAGCAGTAGTAAATTGTAACTCTATAAAAGGTTTGAGTTTAGGATGTTCAGGGTTCATTTAGACTCCGTTGAACCCAAGATTCTTTGTGAACATTGTTACTGCTACGCTGCAATACATTTCTTCATCAATATCCTCATCATTTTTTTACACTAGCTCCCTAATGTTGTATTGTTTATATTTGCAGTTAATGGGAAAAATATAAAACATTTGGAAAATGTGTTATCATATTTACATTATTAATGTTGTATTATTGTAGTAATAATTTTTCTCTTGTACAATTAAAAATATATTTGTTAAAAAAAAAAGGAGACACACAAGGAACTTGGCATTTGGAATTCCAGTACACTACAAATACATGCAAACAATTCTTCTTCTATTTTAATTTATTCCTATGATGGCAAAGCTGAATTCTCAGCATTATTACTCCAGTCTTCAGTGTCACATGATCCTTCAGAAATAATTCAAGAAATCATAAATGCAGTCTTTAAACAGTGCATTAAGCATGTGCATTACCCTTGGTTTGGCTCTTGGTTTGAGCTGCTCAAGTTTCTTGGCCGCTGCTTCAATTGAGGCAGCAGCTCCCAATAACTCAGTTTCAGCGATCACAGTAGGATCCTCAGGGTCGACCCACTCAGTGCCTGAACACACAACACACACACTGATCACAACTGTTTGGCAGGCCTAGATGCAACACATAGGCGGCATGCTGCAATAACTGAACGTGTGTATCAGTTGCATGGGCAATGGATGCTGTCTTTTAAAACAAAATAATCCAGAGTGTAATTCATTTTGCCATAGTGCTGCACACAAATGAAATGAATCAAAACAAATAAACAAGACACAAATGTGGATAAATAAGTAAAGTGTTCTAAATGGAGTTTGGAAAGATGGATTAACATTTGTACTGGCATTTTATGGTACTTACCCTCATCTTGAGTGAGACAGGAAAGACAGGAAACTTTACTCAGCATAATAAATCCACAGATTACACTGAGCGAGTGTGTATGTGTCTTTATGAAGGTGTGTGTCTGTGAGTGAGGTTACCTTTCATGGCCTCTGCTGTTTGAATCAGTTCAGTAACAGCTGCAGCAACCTTCTTAGAGAACATCGCCAACTTCGGTTTCTGGTCACCTGTTGGCTTTTGTAAGACCTGAAACAAATATATGCACATAAACAGTTCTGGTTAAACTGCCCCCATTATTTTCCCCCAGATATTACCTTTCATGTAGTGCGTTATATAGCAGTGAATGTAAAAGGGCTGGCAAAGTTTCAAAGATCAAAGTGCATGTTAAATGGAATTGTCATCCAAAAGAACAGACCAATTTTGATCTGCTTGAAACAAGTTGTCAGTAATTCCAGTCTTACTTCCTGCACGAACCTATGTAGGTATGAAACAATTCATATGAATTAGTTTTACGATCTCTTTATGAATCGTCAAAGTGGTAGTTGTGTAGCTGCCAATAGAGGGACATAAAGCTCAGATTTGATTAAAAATATCTTCATTTGTGTTCCGAATATGAACGAAAGTCTTAAGGGGTTGGAAAGTTGAGGGTGAGTAATTAATGAGTAATTTCATTTGTGGGTGAACTAACCCTTTAACGCAGTACTTAGTTAAAGCACCTTTACAGCCTCAAGTCTTTTTTGGGTATGATGCGACAAGCTTTACACATCTGCATTTGGGTATTTTCTGCCATTCTTCTCCTCAGATCCATTCAAATTCTGTCAGATTGGATGGGGACCGTCGGTGGACAGACATTTTCAGGTTTCTATAGAGATGTTCGATTGGGTTCAAGTTTGGGCTTTGGCTGGGCCACTCAAGGACATTCACAGAATTGTCTATAAGCCACTCTTGCATTGTCTTAGCTTTGTTTAGGGTCAATGTCCTGTTGGAAGGTTAACCTTCTGCCCTGTCTGGTTCTCTATACTAAGTTTTCCATCACATTTTACTGTTGGGATGGTATTGTGCAGGTGATGAGCAGTGCCTGGTTTCCTCCATACATGACGCTTGGAACTGAGGTTCATCAGACCAGAGAATCTTGTTTCTCACAGTCTTGGAGTCCATTAGGTGCTTTTTTGCAAATTTCAAGTTAGTTTTCATACGTCTTCACTGAGGAGAGGCTTGAGTCTGGCCACTCTACCATAAAGCCCAGGTTGGTGGAGTGGTGCAGTGATGTTCGTCCTTCTGTAAATTTCTCCCATCTCCATATATGAGAATGGAGCTCAACTAGAGTGACCATCAGCTTCTTGGTTACCAACTTAACCAAGGCCCTTCTCCATCGATTGCTCAGTTTGGCCAGGAAGCCAGCTAGAAAGGGTCCTGGTTGTTCAAAATTTCTCCCATTAAGGATTATGGAGGCTACATGCTTCTGTGAACCTTCAATGCAGCAGAATTTTTTTGTAGTCTTCCCCAAAACTGTGTCTTGACACAATCCTGTCTCTGAACTCTACAGGCAGTTATTTTGACCCCATGGCTTGGTTTTTGCAATGATATGAAGTTTTATCTGTTAGACCTTTTTTTGAGAGGTGTGTGCCTTTCCAAAATCATACCCAATTCAATTGAATTTGCCACAGGTTAACTCCATGCAACGTGTAGTAACATCTACAAGTAAAATTGTAATGCTCCTGAATTTTCAAGTGTCCCAGAAAAGGTTATGAATACTTATGCAACGTACTTATTTTTAACAAATTTACAAAGTTATCAAAAATCTGTTTTTTGCTTTGTCATTATGATGTATGGAGTGTAGATTGATAGGGGAAAAGTGATTTAAAGCAGATTAGTCTGCAACATAGCAAAATGTGAAAAAATTAAGGGCTACGAATACTTTCACAAGGCACTGTACATTGGTGTTGCAATGTATATTTTGAGAAAATTAAAGTGTTTTTTGACCTTGGATGCATGTAAACCTATTGTAGGAGACCTCCAAAACAAAATGAGGAACCTTTAAAATAGCATAATAGGGGCACTTTAAGGCCAATCACCTAAGCACTGTGCAGATGCATTTTGTGTGTGTGTTTGTACCTGTAGGACATGTTCTAGGAGCTCTATATATCCATTGGTACATTCAGTGCCGTATAACAGAGCTCTGCTCCTGACGTCCTCACTCACTTCCTCATGATATGCCGCTTGCTAAGGTGAAAAATATTGAGTCCATTACGCACACCAAAACCACCTTCGCTACCTCACAGATAATAAAGCATAAATGGAAATAGGTAGAAAACACACCTTGCATGTGGTCAGCATATCAGCTATGACCTTGCGGCTGAGGTTCGCAGTGGAGATGACATCTTCCTGCCTGGCAGAATTTCCTGCGGCAACAGCTTTGGCAGTTGCAGTGGTGATGCCCTTCGTCATGCGAATGAACTCTTCTGGAGTGGTTGACTTCTCAGGGGCTTCTTTAGACTGGAACATCTGAGTACAATGACAACAATTGTCAAGTGGAATGTTTCACATTTAGCTTTGTAACCATGCGTGTCTGTGTTTGTGTAAAATTTGTAATTAGCATAGGTCAATGTAACTAAGCATAGGTCTAAATTAAGGTCAAACGAAAGAAAAGGATGGTTAGCGTTAAAGGCCTTGATATACTTTAAGCGAAGAACAAACTGGTGTGACGTCATTTCAAACAAAACAAAGACAAAGCAAAATTAGTTTGGAGTTCAAAACAGCTTCCCAAAAGCGAACTTTTCCAGATAAGTTCACTCTGCTTGGTAAACACCATTGGTCTGTGGTGATTACATAATAAGTAGGTGTGAGGCTCCGCCTTCTTTTATTTAGAAATGTTCTCTGGTTAATTTCTTCTGTTCAGTTCGTCGAGGTCAGACTAGGGATGCTTCGATCCAATACTCAGATCTGGTATCGGCTCCGATACTGCCATTTTTGCCGGATCGGGTATCGGTCAGAGGAGACTGATCCAAATCCGATATTGTGCGTATAATATTCTGTTATTGTTAAGCACCACAAAAGGCACAAAAACATTAAAAAGCACCATGAAGTTTTCATGCACTATATTCCAAGTTTTCTGAAGCTTACAGTTTAATGTGAGGTACAGATGAATATTTAAGTCATTAAATTCACGTGAATGCTTCCCTCTGCTGCGGCTGTCAGCCATTCTCCATTCAGCATTCAAACTGTGTGTCGCGTTCGGTTACGACATTCAACCCGATAAAACTCTCTCCAAGATGATCCAATGTTCCCATTATTATACTTGATCTGTAGATAAAAGGTATACGGTTTTGCATAAAACAACTTTATCTTGCTGAAGTTTATTGCGGTTTCTAATTCATGTTACTTTCTCCTGGGTGTCTGTTAGATCACACACAACACTTGAGTAGAAAGTGCTGTAATTGTTCTTCACGCGCAGAGTAACTGAAATGTAAATCTGTTAAAAGAAAAGGCTTAATAAACTATTGCATAGATACAGTATATTACATTAAACATCAATATCTCTCCCTTTGTGTTTTGAACTTCAATGCGGAGCGCTGCGCTGTGACTCTGTGTTGCTTCAAGCACATCATCCTGCCCATGGGATGCGCATACGCGCTTTGTGCCGCTGTATTGGAGCCTTTCATATTATAATACTTTTGCGCAATGAAAGATTGTTATTTGCCTTTTTTTGTTCTGTCCTATCATATGTTGCTACCTCTTAAAAAGCTGCACTATAAATTTAAAAGAAATGTCTTTTAATTTCATATATTTATCTATAAATATATTTACTTATATTTATTAGTCATGAGTCATGGATTAAGGAGTTAGCCTGACTCCTGTTTATTTTGAACGTCTACTAGTAAAGCTATTAATGCACTGGTGCGCAATTATTTAATAAATAATTCACTACATTTGTGTCTGTTTGTAATTTTATTTTACAAAGTTAAGAAAGTAATGTTAAGTCAAGCTTGCCTGATGCCTTTCACAAAAGAATGATCCCAGTCTCTTCCACACAGTGAGGCATACTGTTTATTAAGTAATTCAGCACTTTTTTATTTTAGTATCGGATCGGTGATCGGTATTGGCCGATACTGAATCCCAGATACCGGAATCGGTATCGGTGGCAAAAAATGCTGATCGGAGCATCCCTAGGTCAGACACAAGTGAAAAAAACAAACAAACTGGAGAGTTACTTTATAGTAGAAATTTTAATAATTCTAATTGAAAGCGATACTGACACCGTTTTTTCAAGTTTAATACTGTAAAGCTGCTTGTTTTAAAGCAATACATTGCAAAAAGTGGTATATAAATAAAAACGTGACTTGACTGAAGTGCCATATTGCAGAGCTTGTGCAAACATATGCACATCACAATGATCAGATGCTTTCTTTACTGCTGTTTTCTCACCACTGTCATCTAAACGCCGCTCTAAGAAGCATAGGTTGTGTCGGGACGTTTGCTAATAGTATTCAGCTGCAAAGTTATTTCAAACTTTCTTTATATTAGGTGGCCTTAACTACTATGTACTTACATAAAAAATAAGTACAATGTACTTATTGTGTTCATATTGTATTTCAAAACACTTTTGCTGATATTGAGGTGGGATACGGGTAAAGTTAGGGACAGGTGTGGTGTTATGGGTAAGTATAAGGGTAGGGTTAGGTGTAAGGGAAGGGTCAGCTGTGAAGTTATAAATGTAACTGAAGAAAATAATTACAGATGTAACTACATGCAGGTATTTTTAAAAATGTAAGTACAATGTAAAAACATGTACGTACACAAGTGCATTGTATCAAATGATTAATTAAAATGTTAGTACATAGTAGTTAAGACCACCTAATATAAAGTGGGTCCCTTTTTTTTCCCCTAAATGAAGAACGAAAAAGAACTTTGTAATGAGCATATTAGGGCGTTAACTTTTATTCAGGGTTCCCACTCTTTCATGAACATCAGATTCAAGGACTTTCAAGGACTTTTTAAAGCACCTTTTATTTTATATCAAGCCAAATAAATACGATAAAGGTGGGTTTGTTACTGCCAATCTGGACAGTATCAAAGACCTACTATACCTGTATTTATCAGTGCAGTAACGCTAAGGCATATACTGACAACTATAAATACATTTTTAGGGGCATGTGACTTTTAAAATCCAACGAGGAAAGAGGCGGGTAGTGTACAAGAAAGGGAGCGAGTTTTAACGAGAGATGTAGTTTGCAGCTCTCTTATTCCTGCTTTTAACATTTGTTTCACACTACCTTTTTAAAAATCAATTTTAAGGCTTTTAAGACCTGCACAGGATGAGATCAGTGTTTATTGAAACATCCTAAATCATAAAAGGACTGTAAAAAAAAAAAAAAAGCGACAAACAACAGTTCAGATGTTGTTGACATAAACAAGTTTTATAAAAAAAAATATTTATAAAAACCTTCACATTTCAGCCTTTAAGCCATTTTTAAGAAAAGGCAAGAATCAAAATTATAAGTAATTATACGTATTAATTTAAAATGATTATACTTAATATTTTAGATGCCTTATTATTCTACATTTTTAAAAGCACATTAGCTTCTCATCGATCCACCAGTTAACATTTACAACTCTGTGTGCAAGCTAAAAATATGGGTTAATATGCATTAGTCTGAACAAACCAACAGATGCAGTGGAAATTTCACTCTTTGACAGTAGATGGCGCTTATGGAACAGCAGAAATATATTGGTATCCCCAGTAACCTCTAAACAAAGGAGCTGCGCTGATAAACACTACTTTATTAAGCGTTATTCGTTGGAACTTTGATAAACCAATTTTTATGTAGCTCAATACTGAGCCAATCATCACTGAATTTGCACTTCCCTGGCACAAAGCAAGTTAAAAAAACTCCACGTTATGTGCTCATTATGCAGAGCTGGCTGCACATGATCACGATCCATCTGCTCACGCAGCATTTTTCAGTTTTTTCCCGCTTCCTCCCCAATCAGTAGCGCTGTTTTGTTCTGGCTGTGGCAGCGCATAAAGGCCAATTTTTGTAATAGCACCATGTTACTCTAACAAAATGTATTTCATGCTTAATTCAAGCACTTTCAAGGACCTATGTTTGTTTTCAAGTACTTTCCAGTCCTTGAATCCATGTGTCTGAAATTCAAGGACTTTCAAGTACTTTCAAGAAGCGTGGGAACCCTGTTTATAAAAAAAAAAGGTTATGGGCTGGAAAAAATAAAAGGAAAGAAAAAAGGTACATAAATTAGTCAATTAGTACACCATGTTTTCTGTGTTTGCGGTCTTACTGTGAGTTCCTGTTTAATGCACTCGATAGTGGATTCCAGAGCTCTGGTTCCTCTTGAAGCCTCGTCTTCCACTGCCTTCACCGTTTTCAGTAAGGATGTTACATTAGTTACCATAACCTGAACACAGAAGCAGAGACACACAAACACACACACACGTCACTTACATTTTAGATTCAAGAGCACCACATTCTTTGTGAACATTAATTACATTTTTACAAAAACACATTGCAAAAGCCTTTGGAAACCAGCTATTTATAGACTACAACTTATTTTTTCCCACCTTTTTAATTAAAAATGTATACCCTATTTATACTCTAAAACTTTATACACTGGCTTTATTCTAATTGAAGGATCAAAGGTTAAACTGATTAAACCACCATTTCTTTGAATTCTAAAAATTAATGACTCCAAACTCATGCAGAACTATGTCATTTATAGAGCATGTAGTTCATTTTATGGCACAATAGTTGGACTAAGTGTGCAATGGGAAGTATAGTAGAACAACACAGATTAATTTTCTCATTCATAATTAATCTGATTAAATGGCACACACTGAAATGAGTTTCTCACCAGAACACTTCTACTGATATCTGAGTTAGGAGACATTTCCACCCCTGCGGCCAGATTTCTGAGGGACAACTGGGAGATTACAGTTTCAGAGACAAATATATAACAGCTAATTGTCTAGCTGGACTGTTTCTAACCGAGTTCTGTGCTCTTGAGGTATGAAGGAACATTTGCAAAAGGGAGAATAATATTTATGTTACGCAGAAACGAGGCCTGAGTGTTTTTCACAGTCCTACCTTGGCTGCACTCTTGAGCTGGTACATGGAGGGGTCATCAGCAGATTTTCCTGCTGCACACTTGGTGGCACTAATGAGCTCAGCTAAAGCTTTAGCAACATCCTTCACTGCGTTGATCAACACCACCTACGAGGAGATGAATGATATTAACACATGAACATTCCAGGAAGATAACTTATGACTGGCTGTTGATAAATTCCTGTGTTGGACTTCTCATCACTTTCCCCATGTCTCTCACCTGTGTTTCTGGGTCATCCGGGCCTATGCTGGCTGCTCCCAATTTTACCACATCTGTAAGTTGCGTGATGGTCTTGGCAGAAGACTGGGCAGCCTGGGCCAGCTTCTCTTGACTTGATGCTGCACCTGAAACAAGGTTCTTAGTGTCCTCCACCAGCGCTTTAGCTGTCTTCAGAATATTCTCCCTAAAAGCAAAAAAAAGAGAGAGAGAGAGAGGTGATAAAAGTTTGATTATAATGCTTATGTGCATATTAATGATGCATATGTTTCCTTGGTTTATTGTGCATTCTGGGGTCAAATATTTTTGACTGTTCTCCTGTGTTGTTTCTAGTATCCCTCCCTGGCTTCTTTCCTCTCACAGAATGCAATAAATGTAATATACAAATAAATTCAATACATAAAATACATAAATAAAACAAAATAATTCAATATATTAAAGGGACCTCACTTTAAAGATCACTTTAAAAATATCTTATTTTGTGTTCAGAAGAAGGAAAAAATATATATTTAGATTTACACAGGTTTGGAACAACTTGAGGGTGAGTAAATTATCACAGAATTTTCTTTTTTGGGTGAACTATCCCTTTAATAAATTCAATAAATAAAATAAAATAAATTCAATATAAAATGTATTTAATATTTGGTAAGCAGCTGTGTAATTAAGCGTGATATTAGTTAGTCACCTGGTAATAACTGCAAAATAAAGTAAATAATAGATAAATAATTAGACATGAAATATTGATCGGAGTCAAAATATTTTATTAGCTCTTCAAACGCAAAGCTTCAGCTGAGAAAGCAGCTGCTAGCAAGTGGCAAGTTCAAACTAGACAGATATTTAAGGGATAATATTTATGGGGATAAGATATATTGATTTGAGATGTGAAACTATTTTAAAATCACACCTGTTTGTCATCTTATAATCCGTTACAGTATACAAAACAATCATTGCAAAATGATTAAACAAAATGACAAACACAGAAGCAGCTGTTTGTATGAAATAAGAGAGCGACATAATTAAATAACTGTACACAAAATACTGATTTGAGTTTTAATAATTAGCTCACCAAACGTAAAACGTCCCTAGCAGGTGTAAAGTGCTGACTTCAGTGACAGTAACTTGGATGAGCCTGTGTT
Organism: Rhinogobio ventralis; assembly: GCA_039654625.1. Taxonomy (NCBI): domain Eukaryota; kingdom Metazoa; phylum Chordata; class Actinopteri; order Cypriniformes; family Gobionidae; genus Rhinogobio; species Rhinogobio ventralis. Next base: position 36,095,488 of record CM077193.1, read on the forward strand.
AACAGTTTTTACCGGTTGTTAATCGAAGAATAACATACCACTGGATGGCACAATTGACCAATCAGAATCAAGAATTCCACAAAGCTGTGTAATAATTTGCAATAATGACTGATAGAGATTTTGTCCATCTAGAAATTACAGCCGAAAAAGGGACAAAATTCTATTGCAAAAAGAGACTATTGCAAAAATTTAAAATATTAATATTTTGCTTTAAGATTACATTTTTTGACAATGTATCAAATTTTTTTGGTTTCGCCCAATCATGTTTATTTCAGTGTATCACCAATGACTGTAGACTATAAATTACCCTGTTGTATTATATATTTGTGTGATACCTGTGATCAGCGAAGGAGTCTGAATCGTTCTCAGCATTGAGTGTACCAGCAGAAGCAAACATGATGGTGGTGTCCAGGTCAGCGATGATGCCTGATACAGCACTGGCTGCAGTAATACAGGCTTGAGTGCCCTTATTACCAGCTTGTAATGCAGACAGCACCATAGACACCTACAGAAAACACACACACATTAAAATCAATTCTACATGAAGAATCTGACAATTCAATAACAAACTCTTTGATAGAAAGTTGTAAGTAATGCATCTGAATTTGTTTTGTTGTTCCGGTACCTTCTCGGTGACGGCTCGTGCACACTCAATAAGTTCTCTCTTTGTGAACGAGTCAGACGGACTGATCTGCAGCGCTCCAGCTTTCTGAACGAGCACAATGCAGCCGTGCCCCAGTTCCTGCACGCGTGTCTTTATCTGGAACCCGATCTAAAATCACCAAAACATGTCAAAGATCAAAGATCAGAGTGTGTGTGAAAGAAATACAAAGAGTGACCAACCGTACATCTGTATGTCAATTACCTCCTCTGGTTCTGCAGTAACAGCAGCTAGACGTCCTTGAACTGCAAGCTGACTGTAGTCTGCAGTGACCTGTGAGGCCAAACTGCCCAGATCCTCTGGAGCACTCACTGATTTAGTTATCTGAGGGAGGAAATGAAGGGATGTAATGAAATTGGACAAACAAGTCTATGACTAAATGTTTATATTTAAGTTATACTGTATTGAGGTGTTTTATACTGTATGTGTGTACATTATAATGTATATGATATAGATATACAGCATAAAACACATTAAATGTAGAAAATTACGATTGCTTACCATCTCCTGTGCACTGACAGCAATAGCTTTGGAGTATCTCACCATGGTGGTCTGATATTCTACAAATGAACCTTCTGGTTCTGGTGGAGAACCTTCACCTAACTACAGGATCACAAGATCATTTAAACATATTACATAGCTGATTAAATAATTATTATTAACACTCAAAATATCAAAGAGTTTTCATTTAAATGGAATTATAAAGTATATTAAAGGGTTAGTTCACCCAAAAATAAAAATTAGCCCATGATTTACTCCCCCTCAAGTCATCCTAGGTGTATATGACATTCTTCTTTCAGACAAATAAAATCAGAGTTATATTAAAAATGTCCTGGCTCTTCAAATCTTTATAAATGGCAGTGAACGATTAGGTCGTTTTTGAAGTCCATAAAAGTGCATCTATCCATCATATAACTGCTCCACACTAGAGATGCGCGGTTGGCGGTTACAGCCGTGGACTCGGACGCGGATCGGGCAGATGACGTGATGAAAAATAATATTTTAATTAAATTTGGGCGGGTGGTGGTTGAACCAATCAAATGAAAAAAATATATTTAACATTGTTAAATATTGTTACCTACATCCGAAAAAAAACGAGCACACTTTGCAAAAATATTAAGTGCAATAGGCATTAATTAGTAGTGGGCTAAATAGCAGCATGTTGAAATTATGTGCCAAATTGCATTTTTATTACAATGATAAAATTGTACAGTAGCCTATTCAGGTAAGGTCAGGTTTGCCGATGTGCGTTTAGGCTATTTATTTATTTTTGTCCCTGTGCGCCGATCGGAGACGGAGTTCACTGCTGATATTCTGGGGATACAATATTCATAGCCAATAGGCTATACTAGTAGGGACTTTAGCCTTTAAATATCTTTGCTGCATTGGATCAGTATCCTTTCTAGAACAGGCAAGAGCTTTCTAGCCTTGCTGCTCGTGTCAGCAGCGCCTTGCATCGCCCATAGACCTTAAAACAATCAGCAGATGGCGGGCGGGTGCGGCTTTTGAAAACTGGTCAAAAAACATTGGTGCGGATGGATAGCGGATGGATGATGAGTTTTGGGATGTGTTTGCGGGTGAAATAATAGCCCATCTGCACATCTCTACTCCACACGGCTCCGAGGGGGTTAATAAAGGCCTTCTGAAGTGAAGTAGCGTGTTTGTGTAAGAAAAATATCCATATTTAAAACTAGCGCGAGCGACTCGCGTACCGCTGAATGCCAGAAGCTAGGTATTTTAGTCTATAAAGTTTAAATATATGGATATTTTTCTTACACAAACGCGCTACTTCGCTTCAGAAGGCCTTTATTAACCCCCCGGAACCTTGTCGAGCAGTTATATGAGGAATAGATGCACTTTTATGGACTTCAAAAACGACCTAACCATTCACTGCCATTATAAAAGCTTGGAAGAGGCAGGTCATTTTTAATATAACTTATTCATCTGAAAGAAGAATGTCATATACACCTAGGATGACTTGAAGGTGAGTAAATCATGGGCTAATTTTCATTTTTGGGTGAACTAACCCTTTAAAGCAGTTTATTATGCAAAAATATGAGGGTGTTACCTTCCCCATGGCATCAGCAATCGAATCCACCATGCCACTGACCATGCCAACCTCACTAGCAGCTTCATTAAGGGTCAGCAAGAGGTCATCAACAGCTTCCCTCATTAACTGTGCAGCTTCTGCTATGGCATCATGGGTATGAGTCGCCTAAAGAAAAAGCAGTTAATAAAACTGTTGAAAGATTGAAATTTTACATGGAGAAAACAGAGATTTGAATGGACGAGATGTACCTTAGGGTTTCCACCACCTTCCTTGGCAGCATACAGCATTTGTAGAGCAGACTCAGCGAGAGTCTTGGTCTGATCCAGAAGGTTCATCTGCTGCTGATGATCGAAGATTTTGGAGGCCATGCCCATAGAGGCTGAGACCAGCGGAGTGAAGTAACTGACCAACTGAGACACCTGAGGAACAGAATAAGGTTTGAGTTCATACTTATGGCATGCATTAGAGTTGAAAACCATATGAAATTTTATTTTAGACTGAAAAGGCTTCATGATTTTATTTACCTTATGTCCCAGCTGTGCTGCTTCTCCTTTTGCTGCTGTGGTAATCGGCTCAATCAGGTGACCCACCTCCTGAACAGATGATGTTAGCTGCTCCTGCAAAGCCTAATACAATACAACAAGGGTTAAGGACGCCTATAGAAAACTCACTTTTATTTTTTCTTTCCAGGCTTTAAAATAAGATATGTTTAAAAAAAAAAAATATATATATATATATATATATATATATATATAAAGGAGAACACTAGATGATTAGTTGACCATTGCAACCCATCCCTAATTGATATGCTGCTCTAATGAGCACAATAGAGTTGTGGTTACAGCCATGAAAGTAGAAATAAACACGATCCCTGATAGCTACTGTAGAAACACATTTACCTCTGATGAAACTTCGTCTCTAGGAGGAAGATTCTGGCTGACAGCTGCAAGAGAGGCTTGCTCAATATCTCGGATGCATTTATTGATATTATCAATGGCTGAGTCACATTCCTTCTGGCCAGGGGCTTTATCCCTGTAATACCAATCACATGAACATAAATTATTTTAATTTAATTTTTTCTATTCTGCATGTCTCATACCAACAACAAAAGTGAGTATTAATGTGTTACCTGATAGCAGTGATGAGGCTCTTGATGGAGTCTGACACAGTACGTGAATGGCTTGCCAGTAATGACCACGTGGGCGGATCTTTAGGGTTCATAACCAATGACCGTGCTGTCTTCAAAAGGTGGGTGGAGCTCTCAAGCATAGAACGTGCTGATTGGATGATTGGCTCCTGTGCAGCAGAACCCTAAATTTTGAGTATAAAAATATAAATATCATTAACAACAAAAAAGACCCAATTGTGAATAATAATTCAATGAAGAAGAAACTCGTACCTCTTTACTTATCTGTGCAGGCACACTAGCAAACTCCGGATTGGAAGCAAATGTGGTCAGATTGTCAACAGATTCAATGAGCGGCGCTGTTGCAACACGACATTTCTCACGGTTTTCCTCAGAAAAATCCCCATCTAATGCCTATGGTGGAAGAGAAGAGGGAAAATAAATGATGTTTGAAAGCAATCATTTGCTTTCATTAGAGTGGACAAAAGTTGGAATCATTTATAAAGAGAAGTGGTTTAACCTTGATTGTTTTGACCAGGTTGGCTGTGCTGTTGGCCACTTCTTTGGCCGACTGCACAAAGTGTCGTTTAGCCACAGGGTTGGCAGTCTTAGAGGAAGCCAGTCGACAAGCATTACACAGCGCTGAGGTGTGTTTGGCAACAATGGTGGCAGCTGAGAGCACCTGCAACATGCATATTTGAACACTTTGGCCTTAAAATTGCAGACTAAGATGTTGCAGAAAGAAAAGTTTTGGGCTTAAGTCCAAACACTACATGCCTAAGATCTGACAGAAAGAAGCTACCTGTGAAGGACTACTATCTGGGTCAACAAGATTTTGGCAAGCCATCTGGATTGCCTGATTAGCACGAGCAAACTGGATGGGATCCACTAAGCCTGGATGTCCAGCTTGGCTGCTGGGGTCAGAAACCCCCACAAGGTAAGAAGCCTAGAGACACACCAAAAAACATGAATGGTAAAAGTGCTCAGAGGAAAAAAATGCTTAATGGTTGAGAATGAAATTAGTTTCTTACCTGACCAGCTGCTTCGGTCAGTCCACACAGAGCTTTAGAGGCTCCAACCACACAGTCTCCAAATGCTGGAACATCTCCTGTCTTACAGTTATGAGAGATGCCGGCCATAGACTCACCGAGTATCTAACAGAAAGACTTACAGATCAGTCATCACCTAGTGATGTGCATTAACATTTACCTGTATCAACAGGCTATAAGAATGTTTGCAGTTCAGCATCTTAACAGACCATTTAGTATGCCAGATTTAATTGCATATTGAAAGTGCTTAAACTATTCACAATATGCAAACTTGATTTTGACTTTTTTAATAATGTACACTACGTTCAAAAGTGTGAGTTCTGTAAGATTTTTTTAGCATTAACATTTAGCACAGTGAATGACAAGTTTCTTTGTATAAAAAGGCTAATATAAATATTTGCAATAAAAAGTAAAGCCTCCAATATAATCATGTTGCTGTTACCTTAGAGTTCTCCATGACACTTTCAATGCAGTCAAAGTATGAGAGATCATTGACTGGCTCATTTGGGTTATCCAGCAGTCCCTTAACAGCCTGTAACCCACAAAAAAACACAATATCCCTTTTTTTCAGTAGTAAGATAAATTACTCAGTACTGTGCATTGTTTATATATAATACCTCAAGCTCTCTAAGAGCATTGTCACATTCCCTCTGTCCTGGGGCATTCTGGGTACACATGGTAATCAGCTGATTGATGCTGTCGGTCACCGTTCTGAATAAACATGTAGGGGAGTGTGGTTAAAAAGAGAAAGAAGAGCATATATAAAACACAAATGAATAAACATGCCGTGAAGTACCTGGCAGCAGCAGCAAGCAGGTTCTTTGCTGTTCCTGCTCCAGGGTCCACAGATAAAGACTTGGCAGCCAACAGCAACTTACTGGAGGCCATTGAGATGTTCTTCAAATTCCCAATCACCTGCATCTGATCATTCTTACCCTAAAAACAACCAAGAATTACTTAAGACCTATCCACGTTCTCACGTTCTGTCCTGCTCCACACATCGTACCTGGGTATGGCCAGCCATCTCAATGCCAGCATCCAGAAACTCATCAAAGTCCTCACTGAACTTTCCAGAAGCATCTGCAAGCTGAATAGTGGTCCCTCTAGAGGCATGGACCACATCCCCTGCAGACTGGTTCAGATCGGCTGCAGTCTGGTTCAGGTCACTCTGAGCCTCCTGGAAGGTCTTACTGCAGGGAGGGAGCTGCAATAAATAAATAAAAAGTCACAAAACACTCCAGAGACACATTAGGGCAGTGTACATTTAATAATTGCATGCACTATGTTGAGGGCAGAGAGAATATATTAAGGAAAAAAGCAATCTTCAAGTATCATCAAGCATTTGTGTTAATGACAAATGTTTTTTGCTCACAGTCTCTACAAGTAGTTTTTTGCTGGCTTCTCCGATGCTCTTCAGAGCCATATCAACATCTTTTTGTCCAGGTAGACAGTTCACACATGCGTTCAGTGAGTGAGACACAGCCTTTGCTACCTAATACACAAAACAGACATACACAATAATAAAGTCAACAATAAATATTTGTGTAATATTTGTAAGTTTTTAAGTAAGATTTTTTTTTTTTTAAAGAAAATGAACACTTTTATTCAGCAAGAATGCATTAAAAATGGCAATATAAAAACAAATAAGAATATTTATTTCCATCAAGAGGTATGTATATTTTTGGTCAAGATCAATGCAAGAGTCAAGCACTCTGTAAAGGCTACTCCAGCACATCCCAAAGACTTTCAATGAATTTGAAAGTTGGTCTGGACTCAGAGGTGCCAATTCATGTGTGAAAATGATTCTTCATGCTCCCTCCCAACCATTCTTTCACAGTTAGAGCCTGATGAATCTTGACATTGACATCCTGGACTATGACCCTGATGTGTATTCCTACATGGTTGTTTAAGAAATGAAAAGCTACACACTCCATCGTATAGGGTTAGAAGAACTGTTGCCAATCATATAACATGCTAGAAACAATCACTGTAAAAATGATCCAATTACAGACTAATATATATATAATATATATATATATATATATATATATATATAATATATATATAATATATATATAATATATATATATATATATATATATATATATATATATATATATATATATATATATAATATATATATATATATATAATATATATATATATAAAATATATATATATATATATATATATATATATATATAAAATATATATAAAATATATATATATATATATATATATATAAAATATATATATATATATATAATAGGGATGGAACGATTACCGGTTTCACGATAAAATGTACTGACGGTTAGTAATATCGTTTAAAATTTAATTATCATTAGAACCGTGTTTGAATATCACGATTTTGAAAACTCGTAGTAAATCCTGTCCAGCCAGCATCATTCTGGCGCAGCGCGCAACGTTGTTTTTTGAATGAGACGAAATGGCGGAAGGCAGTGACAACGCCGGGAGATTTTTCAGCCTTCTAAAAGGACCAAATCTGAGGTGTGGACATATTTTGGCTTTTACAAAAGTCCTGAGGGAAACTTAATCGAGTATGGTCACCCTGTCTGCAGAACATGCAAAAATAAAGTCACTGCTATAACTGTTAGGGGCAAACACTTCAAATCTGCAGTCGTTTTCGTGACCACCCACTGTTGTATAGCAAACGCAAGGCGAGTGTACTTTGACCTCAATACCAAAACTATGTCTGGGAAATAATTGGACACAAAGTTTTGAGTTGAAATATTTTCTCTCACTCACTTGAAATTAACGTGAAGCTTCCATGAAGAAAAATTTGCAGCAAGTTCAGACAAGACTAGGGTGACATTTAAGGGATAATGATGTATATTCAATGTACACTTATTACACAGATTTTCTTTACCACATAAATAATTACGGGGACATATTGAATTGAGATTAATGTTTTAAATCTTACCCGTTTATAAATCCATTTTGTACAGTGTACAAAACAATCGTCCAGACAAGATGATCACAAGCATTGCTATTGACGACGGTCATTATAAAAGGAAGGAAATGCCACAGAATACACTCTTGCTAAAAGTGCATAGAGCTGCTTGTTTTATTTGTTGTTTTTTGATTTTTAAATATAAAACTTGTTGAAATGTTTTCAGTGTGTGCATCTGTTCTTTTCCAACACTTTCATCTCATTTTAACAAAACCGTGTTAATATTGATAATCGTGATAATTTGGGTCACTATAATCGTGATATGAAATTTTCATATCGTTCCATCCCTAAATATATATAAAACCTTGGACCAACTAATACAGCTCTTTTTACAGTTACATTTTTGCTCAAGCATCTTTACTGCTACTCTTGAAATTCGGTACTGCTCATATTGTCGGCTCCTGAAGGATAGATTATGTGTATTTCCTAATTTCTAAGTTAGTAAAATGGATATATGATAAATGATTAAATGTATTATTTTGTATTTTTCGCATTATATTTACATCTCTTCCTCCCTCACCTGTGCTAGCCTCTGTTGTATCTCTGCATCACCAGGAGCAACCAGCGCCTCCTTGGCTTCAGAAATCAATTTAGTTGACCCTTCCATAACCTCACAAGCAGAATCCAACATGGCTGCAGCACCAGCAGGGTCTGATGTGGTAGCAGCAACACCCCTTGCAGCCTGTGCTAATGCCTTGAGAGCCTGGGCAGTTTCGCTAGCAGCAACACCTGTGAACACATACAATTAATGTGTTTGGGAGTATAGATATGGGTGTGTGTGAGAACAATAATGTATGTTTGTTTGAGTTTACTTGGTTATAAAAGAATAAAATAAAATAAAAACTGCCCTTGGAAGTTATCTTAATTTGACAAAACCTCTCTTTGGGGACATCCTCATATAAATAAAAAATATAAGGTTACACTTCACAAATTAGTAATATTAATTAACTTCATGTACTATATGGTTAAGGTTAAGATTAGTTACAGAGCTCTAAGGTATGTCTCCATTTAGCCAAATAAATGTGTTTCATATGCGAGTGAGTGTATTACCTGTGTAGTGCTCATTTCCCTGTGCTGCACAGGTAAGCAGTTGGGCCATTGATGAACCAACGGCCTTAGATGTACCACCCAGATCCTGAGTACACTTTTCCAACTAAAACGAACAAAAATTGCATCACAAAATGGATGCATAATTTACACAAATCACTCAATATGCATGTTCTGAGAAGATATCTTTTTTTTTTTTAAGTGTAAAAAAATAAAAGTATCACTGATCAACTCACTGATTCTCCAGGTAATGGTTTCAGCTGTCCTTCAGAAGCTGCTATTTTTGCATCCTGGAGTTCATTCTTAAGCGTCTGCACCGTTATAAGAGCAGAGTCTATCTCCATGGGGCCACATGCTTCATGAGCCTAAATATCACATGACAGGATTCATTAATGGATAGTTCACCCAAAAATTTAAATGATGTCATCATTTACTCAAGCTGATGTCATTTCAAATATCTGGTGTATTTCTTTCTTCTGCAGAACTAAAAAAGATATTTTGAACAATTTTGGTACCAAAACTGTTTGGTTACCAACATTCTTCAAAATATCTTCTTTTATGTTCCACAGAAGAAAGTCAGTCATCAAAGTTTGGAAGGACATGAGGATGGTGACACATTTCCATTTGCATATCCCGTTAGTATTAAAATGAAAATATATGGATCTTATAGTGCGTTCCTTTTGTACTCGGATGTTGGAAAGTCCAGTTCCCCTCAAGTTGGGGATCTGACTCGGAAGCTCAGAGGAACCGCAACAACCCTGACTTCAGAATCCAATATGGCTGCTCAATGCATCAACAGTAGTGAAACAGTAGTAATATATTGTTTATTAGCATTTCTGTTTGTCTGTGTCCAATAACAGTGGCACACACAGTACTATCCAATCTCTATCAGTGGACATGATACTTCCGCATTATCTGTGCAAAATACCGCTTTATTAGGTGTATGCACTCTGGACACGTCCATATTGCTTTTCCAACTGTGTACTGTAACGCGGTCAACTCTGGTGTGTCATCATTCCCAGCTCCAACATCCGACTTTTGAGGTAAATGGAACGCAGCATTTTACTCATTAAATACATATGTGGAGTAGACGGATTATGTACCGTCTGTGCAGCCGTGCGGAGTTCAGCCAGGCTGGTGGCCAGATTCTTTGCACACTGCCCAAGCTGCATGGCTGCCGCCTGATCCGTCACAGTTGGCACAGAGGACTTCGCTGAAGATACCATCTTACTTCCAGGCTGAAAAAAAAAGACACAGAATTAGACATTTTAGTATTGAAGGAGAACTTTTAAAAGAAAGTGATGTTATCTGATGAGTGACAGGTGATAAGTATCAGTGAAAGGGTAAATGGTTACCTGAAGGAAGTTCTGGCTGGCAATGATAAGAGCAAGCTGGGCACTACCATCCTCTGGCTGACCCTGACTGCCCCTCACTCCCTGCACCAGCTGGGGAATATGGTCAGCAACAGCCTAACACACGTTAACATATAGAGAATACAGTGGTATAAGCAATAGGAGGACTTTCATTAACACTTCATATATTTATAAACGAATACTTATACAAACCCTGCAGCTCTGAACAAGTTGTTGGTGGGCCGCAGTGTTTTTGTTAGAGGCTGCTGCATTCTGGGAGGCCGCAATAGTTTGAGTGGCAGCGGCAGCAGCTTGTTTAGCAGCATTCTAGAAAGACAGAAAGCAGACACAGAGTTCGGAGTTTCATTCAAACGGTTGGATTTACGTCAAATATTTATTCCCTTGCATAGATCACACGTAATTCTGCCTAAATTGAATTATTTTTCTTAATCATAACCATCAGTCACTGACCTCCAGCCTTGTTATGAGTTTTTTCTTGATAGCGTTCTGTGCAGCTGCATTGGTGGCCACACGCAGCCCCTCCGCAGCCTCCCGCAGCTTCTGCTGCTGGTCTTCATTCTCGGGGTATGCAGCAGCTCCCTAAACACACACACACAAACACACACAGACGTTTAACATGTCTATTGCATATGTATTAGGTCACAGCTTTATTAACCGGAGAGATGCTAAACCTCTAGATGCTAGATTTGTGCAGAAAATGTGTCTCCAATTTATTAAATACTTAACAATTTGTACGTTTTTTCCTGATAGCTATGATTAATGTATCTCCTCAATTGGTATAAAAAAGTGGTTCTCAAGCAGGGGGCTGGGGCCCACTAGGGGGCCTCAGCAAACTTCCAAAGGGGCCGCAGGATGCAGTATTTCAGTTAATAAAATACTACCACTCAAAAGTTTGTGGTTAGTAAGATTTTTTGTTTTTGTTTTAGAAAGAAGTCTATTATGCTCACTAAGACTACATTTATTTGATTAAAAATACAGTAAAACACTAATATAGTGAAAACCTTTTACAATGTAAAAGGTTTTACTGTCACTTTTGATCAACAATGCATCTTTGCTGAATATAAGTATTCATTTCTTTTAAAACAAGAAAAAAAATCTTACTGACTCAAAACTGAAGAGTACTGTAAATTAAATCTAACTCTAATCTAAATTAAAATGTAAAAAAAAAAAAACAGAAAATCAAGATGTACGCTATAATCATATTTCTTTTTATTGTCCCTCAATAACTATAGTTTTTATTGTTAAACATAGTTCTTAAAACATGGAGTGAAAGCTATCATAATTGCAGCAGAAATTCATTCTTCAAGTCAAAAAGGGTGAGAACCACTGGTATAGGAGATTACAAAAATACATTTTATGAAAATGTATATTCATTGAACTAATATGTTTCTAATGTGAGCCAAAGTTTGATCAACCCACCTTTGCAGCCTCGACCATTCGAGCAGTGGCATCTGCAAGCAGTTTGGCAGCTGCAAGAAGCTTCTTGGAGTTGTTCACATCCACCTCCACCTCAGCATCTGATCTCATGGCATTCACCAGGTCAGATGTCGCCTGGGCAAGAACCCGTGCCTGTCGGACCATCTCACCTACGGAACAGAATGGTAAATCTTTACTATTACACAGCCTAGAAGAACTACGAAAATAAAATACAGGGTAGACTACCGTTCAAAAGTGTGAGTAAGGCAAGTAAGTTTTTTTTTTTTTTTTTTTTTTTTCTTAAAGAAATCAATACTTTTACTCAGTAAGGATGCATTAAATTTATTAAAAGTGAAAGTAATATAGTAATATAGTAAAATAAGTGCTGTTCTTTTAAACTTTGGTTGGCGAAAAAAAACATGTATCAGGGTTTCTGAGGAGAATGTGAGACTGAAGACGGCTGAAAATTCAGATTTGCCATCACAGGAATGAATTACACTTTAAAATAAACAGTTATTTTAAATTGTAATCATTTCAAGAGACTTTCCAAATCATTAAAAAAAATCTTATACACCACCGTTCAAAAGTTTGGGGTTTATATGATGTATTCATTTTACCAGCATCACCCATGGAGCTGAATATACTCTCTGTAACCGTCATGATGGTGTCCGTGGCCTGGTCATAGCGTCCGATGGGCTCCCCACGAGTGGCGTAGTTCCTCACATGTGTGAGTAGGTCACTAAGAGCCTGCGTGACAATACCAGCCGCTGCACTGACAGCCTTGAGAAGCTCTCCATCACTGGTAGCTGACAGGCAGGCCTTCACACAACCTTCTACTGAACGATCCACCAGCTTCCCTGCTTCAATCAGCTGCTCTTGACACACAGGGGAGCTGATAGTAGGGCTCACAACCTGATACAAAAATACATAAACAAACAAGGTTATCCACAGGTTTTATTTCTTTTAACCAATATGGATTAGAAGCAAATGTAGGTGAACTCCACCTTGGCACAGGCCACGAGTTGTGAAGTGGACAGGGCACACTGGGTCGCAGCTGCAATAACCCTGTTCTGGAGGACGCTGTCTTCAGAAAACTGTGCAACGTTTTTGGCCTTCAGAACCATCATGGCTGCTGCATTAGCCACAGCTTTAGCTAGGTTCATCAGAATATCCTGAAACACACGCACATGTACAGTATGCTCAGGGTGATAAACACTCAAAAACACAAATGTACATCTATTTCATAAGACATCTGTGTACCTGGAAGCGCTCGTCTGTTTCATTCTCTCCAATCTGTCTAAGCAGATCTCCACTGGCTTGACCGATGCTGCCCGCTGCAGTCAGAACTGTCTGTCGTGGCTGCATGAGAAAACATATGCACACACACTATTAAACATAGCCATGCCACCCAAAATCTTTATGGTTGTGCAAAGGCAGTTGAATTGGTAAAATCTGTCAAAAAGACATTTATTCTTATACATGGTAAGGTATAAAATGTGATTCCTTCAGAAAGATTACCATAGAAATGATGAAAATATTAATTTCATTATATTTGTGTATCTCAAGACGAAGCCATACAGAAATCTGCATATAATGTTTGGAAAAATGAAAACACAAACTTTGGGAATGACAGAAAATGTACAGCACAATCCATCAAAATTTTTTGCAGGACATCCTGTGCTCGTACCTCTCCTGATGTAGGCTCCACAGCTTTGAGCAGGTCAGATACAGCTCCAGTGAGGGTCCTGGCAGCCCTCATGAGGTCATGCCCACCGCCCACCTCATCCTCCATCAAAGCTGCCAGCAGCTTCACACCTTTCGACATCTCCGTCAGATTAGAGGAGATGGTGGTAATCGCACAGCCTACCGCTGTATAATCTGTGTCCGTCGGATCACCTGGGAATTGGAATAGGAAACTGTAGATGTATATTTAAAATGTAAAGAGTAAGGGCTTTTCATTTTGAAGGGCCTGTCAAGTTTTTCATTTGTATTTACAGTAAAGCTGTATATTAAGTGTTGTGAAAAATCTTACTAATTTAATCAGTTTTCATATGACCAAGGCTTTACCTGCAGTAAGATTAACCACAGAGGCAGTTCCAGCTGTAATTGCATCCACCTGAGAGTGAATATCATGCTTGGACTCATCCATCTTGTTCTGAATCCACATTTTAGAAGCCTGAAATAAAAAATAAAAAAATGAAATATAAATAAATAAAAATAAAAATGTAATGGGTGCAATTGAGTAACAAAATAAAAATAAATAACTATAAATATAAAATAACTATAAAAATATAATAAATAAATATGAGACCTGCAAACTCAGAAGAGGTGAAGAGGTGACATGCTTATGAAATATGAGCCAGATTTACTAACAAACCCTCTTTTGGCGTTAAAAAAAACTACTGTCAAGATTTACTAAAAGACACACAGTGAAAAATTAGGGGACAAGGTTATTTTTGCAGCTGACCTTATTGCATAAGCATTTGTAGGAGTTTGCTAAATTTATGGGAGAAGAGTATGTAAATGAATCATGCAAGGTGATTTACTAAGGTTTGCGCTGGTCAATTTACTGGTATTTGCTCCATTATTTACGCCCAAATAAAGCATGTCTTAAACCATTCGCTAATTTGCGCTGCTCTTGGTAAATTGCGTTGGTCATTATGGAAATGCGTCTGTGTTCTTTAATTTGCACGTTGTCAGTAGATCACATGCAGAACTTTCCACTCCCATCTGTTCTCACGCTAATTTGCTCAGTTTAGTAAATCTGGCCCTATATTGTTATTGGGGACCTGGGGCATTTTGGGGGAGAAAACTGTTGTGATTTTAAGATGTAAACAAAGCATTCTGGTGCACTCTGAGAAAAAAATTTGAAAAAGACATTTGCTTCAAGTAAAAAAACAAAACAAAAACATTTATTTACACTAGTGCTGGGCATTGACACAAATTTCACAATTGGATTAGATTTTGATTCACAAGCTTTGATTAACTTCGATTCAATATTGATTAATTTGGGGCCTGTCAGGTACTGTATATGGTTAATTTCCTTAAAGAAAAATTCTCTCAACTAATACAGGGAACCCCGGTTACAATATTAAAGGTTAAGCCACAAAAGATTGTGGCAGCAAAAGAGACGTCTTTAGTCTCACTCCAGTCTATGGGAAATTAGCCCATTTTAGATCCTTGTGAGGTGTATTGTGCTTGCAATGCAATGCTGATAATGAGAGTAAATGTGAAGTGTCATGTAAGCATTTTCTCACCATATCATCTCCAAGTGGTGGCAGCTCTTGCACCTCCTCCAGGTCCTCCTGTGCCTGCTGCACCGCTTGCATACTGGTGTTAATGGTTCCCACGAGAGCCTGTTGGGCTGCACTCTGATTGCCAAATTAAGGATAGCAATAATTACACATTCAACCACTAATATATCTAAACTATGACAGCTGTAAACTGATGATTAACCAATATGTGTTATGAAGGGACTGATCGTGATATTTTGGCCCTGTCCCAAATGGCAGACTTCATATGCACTTTCGGTCTTGTGGACTTACAATGGCCGCTGCGTGCGTGTGTCTGTTAAGTCCACAAAAACGTAGGCTGTCCTATTCGTCATTTAAGCTTAAAGAAGGGTGCTCGTGAGCGCCCCCTTTGCGGCTGTTATGCGCCCTTGATGCGCACTTCAGCTGAGCTCGCAAGTTTGCGAGCTACGCAGAGGACTTCTACCCGGCAGTCAAAGTGGCATTACGTCGTGAAAGTGCGGACTCAGAGGAAGAATGTGAGGGTTTAGGGTGCCATTTGAGACAGGGCCATAGACAGCAATGTGGCCTATAGCCTATATGAGGTTAAATAATGGACAATTAATTACCTTTGCTGATTAAGTGCTCCATGAACATGAGCATTTGTATATGTGGACTCACCAGTGGTGGCATATGCCCAAGATGCATCTGTCCAATGGTGATCTGTTGTTGTGGAGAGGGCATAGTACCCATGTTCAGCGTTTCTGGGCCGACAGAACCTGACCTCAAGATCCCAGGCAATGCCACCGAGCCATGCTCTACCTGTCCGGCACGGTTAAATTGCTGCTGCAATATAGTAGATCTGAGAAAGACAGAGAGAAAGAAAAAAAAAAGATGAATTTACAAAGAAAGGTACAAAAGTAAATTTTTCATTTTTGTGTTTGCACTACAGGGGCTTTTCAAGAAGAGAAGACGTCGGCACTCTTTAAAAACAGGCTGAATATATTACTGTGTGTGGAACAGGTAACCTCAGCTCAATCTAGATAAATAGAAACTGAGATAAGGTTTTTCCACTGTGATTTTCCTGTAATGCTGCACTGGTCTGATTACAGAAGTATTTCCAAAGACAACTGGCAAGAAATTACAAAACCTTGAAAGGAAATATGGTCCTTATCGCTGTGGACTCTAAATTTGTACACGTCTTACTTTTTCGGAGAAACTGATTCCTCTAACATGGTGGCCTCCTCGTCTCCCTCTAAACCAAAACGGTCCTTGCTTTGTTTCTGTAGGGGAAAACATACATACAATAAACACACATTTACACACAGACTCAGGTTTAATCTGGTAACATTGTGCATACTGTAATCTGAACACTGTTAATCTGTAATACAAAAACCCTTCATTATCCAGGAGATTTTTAGGAAAAGCACACAACACTACTAAATGTTGAATATTTTATGAAGAAAAGGCAGATAAAGGAGTTAATACAGGCCTTTTTGAGAATGATATCGATGTAACCAGCTATAAGTTGCGATATCTGCTCCCCCTCAGTGGTCTGAACAGAGTAGTAGCTCTCCTGATACTCCCCGAAATCCTGCATATGGGGAAAAACACAGGTAGTCAGATTTTAAATAGAATGAATGGATGGGGTGTGTGTGTGTGTGTGTGTGTGTGCGTGTGTGTGCGCACGTGCGTGTAAAACTTCGGGGTCATTTTTTAAGAAAACTTTTAATCAGCAAGAAGACGTTAAATTGACAGTGACAGTAAAGACATTTAAAATGTTACAAAAGAATTTTACATAAATGCTGTTCTTTTGAACTTTTTATTTATAAAAGAATCCTGGAAACAAATTGTAACAAGGTTTTCACAAAAATATTATGAAGCACAACTGTTTTCAACTGTGATAATAATCATAAATGTTTCTTGAGCACCAAATCATCATATTAGAATGATTTCTGAAGGGTCATGTGATACTGAAGACTGAAGTAATGATGCTGAAAATTCAGCTTTGCCATCACATTTAAATTATTTTAAAATTTCCCAATATGACTGTTTTCATTGTATTTTTTATAAATGCAGTCTAGGTGAGCATTAGAGACATCAAAAACATTTTTAAAAATCGTACATACCCTGAACTTTTCAACAGTAGTAAATATATGAAAAGTACTTCCTGTAGCCCCTAAGCCCTTCAAGCCATCTGGATGGCAATGTGAGACTGTAAGAACATGCATGTTATGCAAGTACCAGTGTAAAGCTCTTAGGTGAGGCGGCCCATCTCTTCACTGTAGTGAGTGGCCACTCTTGAACCACGTCTTTGGTTTTCTCATCCACTCGCATCACTGATTCTTTGGTTATACCCAGCAGCCTTGGGACCAGCTTATTTTTACTTTTCATTTTTTCCTGAGAAATAAAAATCAATACAAAAAAATAAAATAAAAAGTTTAATTCACAATGTTCAGAACAATACAAATTATCTACCAAAACCGTGCTGGTGTGTTTAATTTTTTTATTCCAGTATGCTCTCAGATTCTCTAAAGCTTACTGTCTTTCTTCTGTTTCCGTACTTTCTTTCTTTCTCAGAGCTGTCAGCAGATGGATGAGCTGAGCTCTGCTCGCCTGTCTGAGTTTCCGAGTTGTGCAGTGCCAATATTTCTCACTTTAGCTTTTTGCACAAATGCATTTACCATTAAAGGCCAACGTTTGAATTTATGAATACAGAGAATAATTTGGTCATAAGAGATCAATAAAAGCCAGAAAAAACTAAAATCAGTAACTTGTGATCTTTATTTTAACTGTAACTTTACAACTCAAGCAGAGCTGAATTGTAATCAGTCTATGAGTCATGCAGACCGCCACTGGCCAGGAATGGGGGGTGGAAAAGATGGAAGAATTCTGGAGGTGGAATTCCTCTCGAATGATGAAAGCTCTCATGAGAACATTGATTGGCAACATGTACTGTACATCGAAGAAAATTTCTGGACTTGGGTATGAAATAACACTGACATTGTAACTAAGGACTGCTGATCTCAAAACACCTTTACAATATGTGAGCTGATTCAGAAATATGATTTAAAGGCAAACACGTAACACAACATGGGCGTGTCCATGCGGGTGGCTCTGGCCAAGAAATCTGATTGGCCATCCCAGATGCCACTTAATATTCTATCAACTCGGGGGTGGGACCTTTAACACGCATGAAAATCAAAGCAGAGTACATTTTTGGTTGCACAAACAAAACAAAAACACACCCAACTCTGGTTGTGTGTTTGTTAAGTTACTCTAAAAAAGTAATTACTAATCTTCAATAGTGTAATTAGATTACTGTATAAATTACTCTCTCCAAAAAGTATTTAAATACTTTTTACTAATTACTTTCTAAATCTTATATCAACCCCGACTAGTTACGTGATTCAAGGATAGACATGAAACGATTATTCTTATTAACTGACCAAAGTATTACAAATGTGAGAAGGATACATAAAAACATGCATTTTAAAGTTAGACTTTAGATTTTGATGTTAATTCCCTTATTGTATTATATGTTTATATATATATATATATATAAATATATAAATATATAAATAAATAATTGTTCTACAGTCTACAGTATTTAGTTCAATTACATCAGAAGTAACTGTAATTAAATTATAGAAAAAAATAAGAGTAATCCCTTACTTTACTTTTTCAAGGGAAAAGTAATTAAAATTACAGTAACTAATTACTTAGTAACTAGTTACACCCAACACTGCACACAACACAAAACCCATCATAAATCAATTTATTTATTTATTTTTATTGCCATATCAGCATCTGTGGCTATTTTCATTATAAATCAAATGTAAGCTATTATTATTATTATTATCATCATCATCATCATCATCATCATCATCTGGGAAGTCTGTTCATTCTACTGTAACAAACATAGCTTATATAACCAAGTACAACACAAACACACATGCACTTTACCTTCACCAAGAAGAAAGACACTCCATATGTTCTGAGTGATCTCGCAAGCTTCACATATTTCACTTTGGCTTCGATCTCTGTCATTTCTCCACAAGCCTTATGTTCCTGTTAAATTCATGAAGCGCTTATTCAGCTAATTAATTCATTTATCTCATTCATCTTTGCTTACAAATAGTGAAGTTTAAGATAAACAGACAAGTGTATTAAATTACAATATCCATTTATAAACAAACTGCAAAATAAACTGACTCACCTGAAAGATCTTCTTCTCTGCTCCTCTCTGTTTGATGTATTCCTTAGGCAGAAACTCCTTCAAGCTGAACGAAATGAAATGCACATTCAAAGTGAGAAGATTAGCGACAATACATTGAACTGCAAACTGGCATTACAGTTATAAGATACGCATAAGATATTTAAATGCATCCAAGCACTTTTCATTTGAGTTTGTTAAACTCATTACCTGAATGGACTATATGGTCATTACATCTAGATTTCACACATTATTTCTTGGCTTTTAATAATGAGAGGGGCAGTAAACGCTGTATATTATAACTGAAAGTACTGGGACATGGTCTTACTCCAGAAATCCAGATTTATGCTTATGTTCTATATGAGGCCCGAACTGGATCTGTGTTTGAATTCCACCAAATTCACAAGCCTTGTCAAAAGACACGGGATGAGAACCATTCAGGATGTCGTCACGCGCCTGAGGAAACACATGCAGGAAGACACTTTTGTTATCAAAGCCTTTAGAAATCACACAGCAGAAATGATCCAGATCAGCAAAGTCCCTGACAGAAGTAAAGCTTATAAAAAGGTAATAGGGACTGCACTGCTTTACAGATCGATACAATGTGTATAACAGCATGTAGTGCAGCACTCAAAGAGGCTTTTAGGGTCATATGTCGATAAGAGATTTACAGCATTTCAATCTATGTACATTATATTGAACCGTGGAATCATGTCATTTAGGTCAACATCAGGGTGTTGGCAACCGATCAAGGCTTTCACCTCACATCACTATAAAATAAAAAAGACAAGAGGCGTGTCTAACCTGTACATAGAGCAGATTGAGCTGCACCGGATCTCGTGAGTCCACATTTTGATCAGAATAGAAAAACTTTCGTCTCAACAATAGAGTTTCGCTCTCCTCGACTCCCTGTTCTCTAAACGTACGCCCATGATCCAACCAATTCACTGTGAGAGAAGCAGAAATGAACAATTTATATATTTTTGTTATATAGCAAACTGTTTTTACAAAAAGTTATTCACAAAAGATACACTACAGTTCAAAAGTTTGGGGTCATGCTCACCAAGGCCGCATTTTTTGATGATAAAACATAAAGAGTAATATTGTGAAATATTATTACAATTTAAGATCACTTTATTTTAATATATTTTAAAATGTAATGTATTCCTGTGATGGCAAAGCTAAATTTTCCATCAACCATTACTCCAGTCTTCAGAGTAGAGCCCGACCGATATGGGTTTTTGGGGGCTGATACGGATACCGATATTAGGTAGTAAAAAAAAGTCAGATATCGGCCGATATTCTTTGTGTATATTATAGTACAGTACCAGTCAAAAGTCTGGACTCACTTTCCCAGTGGCCCGCAGCCAGATTATGAGTCACATGATTCTTATGAAATCATTCTTATATGCTGATTTGGTGCTCAAGAAACATATCTTATTATTATCATCAATTTGGAAAACAGTGCTGCTTAATATTTTTGTGGAAACCATGATATTTCTTTTAGGATTCTTTGATGAATGGAAAGTTCAAAAGAACAGCATTTATTTTAAATAAAAAATCTTTTGTAATATTACAATATATGTACTGTCTCTTTTGATCAATTTAATGCATCATTGCTGAAGAAAAAGTACATACATACATACATACATACATAACATACATTACATACATTACATACATACATTACATACATACATACACACTCACCTAAAGGATTATTAGGAACACCTGTTCAATTTCTCATTAATGCAATTATCTAATCAACCAATCACATGGCAGTTGCTTCAATGCATTTAGGGGTGTGGTCCTGGTCAAGACAATCTCCTGAACTCCAAACTGAATGTCAGAATGGGAAAGAAAGGTGATTTAAGCAATTTTGAGCGTGGCATGGTTGTTGGTGCCAGACGGGCCGGTCTGAGTATTTCACAATCTGCTCAGTTACTGGGATTTTCACGCACAACCATTTCTAGAGTTTACAAAGAATGGTGTGAAAAGGGAAAAACATCCAGTATGCGGCAGTCCTGTGGGCGAAAATGCCTTGTTGATGCTAGAGGTCAGAGGAGAATGGGCCGACTGATTCAAGCTGATAGAAGAGCAACTTTGACTGAAATAACCACTCGTTACAACCGAGGTATGCAGCAAAGCATTTGTGAAGCCACAACACGCACAACCTTGAGGCGGATGGGCTACAACAGCAGAAGACCCCACCGGGTACCACTCATCTCCACTACAAATAGGAAAAAGAGGCTACAATTTGCACGAGCTCACCAAAATTGGACAGTTGAAGACTGGAAAAATGTTGCCTGGTCTGATGAGTCGCGATTTCTGTTGAGACATTCAGATGGTAGAGTCAGAATTTGGCGTAAACAGAATGAGAACATGGATCCATCATGCCTTGTTACCACAGGCTGTGTGCAGGCTGGTGGTGGTGGTGTAATGGTGTGGGGGATGTTTTCTTGGCACACTTTAGGCCCCTTAGTGCCAATTGGGCATCGTTTAAATGCCACGGCCTACCTGAGCATTGTTTCTGACCATGTCCATCCCTTTATGACCGCCATGTACCCATCCTCTGATGGCTACTTCCAGCAGGATAATGCACCATGTCACAAAGCTCGAATCATTTCAAATTGGTTTCTTGAACATGACAATGAGTTCACTGTACTAAAATGGCCCCCACAGTCACCAGATCTCAACCCAATAGAGCATCTTTGGGATGTGGTGGAACGGGAGCTTCGTGCCCTGGATGTGCATCCCACAAATCTCCATCAACTGCAAGATGCTATCCTATCAATATGGGCCAACATTTCTAAAGAATGCTTTCAGCACCTTGTTGAATCAATGCCACGTAGAATTAAGGCAGTTCTGAAGGCGAAAGGGGGTCAAACACAGTATTAGTATGGTGTTCCTAATAATCCTTTAGGTGAGTGATATATATATATATATATAAAAATTAAAATCTTACTGACCAAAAACTTTTGAACAGTAGTGTACACACAGAAGGAGATACAACAAAATAAACCTATACAGAATAATACAATAATAGAACACTTAGAATAAGGAAATAAAATATAATGAGACTAAAGGGAAGCAAAGATAAACCCTGAAACAATTTTACACCTAAACTTTATTGACATATTGTGGCCCGTTCTAAAGCTGAAGAACAGTTCAGCATGTCTATCTGCATATGGTGGCTGATGTGTTACCTACAGTCATCATCTGTGTGCAGTTTAGCTTTGAGCTTCTCCATCTTCCTCTCCTCCCTCAGTAAAGTCCTGTCTTTCTTCAGTGTGCCCGTCCCTTCTTCTTTCTTCTCCTCTACCACCTCCTGAATGAGAGAGTACTCTTCATAGTTTGTGATTCCTGGAAGGAGAAATGAGACATAGTTATAGACTTGTTATGACCCGTGTTGTGTGTATATAACAGCAGAAGTATATATACACAAATTACCAACTTTTTTTAAAACCAAAGTTTGGGGATGGTATACACTTTTTAGTGTTTTTGAAATAAGACTCTTATGCTCACAGCATTTATTTGATCAGAAATACAGTAAAAACAGTAATATTGTGAAATAATATTACAATTTAAAAATAGCTGTTTTCTATCTAAATACATTTTAAAATTTAATTTACTTCTGTGATGGCAAAGCTTAATTTTTTAGCAGTCATTACTCCAGTCTTCATGTCACATGATCCTCCAGAAATCATTTGCTGCTCAAGAAACATTATTAATGTTGAGAACAGTTGTTTATTATTTAGTTGTTTAACAGTTTTTCAGCAGGCTTTGATGAGTTCAAATGTATTAATTTGGATTAGAAATCTTTGGTAACATTACAAATGTGATTACTTGCGTATAATTTTTATCAATTTAACGCATTCTTGCTGAATAAAAAAAAATATCCCCAAACTTTTGAACAGTAAAGTATATGTACAAAAAAAGCATTTGTCGTTAAAAGCTATAGCAGATCATGGTCAGTCCAATGGAGTTGAATCTATGTGCAAATCACTGGAATTTTAACCCAGGTTGCCCTTGAACTTTAAATAAAAACAAAATCTTTTTTTTTTAATCATTTACTACCAAGTTAAACCAAGTGAGTCAGGACTGCCACAGGTGCCCCCTCAAAATAACATATAAGAGAAACTGTATATGATAGATGCTCTTATACAGGTTACTATCTGATATAAATTGTATTCCTGACCTATTCTACTGCAGATGGTGACAAGCAGCTCTCCCACAGTTTTGGAATCATCCACCATGATGGTCTTCACTGCGCCATCCAGCATTTTTATCTTCTGAGGTCTCTGTTTTTTCTTATACTCCAGTATGTCCTAAGAGACAGAGAGAGAGACAGAGAGAGAGACAGAGAGAGAGAGAGAGAGAGAGAGAGAGAGAGAGAGAGAGAGAGAGAGAGAGAGAGAGAGAGAGAGAGAGAGAGAGAGAGAGAGAGAGAGAGAGAGAGAGAGAGCGCAAGAGAGAGACTAGATTTCCTGAGCTCAGTAAACAAATAGTTTTAAAGTTTAAGGAAAGAGGTTCTGATTCTGAACAAAATTCTGCATCAGAGTTGTTTTGCTGTTGTCATGAAGTTCACCACACGTCTTGTTTTTGCCAGCAGCACACAAGAATCCAATTTGCACAGCATAAAGGCTAAAAATGGCTATAAATGGTTAAATATATGCAAGGAAGACAATAAAAATTAGATATAAGAAAAAAGATCAATGACCATTCAGTATGCTAATATTATAACATCACTGATGCTGGTTACATTTTTAATGCTGATTAGATTTGCAAAGCTATATGTTACCCCTAAAACTGAGATTATCTTCAAAAAAAATTTTTTTATCTGAAACGGGTTGTGTTGAATTATTTGCAGAATTGCAAAAAGAACAAAACCTAACCAGAATGTTTGAGTAATATAAATTAGGTGCTGCCTTGCAAACACTGTAAAGAATGTGAATGTGTTTGCGAGAGAAATAAGAGGAAAAGGATATGTAAAAAGTGTTCTTCATGCAAAATACAACAAAACGTAGTTGTGAGAGCTGAACGTGTGTGTGTGTGTGTGTGTGTGTGTGTGTGTGTGTGTGTGTGTGTGTGTGTGTGTGTGTGTGTGTGTGTGTGTGAGAAGAAGAGATCTTTTGATGTCAACTTCTGACAAAAGATGAAACACTACTGATGAAATCTTCATTTAACACTTCTCAATTTACCCCGCAGACAGATTTTTATTTCTTCCTGGGAACAAGCATTCGTTTTTTTACACACACACACACACACACACACACACACACACACACAAACACACACTTAACAAGAATAAACAAATACAAACAAAAACCACATGCTGCAGTGACCAATGTCCTTAAATCACAACACTGTAGCTTGTCTCAGTAAGTGTAGACACTAAGGGGAGCCTTTCCTCTCTCACATGCACAGAGACTATAAAAATAACTAAGAGCAGAGTTAAGACCTCTTCTCATCTTTCAACACACACACACACAAAATATGTGTGAAGACACGTCACAAACACAAGACAAGAGTCCAAAGACATGTGAAACAGAACATTCGACAGGAGCTTGTAAAATAGAGAGAGAGACAGAAGATCAAAAAAACGTACCCCATTTCTCAGCATGTAATAATCCAGCGTCCGGCCCCCTTCCAGCCAGATGCCTTTCCTGGGGTCTTCATCTGACAGAAACAGCCCATATTCTGAAGCTGAGAAACAACAGGCACTGTATTAGAACTTGTATTTGGCAAAATGATACAGCATTAGCAACTATATTTGCAATTATTATAAATCTTCCTATACAAAGAACAACAGAAATCAAGCATGTCCCACCTTGTCCAGTCTGGGCTTCCGGAACCCTCTCTCTGATGACCCGGCATGCATCGTACACAGCCGTTGATGGCTCAAACTGCATTGTCTTTACCACATTACACTGTCTCACACAGATCTTCAAAGACAGCGCCACCATCCTGCCAGGTCAAGTATTACAAAGACTCTGCACCTGTGGAGAGATCGAAGAAGATGAGAGGGACAGAGAACAGAAGAGAGCATAGGAGAGAACGTGTGCATTTGAATTATGCTGATTTTAGGACTTTCAACAATATTCTCATAAGAGATGTAAATGCAAATATTGTCAAACATGTTCACTGTTAATTAATGCAAATTCAACCATTTGTATTTTTTCCAGAATGTACTGTCTTTACAGCAAATTACAAAAAAAGTACAGCAAATTGTACCTTTACTAAATAATACAAAAATGTAAATAAATATACAAAGTTCAAAAGTTAGTAAAACTAGACTGCATTTATGTGATTATAAATACATTAAAAACAGTAACACTAAAATATTATTACAATTTAAAACAACTATATAATAAATAATAACTTTCTATATTAAATGTTTTAAAATGTGATCATTCTAATGCTTAATATTTTTGTGGAAAATTTTGATTTTTTGCAGGATTCTTTGAATAGAAAGTGAAAAAGAACAGCATTTATTTGAAATGGATATTATTTGTAACTATGTAAAAGTCTCTTTTTAAGTACAGGGCAAATTCACTGTCCATTTTCATCTGTAATATTTTTTTACCCCTAATACAAATGCTCATGTGTGACAATCATTAAAGCAGACCAAATCACATTTTAACACTTTTTGCTTAAACTTTCTAGTTGTTTTGGCCCTCTGATACACAGAATCTGTACAACTCATTTTCTTTGTACAGCTCAGTTTGACATTGTGCGTTAGAAAGTTATCTGGATTCTGTTTCCTCTCTCTCTCTCTTGTTAGCACCTGAACTCCCAGTCAGCTGTCTTTACTCTTTCAGCACTATCCAAACTGCACATTATATGAAACACTGTCTAATTTAAACACACACACACACACACACACACACACACACAGAAAAACAAAGACGCAACATAATACTAGACAGAGGATAGAGTTTCACTTTGAATGTTTAAACTGCTTTGACTGGAGCATAAAGAGAATTATAGCGGTTCATTCCCTCTGCCAGCACTTCAAAATCAGCATGAAATCTACATCCAATACAGAACCAAAATTATTATCTTAAAGTCAGAGTATCTCTTAGCATTTAGCTAACCTTTACTCTGTATGCATGTCTGTGGGGATGGAGGATGCCCTTGTGCACAGTTGGCACACTGAACACTGGCATGGGTTTGGCAGCGATCTGACCTAGTATGTCAGGGACAAGCTGTAGAGCTCTAAGCCGTTTTAGACAGACATATATAGATCAGGAAATGCATTGTTGGAAACTCAATAGTCGTGACACAATGTCTCGATTCAACTCTGCATATAAAACAAAACTTGTTGATTCAGTAACTGCTCTGATTGACAGTTCATTCACTGAAGGATTCATCAGACTGATTCAAACCATAAGCTACTGATGTTTGTGAATCTTTTAAAAGCACTCATTAAAAAACAACAGGTTTACAAGAGTCATTTGCTTGTGAATCAGACTACACTGGTTCAAAAGTTCAAAAATTCAATAGTTGGATGTGTTTTCTTGTCATTATTGCTTTTCATCTAATCATATATAAATCAAGACTGCAGACACACATGCTCATGTAAAATAAGTTTTTTAATATTATTTAAAAAAAAATTTTTTTTTAGAAATTATAGAAATTATACACTCACCTAAAGGATTATTAGGAACAGCTGTTCAATTTCTCAGTAATGCAATTATCTAATCAACCAATCACATGGCAGTTGCTTCAATGCATTTAGGGGTGTGGTCCTGGTCAAGACAATCTCCTGAACTCCAAACTGAATGTCAGAATGGGAAAGAAAGGTGATTTAAGCAATTTTGAGCGTGGCATGGTTGTTGGTGCCAGACGGGCCGGTCTGAGTATTTCACAATCTGCTCAGTTACTGGGATTTTCACGCACAACCATTTCTAGAGTTTACAAAGAATGGTGTGAAAAGGGAAAAACATCCAGTATGCGGCAGTCCTGTGGGCGAAAATGCCTTGTTGATGCTAGAGGTCAGAGGAGAATGGGCCGACTGATTCAAGCTGATAGAAGAGCAACTTTGACTGAAATAACCACTCGTTAAAACCGAGGTATGCAGCAAAGCATTTGTGAAGCCACAACACGCACAACCTTGAGGCGGATGGGCTACAACAGCAGAAGACCCCACCGGGTACCACTCATCTCCACTACAAATAGGAAAAAGAGGCTACAATTTGCACGAGCTCACCAAAATTGGACAGTTGAAGACTGGAAAAATGTTGCCTGGTCTGATGAGTCTCGATTTCTGTTGAGACATTCAGATGGTAGAGTCAGAATTTGGCGTAAACAGAATGAGAACATGGATCCATCATGCCTTGTTACCACTGTGCAGGCTGGTGGTGGTGGTGTAATGGTGTGAGGGATGTTTTCTTGGCACACTTTAGGCCCCTTAGTGCCAATTGGGCATCGTTTAAATGCCACGGCCTACCTGAGCATTGTTTCTGACCATGTCCATCCCTTTATGACCACCATGTACCCATCCTCTGATGGCTACTTCCAGCAGGATAATGCACCATGTCACAAAGCTCCAATCATTTCAAATTGGTTTCTTGAACATGACAATGAGTTCACTGTACTAAAATGGCCCCCACAGTCACCAGATCTCAACCCAATAGAGCATCTTTGGGATGTGGTGGAACGGGAGCTTCGTGCCCTGGATGTGCATCCCACAAATCTCCACCAACTGCAAGATGCTATCCTATCAATATGGGCCAACATTTCTAAAGAATGCTTTCAGCACCTTGTTGAATCAATGCCACGTAGAATTAAGGCAGTTCTGAAGGCGAAAGGGGGTCAAACACAGTATTAGTATGGTGTTCCTAATAATCCTTTAGGTGAGTGTATTTGATATATATTATACCAGAATTTAATTATAATTGGTATATTTCCCATTCCCACCCCAATGGGACTGTGTGGTGCTTTCAAAACATTTCTTTTAATTCTGCCTCAAATCAATGCCATGATCTTTGCAATTAATCCACAAAACACATGCATGCTGAACCCAGGGGCCTGGTCCATATGGATCACGGATTACGTGTGTGCCATATCATACCGTCCATGATAACACCGGTATAAATTTTTGCATAATAAAAGTGTCATATCGCGATATCAATGACATAGCGACGCAATGACGTATGACGCATTTACGTTCCCTAGCACGCACAGCAACACCTGTAAGTAAGAGCAGCATGTCAGCCTCTGATGATAATTTAGTACCTAAAAAGGGAGCGGTCAGACCTCTTGACAACTGACAAAACATTGATAAACTGTTATTGATGTTTGCAGCGCAATATTTGACCGGAAGGGTAAGATTGACGGTTATTTTCGCCCGCTCTGAATCAGATAGAGATATGGTAGTGCGTAATATTAAATTTATTTTAATGAATGAATCATAGCATTTATTTGAACTAATTATCGAGAGAGAGAAAGAGAGATTCGTGCCTGCGTCTGTTCAGCGTCTCTCTTAACACTAAAGATGTGCGTGCTTTACTTAAAAATAGCAATGTAACCCCATCGTTGCTGAGAAATATAATGTAGTGATCCAGTAGATTAGCTATTTTATTGCTAAAAGTCGCGGCGCGGCGTTGATAAGTTCCTGTGCTCCTGAATGCACAGCGTGATCTCAGCTCTCTGTATGCGAGTGACGTGTACGTGTACGTGTGTGCGCGCGCTTCAATAAAAACAGCGCATTAATATAGAACGGTGATTCAACTGACTTGGAACTACCTGTGCATTAAACAATTTTATTGCACACCTTCCAGCCATTCAGAATCGAATATTCAGACAGACAGACCATGGCATAAAGTACTTTAGTTATTGTTAAACTAAAATGTTAGAGTTATGTTATACTTTCCAGTGAAAACACAACCAACTACCAAGGCTACTTTTTTACTTTGCTTCCATTTGACTCGTGCTGTGTGACTGTGATGCTGCTGCTGCCACCTTATGACCATAGATTGACACTTCGAATTAAGTATTCTGTCATCAATGACAGTAGCTCACTGGAAAAATGGAAAAGGAAAATGTTGTTTTGTTTGCACTAATAAATGCTGCTGCCTACCAGCTGTAAATCACCAA
This sequence comes from Rhinogobio ventralis, assembly GCA_039654625.1. Classification (NCBI taxonomy): domain Eukaryota; kingdom Metazoa; phylum Chordata; class Actinopteri; order Cypriniformes; family Gobionidae; genus Rhinogobio; species Rhinogobio ventralis. The sequence goes on from CM077193.1 coordinate 36,124,728, forward strand.
TAAAACTTTGTTCTATATTGTCATAAATATCATTATTGCAAATATTCTTGAAATATCGTGATATAATTTTGAGGCTACCCCTATCACGGATCAACTACGATCTGTTTAACCTCTAGCATAAAGCAGAATAGGGCTGCACAATATATCGAAATTATTGAAATATCGCAAATGTACATATCGCAACGGCACGCAGTATCTGAATGATTTTAATAGGCTACTTCAACATTGTGAAAAGTGTACGTTTTAGGTTGACGCATATAGCAGAGAATAGACTGGACACACGACTGTTAGCCTACTTATGTGACTTGCTTAACGTTAAAAAGAGTTATTAAACGCAATAACTTGCGAAAACAACTCCTTGCAGTCTCGCGCTGTCTGACACACACACACACCGAAATGCAAGCCGCCTCTCTGAAAGCGAGTGATCCCTTCAGTTCTGTTTCATGCCTTGTTACACACTCGAACTGTCAAATACACACACAGTTATGTCAAAACGGCTGTCTTGACGAGTATTCATGTAAACATAGTCGGTTATGCTTTAAGTGAACGATATCAGTTGGGGAAAGAAACCGAATGCGTGTCAATAGGATCCGTGCATTAGGTCTTAAAGTGACAGCCTGCTAATACAGTAAACCTGCCGCTGTCTGTCAAACAACAAAAGAAAAAGAAAATCACTCAGTGCTCTTGGCTGAATAACCTTTGTAGCTTTTTTTATGTATCAGTGTATATTTAATTCATGTGAAGACTACTGTTTTTAGTTCTTATTTTTAATAACAAAGATAAATTAAAATAACAAAAATAATCGTCCACCCATAGTTCAGGTGTCTTTGTTTACTTGGATGTTCTTGATGTTAAGTTTTAGGTTGATATAACTATATATTACCAAGTCAAGCAAAGAGTTTTTGGTATTTAAATATTGGCATTACATTTTTTTGTAAAATTATATTGTCAGATTTGTGACATTAATTTTTGCTAAAACACTGCTGGTCACTTTCAGAAGTTGTAGCGATACTTTCTTTTCCCAGAAAGAATGTGAAACACATAAATGGTATCATTCTCAGTTTTTAAATATTTATTTTAATATAATTTAAATAGATTTTTCGCACTTAAAGCAATATCGTATCGCATATCGAATATCGCATTATTTAACAAGGTATTGCATATCGCATTTTTCTTCAATATCGCACAACCCTAGAGCAGAATATTGAGCGTAGCGTCACACCGCGTAGTGATAATAGCTAAAGCAAAAAGAAAAACACTGAGGGGTGGGGCGGCATATATTTTCAGCTCATATTTTCGGCTGTTTTTCTCTTTCAACCAAAAAATGAAAATGCCATTTTCGGCCAATAATTTGCGCCAGCGAAAATTTCGGTGCATCCCTAAGTAAAACACCAAACCCCTGTACAGAAAACCAGCCCATGTTGTGCCAATGGATCAACACAAAATTCCCGTCTGATCAGGCTTAGCTTCTCATTTGCATATGCACGACAAAGCGGACACACTCTTCTGCATTCAATGTTTGCAAGCATATAGATCCACACACACACACACAAACTTGACCAGCTTGCCGGTGGCTCTAGAGAGCCTGAGACATCATAACACTCCAGAGAATGCTCTTCCATTTATAGACGTTTAACAGGAACACATGCTACATTCAGGTTAGCAGAGCAACTGAAGTCTGATTACTCACTCAAGTTCTTACAGTAATGAAACGCACACATGCAGCCATTCAATTAACACAACCTTTTATTTCCACTGCCTCATATCAGCAAGACTCGGCAGCTATATTCTCCCATAGAGTCATACACTCATAGACACACTTCTAGACGTGACTCATGTCTGTCACCAGTGTCTCTGTAGTAACTGTGGGCTACTGAAATATGATTACAGCGCTAAACTCCACCCTCCACAAAGTTTTAAGTTAATCTGAAAACTCCTCAATTAGTGTACAAATGTGTATAAAACTCTGTTTACTTTGAAATATTTCAATTAACTTAAACCTATAAAACGGAAATTATAAATCATCTCACTAGTACCTTTGCACAACAGTGTTCTTTACTAGTACAGTATTTATTAATATTTTTAATTCACTTTTCTCATTTTTCTATACATTTCCATATAGCTTGGTTTTTTTTTTTTTTTGTTTTACCAATTTTAGTACTTATTTTATTTAGTTGCCTGCAAGGCAACATTTCTAATGTTCTAGTTGTTACTAGTAGCAATTAAGTTTCCTTTTTCATCTAATATTTATATTTTATCATTTTATTTCAGTTTCCAAAAACGTTGTGTTGTAAAGCAGTGTTATTTTCTCACAACTAAACTTTTCTGGCCAATAAAACTTACATTAAACTAGATTAAATTATAAAGTGACAGAAACCACTTGAGTTTGAAAAGAAATTACTGGATGAGTCAGTTTTTCACCCAAAGTATTGATTGTTTTGCCAGTCACCGCCAGGGTTTAAAGTTTCATGGCCCACAGAATATCTTTTTGTATGAATATCTGAACATGCAATATATCAAAAGAAAGAATAGAGCCTCTGTTTTATTCTAGCTTCATGGATTCTTTTCATTTTATCAACACTTGAATGTGGGTACGTTTCATGAAAAAAAACATTTTGAGAAAAAAAGCGTTTTTAACAAAGACTAATTTAAGTTTACAAATCGAGTCCATCAACACCTCAAAGCTCACAGTCCTGGGTCGACATTTCATTCAATAACACAGCCGTTTTGATTTATGTGCTGTTTATTGTTGATTATCGTGTTATTTCACATATGCATCTTAAATGAGATCGCGCATTTCTGCTTCTTCTTCGCCTGTGTTTTGATCAGATTCTGTACTGTGAATTAAAAAAAATAAAATAAAATTAAATAAATAAAAAAATAAATCACTCACTGCTCTTGACTGAATAACTTGAATAATGGTTAATCTATATTTATACAGTGAAGACTATGAAGTGATATTTTACATTTGGTTATTATTTCTGTAGCCTACCTGAAAATCTAGTTTAGACCTATGAAAATCCTGTTCTGTTGTATTTATGTATAATGTATGTATATTATGTACATACTGTATTATATATACAGTACCAGTCAAAAGTTTGGACACCAATGGGAAAGTGTGTCCAAACTTTCGGCTGGTACGGTACTATAATATACACACAAAGAATATCGACCGATATATCGGTATCAGAATTTTTTACTCCCTAATATCGGTATCGGCCTCCAAAAACCCATATCGGTCAGGCTCTAGTGTGTAATGCTCATTTTAATAATGCTAATGCTAAAAGATATCCAATATAAATATTTAAAAAAAAAGAAAATTTCTGGTTTGGTGTTGATGAAGGGGTACCTGAGCCCTACTGATGGGACTGTTTGGTATATAAAACAAAAATAAGCTTGGTCTTACCGTAAATTTGAGGTGTATGCAACTCTAAAGCACTGCAGATCTTCACAGCTATGGAGACAGTAAGAAAGAAAGATGTCAGACAAGCAAATTAGAGGGCATAAAAAAAAATTAAAAAAATGCTAATCAAAAAGACATTTAAAAGGAAACCACAGTAATACATACTGAATTGAACCTGACAAGGTTTACCCACATAATAGCTTTAAAGTTCTTATTCCATCACAACTGCCAAAGAAGTTGATCAATTTAGCAATGACAGATTATTCAGTCCAAATGTTTTTCCCATTAGCCATGTTAGATGGAAGATATAACAGATGGGCAAGTTTGAAAAGAAAAAAGCAGCTATTTTAAGATGGAAATCCTCCCTGTCTGTCTGTCTGTCTGTGTGTGTGTGTGTGTGTCTGTGTCTGATGAGGGGTGAATTAAAGCCGCAGTAATTAACCCAGGTCTATCTACTAATGATTGCAGAGCTGACTCAAGGCCAGAAGCCTATAAAAGACAAGAGCTCATATTAAACTCCTAAATTACCAAATGAGCTTATTAAATAAAAGGTGAATCAAGTTAGAGCATATAACAGTGCACAGCACATATACACTACAGCATCTTACTGTACTAAATGTTATTTTTGTAACAAAACCAACAAAATAACAGCTTCAGGGGGTAAATGGTATCAAGAATCAGACAATAAGTACTTCTAAATCTAAAGCTCTTCTAAATCTGAAGACAACAGCATATGAAATTACTGTATGACTACATGACGTAGTCTACAAGTCATCAACCACTATACACACACACACACACACACACACACACTTCACCACTGGTGTGACTAACCCAGATAGCAAATGAGGGTCACAGAGCTGCTGCTGTTGTATTGAGTTGCATAGTGTGTGTGGTAAGTGACCTCAGAGAGTGGTAGGAACATCTGCGCAGCAGCTGCTGCCATTCAACCACTACATAGGTCAACAAGAGTCCAGTACAGATCATTAAATTCACACTGATTAAATCACAGCAACCTCACAAAATTCACAAAAAAATGCTGGGTTGTTTCAACTCATCCAATTATGGACAAACCAACCAGTCTTATGTGAGGTTTGTCCATATTTGACCCAAACATGGGTTAAAACAACCCAACATTTTTTTGAATGTACATTCTCCTCACGTCCGAATATTCCTACTTTCTTAAAGGAACACGCCACTATTTTTGAAAATAGGCTCTTTTTCCAACTTCCCTAGAGTATTCCTGCGTAATAATCAAGGAACTTTGCTGCCGTACCATGGGTGAAGCAGGCGCAATGATATTACACAGCGCTTGAAAACAGTCCCCAGCACGCTACCTGTGCAAGCAGGTTGTCACGTTGGTTATGTTGATGGAAGTTAGCCTATTTTCAGGTTCTGCGTAATATCATTGCGAGATGCTAACGGTCTAATCAGATTAGTGATATATGCTAAGCTATGCTAAAAGTGCTACCACCAGACCCGGAGATCGGCTGAATGGATTCGAAAACGGTAAAGACTCAACTGTTTAACTCTAGGGAAGTTGGAAAATTTTCAGAAATAGTGGTGTGTCCCTTTTAATATATTTGTGAAAAACAGCATGCCAAGGGTAGTATGTCAGAATACACAGTATTCAAAAAACAATAGGCAAAGAGTGAAGGGGCGGGACAACCTGTCACTCAAATGAGATCACAGCAATAGCAAAATCAGAACAATCCAACCATCCAAGAAGTTTTGGGACTTAAAATTAACTCCGGCCCTACATTTTTTTTCTTGTTTCTGAAGTCATTTCACTCTGATATACGTCACAATAGGACAGAAAAGACTATCACAACATCCATTTCATAGGAAAATATTGTCAGAACATTTTTCAAAACTCTCCTTTTTTGCTTCATGAAAGAAAGTCATAGAGATTTGGAACAACAAGGGTGAGTGACAATTTAATTCTAATTAATCTATACAGACTGATTAGCTCTTTATCATTTATGCCAAGCTGGAAATCGAATAGTTTCTGAATTAAATTTTTAAAATAACAAAAAGTAGATCATAAATAACCATCAGAGCACCATAATAAATAAAAAAAATAAAAAGTACAATAGCCATTTTAATTAAAAATCACAATTACAAATATTCAGACATCCTCTTGCTGCCAAGAGCACTGTAGAAAATAAAGGACAGGTTGGAGGAGAGATGGATAGAGACTGGTAAAGCATGATGCTCGAGACGAGAAGGCCTGTGTGATGATCAGCAGACATGGCCTTTACTGGCATGGCTTGCATGTGTAGGCGGTGAAGTTCACATGACCATGCTGGCAACACATCAGTGTGTCAGACGGCTTCTCAATGACTCACCATCAATGAAAGACAGAATGAACAACCCCCTGTAAACGCAGCATGTTCAAGCAGGACTACAGATTAATTCAGAGCCAAATTCAGTCCATGTTTAGCCTATATTAAAGGAGTGACCATTTACAGTATATGTTCACTAGATTGAAGAATTAAAGAATCATGAGGAATCGAATTATCCCTGATCTTTTGAGATAAGAGTTCAATGTACTCTGAAAATGTCATATGCTGTAATTTCTTTTCTCTTTAGTGTGTTATGTAGCTGTTTGTGCATGTATACGATCTGCAGAGTTACAAAGCTCAAACAAGTCTCAAACCCAAAGAAATATTCTTTGTAAAAGTTAAGGCTCAGCCACACTTTCCTAAAACACTTTGTTCAAACACGCCCCCACAAATCTATGTCAGTCTGTGGGGGCAGAGTTTCATAACACTGCCCAAATGTATATGCAAAGAAAGAAGACGTAACTTTTATTATCGCTGTAGTACTGTTGTTGTCGCTGGCGCCGCCATGTCATGGAGACTGTGTTTTTCGTTGCGAAAGCCAAACTACTTTACAATTAGAAAACAGTGGTTAAGCTTTATTTACAACACTGTTCCAGAACAGTACAACCCAAATATTCGACTGTGTGCTGCACATTTTTCGGAAGACTGTTTCCAGAACCTGGGAGAGCACAAAGGCTGACTCTAAAAAGTGGGTCAATTCCATCTTTGCAAGTACAGTCTGGCGCTTCTGACTCACAGACACAGCCTGTAAGTATATTTTCATTTTTTAAGAATTTTTGAGCAGTATAGAGTACCGCCTGTTTGTCGTTTCTACGATAACAAATGCAAACTTACCAATCTGATACGTTCTGGTCCAGTCACGCTGGCAAAGTTGATCGATCAGCTTGGTCATCTGCATTTTCCGGATCAGATTCTGGCTCGAATTGATAAGGTAGGACCGACATTATCACCTGTCAATATTGCTTTGGGAGCTGGATGTTCCAAATATGGTAAGGACTGTGACATTTCCGTCACATGCTTAAGGTATTCGGGCCAATCACAATGCACTGGATCGCTGGCCAATCGGAGCACACCGTGCTTTTCACAACGATGAGCTTTGTAAAAATCGATGCGTTTCAGAAGGGAGGAGCATAGAGGAGCAACAATGTTTTTTTTAACCTAAAACTGTGTAAACACATTGCATTAAACCAAATACACAAAATAATGTTATTTTTAGAACCGTCATATGACCCCTTTAAAACTTGCATGAGAACAAACATCATTAGTTCTGCAAGTACAGTTGAGCTTCTTTTTACCATTTTTGATGTGCTCTATGTATGTGCTGAACAATGTTTATATGCAAATAAAATCTAAATGAAATCTGTGCATCATATAAAGCCATTGTGTCTCTACAGAAGACTTGGATCAAACAGCTTGAGTCATATGGATTGCATTTAGAATTAAACTCTTTGAAAGTCCATTACACTAAAACTTTGACGCTTCAGTGGATAGACCGAAATCTCTCAGATTTCCAAACTGGGGTACGCGAGGTGACAGAAAATGCTGAGTTTTGCCGTTCATTTAATTTGACACCACAGCTTTGAACAAATTGGGAGTTTCCATGACTCAATGACCCATTCATAAATATAGCCACTTGCTTTATTAATGAATGAATGAATAAATGACTTGATGACTCATTCATTAAGACAGTTAAATATTTCATATTTCTCTATTAAAGATTTTTAATTTAAAACATTATCTCATAACATTATTTATGCAATTGTAATTAAATTCAGGCCACCTCTGAGCAGCATCAGTTGAATGAAATTATTGATTTTGTTTAATTTATTCCTTTATCCATTATATTAATAATTATATTAATGGAATTAATAATTTGACATAAAACATGACATACATTTAATAGGGTTAGAAAATCTTTGCCTTTATAAAAGGTAAAGAAAAAAATGCAGCTGAAAATCAATTAGATGCACTGCAATTAGATTGCAGTCTAAGTGGAAGAGAGGGGGCACGCAAAAGGATGTTAAATGCCCCATGAGGTACAACACTCCAAAACGTTTAGGAACCACTGCATTAACAGTATCTTAATTTATTTAGAAGATCAACAAAAAAACTTATAGGTTTGGAATGACATAAGTTTTAAAGTGCCCCTATTATGCTATTTTAAAGGCTCCTAGTCTAGTCCTAGTCAGTCTCTCTAAATCCCTTCTTTCTGTGAGCCTCTCTGCTCTGATTGGCCAGACGGCCCAGTCTTTTATGATTTGTCTACCGCATACAGCACGTGTCGGAAGCTAAAAGCCTATTACCATAACTGAACTTCAGCTCCATCCAGTGGCTTCCTAAACCTCAATGACGTCGATTTTACCATATCAATCCGAGCGCGAGTCCGATGATGAAACATTGGAAGAACTAGTTATTCAACCCAAACCTCCATCACATGCACAACTTGAGCAGGACGTTTTTCAGTGATACACTACTCATTTTAAGGTACATTATGAGATGTTGCATTTGTAATTCCTCACCATCAGCATTAACAAGTATATGTCCATCGACAAATCAATGTGTATTTCTAATTTATTGCAGTGCACATGCGAAAACTGTATCAATAACAGTACATACGTTAGCCCAGTACTAACGTGAAAGACTGATGTAACATAAACGTTTGTAAAACTATTAATCTTGCTCAATCCTTTATCTTTACTCAGAGTAGTAAGAACGACAGAAAAACTGCATTAATAGACACAGTTTAGGTAATAGTGGCCCCACAGCTGGTTAGCAGAAATATTTCAATAAGACAGTAATAACGTGAGTTAGCTGGTAGCCAGAAACTTACACAATATAAAACACAAAACTACGTATTTTGAACACCCAGTAGAAAATATATACATCAATAATTATTCATACTTACAGGTTGTGATTCTGAGGAGCAAGCTGGTCCAAATAAACTGGGTACTGACCCATCTTTCAAGAGCGAGTTTTTTGGGAATCCCGCGTTGAATTACGAGATTTGAAGAAAATATACAACATAGTACAACGGCATTATCCAAATATCTTTTCTAGTGACGTAGAACAGTCACGCAGTGGGATTCGAAATACAAATGACTCGTATAGGCGGTTCAGAGTCGATTCTTTCATTTGGGAGACAATAACTTTATTTATCGTGCACTTTCGACTTTACAATGTTTTACATTTCACAGACAGCTATATTACACACTGCATAAAAGGTAATATTCGAAAAACCATAATAGGGGCATTCTATTCAAGGAAACGGAGCTGCAAAATCAGCTCATTCTGAAATCTGTGGGTTTCTGACAAAATGTAAAGTCTGTGTTGTCACAGACCGGTTAGCTGTTAGCAGGTCTGGCTCTTGAAAGACAAGCAGCATTCCTGCTGGATCAGCAAAACTCAGTAAGCTTCTAGGCTAGATTAACTCACAGCAGGAATACAGAGTCTAGTCTGGGCACAGGGGTGTATGAATCATTTTAAAAGTAGGAGGGCACATTAAAACATCAGTCTAAAATAATTATCCCTCCACAAAGGGGGCAGACAAATGTAGAAATTTCTATTGCACTGGCAGCCAGCTCATGTTGTGGATCATGGGATTGACATGGCTTTACACAGCTGGAACAGCTACATGGTGTGACATCTGAAAAAAACCATACACTGATACGCATACACTGATTTCATTTCCTGAACACTCCCCCAGTCTCCCACCAGTAAGCCAAGATGGGATGCTTAAACAAACTTCATTTTGATGGACCTACAGAACCTAAGTTTACAATTTGAAATCAACCTAACAATGATGTACTTATAGTTTGCTGCACATGGGACACACTTCTATATACATTATACACGCACACCCATATATACTCATAATAATTTCTCATTCAAATAGAGATCATTTCCATTCAATAGTTTTAAAGCAAGTCTGATCAGCCAAGAAATGGTGCAAAATAATGCCTCTTCAACATATTTTGAATACGGTAATAGTTAAAGGTGCACTATGTAACTTTTCGGTCCACTAGATGTCGCCTATTCAAAACAAAGGCGTAGTTTGATGACTTTAAATCTTGGGACATGTGGTCTTCACCTCATAGCCGGTGGAAAAGAATCGGGATAGGACTCGGGCAGAAATCATGTTCATGGTAGTGATGTTACATATGACACTGAAGCTTCAAAGCGCGTATCGAGTACGCAGCGCAATTTCTTATGAAGCTCCGTCTCGGAGAGCGTATTGTTTTCAGAGAAACACGTGATCAATGAAAAACAAAGCCTCACTTTCTTTCCAGTCACGTGAATGCTTTACTTTGTGTGGTTTTGGAAGTTGAAATCCATATTTTATTTTATTTATTTATTTATTTATTTACACATATACATATACATATATATATATATATATATATATATATATATATATATATATATATGTATATGTATATTCAATTTCAATATATTCAATTCAATATATATATATATATATATATATATATATATATATATATATATATATATATATATTCAATTTCAATATATTCAATTCAATATATATATATATATATATATATATATATATATATATATATATATATATATATATTCAATTTCTCATTAATGCAATGATCTAATCAACCAATCACATGGCAGTTGCTTCAATGCATTTAGGGGTGTGGTCCCGGTCAAGATAATCTCCTGAACTCCAAACTGAATGTCAGAATGGGAAAGAAAGGTGATTTAAGCAATTTTGAGCGTGGCATGGTTGTTGGTGCCAGACGGGCCGGTCTGAGTATTTCACAATCTGCTCAGTTACTGGGATTTTCACGCACAACCATTTCTAGAGTTTACAAAGAATGGTGTGAAAAGGGAAAAACATCCAGTATGCGGCAGTCCTGTGGGCGAAAATGCCTTGTTGATGCTAGAGGTCAGAGGAGAATGGGCCGACTGATTCAAGCTGATAGAAGAGCAACTTTGACTGAAATAACCACTCGTTACAACCGAGGTATGCAGCGAAGCATTTGTGAAGCCACAACACGCACAACCTTGAGGCGGATGGGCTACAACAGCAGAAGACCCCACCGGGTACCACTCATCTCCACTACAAATAGGAAAAAGAGGCTACAATTTGCACGAGCTCACCAAAATTGGACAGTTGAAGACTGGAAAAATGTTGCCTGGTCTGATGAGTCTCGATTTCTGTTGAGACATTCAGATGGTAGAGTCAGAATTTGGCGTAAACAGAATGAGAACATGGATCCATCATGTCTTGTTACCACTGTGCAGGCTGGTGGTGGTGGTGTAATGGTGTGGGGGATGTTTTCTTGGCACACCCTTAGTGCCAATTGGGCATCGTTTAAATGCCACGGCCTACCTGAGCATTGTTTCTGACCATGTCCATCCCTTTATGACCACCATGTACCCATCCTCTGATGGCTACTTCCAGCAGGATAATGCACCATGTCACAAAGCTCCAATCATTTCAAATTGGTTTCTTGAACATGACAATGAGTTCACTGTACTAAAATGGCCCCCACAGTCACCAGATCTAAACCCAATAGAGCATCTTTGGGATGTGGTGGAACGGGAGCTTCGTGCCCTGGATGTGCATCCCACAAATCTCCATCAACTGCAAGATGCTATCCTATCAATATGGGCCAACATTTCTAAAGAATGCTTTCAGCACCTTGTTGAATCAATGCCACGTAGAATTAAGGCAGTTCTGAAGGCGAAAGGGGGTCAAACACAGTATTAGTATGGTGTTCCTAATAATCCTTTAGGTGAGTGTATATTACATGATCATATATTCTGCCATATAAACAGTATAAAAACCATAAAATAATTAGAGCACTATTTACTTACATCTAACAACTTTGTTGGTATTATTATAATTATAATTGTTACATTTCATTTATTGCCACACTTTAATATGTGAATTATATCATCAGAAAACCGAACATTTAGCATCGTCAGGCTTTTATTTGTGCTTTATAGCTAAAACAACGGTGCTACACACTTAGGTTCATGGCTGCTATAAATTTGACCTGTCCTGGTGCTTTGAATCTTTTCCCGAAACAATCAGGGAAAAGCCTTTGTGCTTCACGAGGCTTCATTTGCCCATCCCTAGTTCATGGATGCTATTATTAACGTTACTGTATATGAAGCAGAGCAGACCCGAGTGGTGTGGGAGCTGAGCTAGCCCGCTGGAGCGATTGTTAATAAGATGAACGCAACACGCCTCGCAAGCAGCGGGACTTTTATTATGCCACAGTCGCCGGCGGTCATGAGTATGAGGCAACGCAGCTCTGTTTATCATATTAGATACATTTAGGTGTGTTGAAAATTATGTTATGACGTTATTCTGTGCGTTCGCTCGGCAGCTGCTATGACACTTGTTGCACACTGCAGTAAGAGTAAAACGTTTCTGCAAAATAAAACCGGAAACCGAGGGTAACGCAGATATGACGCAATTGACAGGCGACTCCCTCACACGTCCCGGTTCCTTGGTTAAAATAGCAATTCTCTCACTATTTACAAATAGTTGGAAACATTTAGGATATTGTAAGTACTCAACTGAACAAAATATATAACACTGGCTTAGTGGTTTTTGGATATTTTACTGAAAATTTTTTTTACATAGCGCCCTTTAAACAGTTTGCAAATGGAAATAGACTTCAGTCAACCCCAATAACATCTCCAAAAGCATCTCCTGCTGCAGCCGAGCAGCCAATCAGCAGCCTCCTGCTAGTCATTAGCTTGTTTAATGACTGTATTTTCACTGCCAATCAAGCTTGTTTAACACGACTGGGGCAACATTTTACATGCTGCACACTTTCATAAAGCAGCTATTCCAGAGAGAAATGAGGAGCGCTAGACAGCTTAATCTGAACTGCCACTAAAATTGTGGGGATTAGCAATTAAAACCACTGCCAGTGCCAGCTAATGAGGCTATTACTCAATGTATGTACCCAAAAAACAACAACAAAAAAAAAAACAGTAGACTCAGTAGTGCGCTGTTCTAAAATAGAGTAAAAATACAGTCACAAGAGCATCATCTGCAAACTTTAACAAATGACTTATACACTGCCAGGAAGAACCACAGTTGGAATTCTGCCCACATGTAAGGTACAGAGCATATGTTTCTCTGAGCTACAACTATGACCTCAGAGCAAACAGCTGTAACAGATCACAGAGATCTGGTTATGGACATTATGTCCTGTACTACGAGATGCACCTCAGAGGATTACACCACATAGCCTTCCAGTAAACATGCCAGTCAGGAGCCTAGATATCCATTTAATTCAGCATTAGGGAACTTCAATTGCATACCGCACAAATAAAAGACTATTTTCAAGCATTCAATTAACGCAGAGCTCTCCACATGTAATCGAATCCAGCTGGAGTTCTCATGACACCCTTTCAAAAAAAAAAAAAAAAAAATGCTCCACAGAGGGGGAGAAAGTATGAGGCGGGGGGTGGGGGGGGTAACAGTCATGGAGCAGGACACTCAGGTTTGGCTTTTTCTGTATGTGTTGCTATACAACACTAGACCTTGGCTGGAATCCTACTGGGTGTTGTTCTCACCCATAAACACAACAAATCTCCTTATATAGAGCTACGGGACATGTAGGATGCAACATCTGGCTCCAAACCCCTCGTAGTCTTCAACATGATCTTGTCCTAATGGGCTGTAGGGGTTTGTGTAAACAAAGTGTATTTTTAGGAACCTGTATTTGAGCAGAACAGCAGAAATGTCACATCTGCCACTTCTTTTTTGGTTACGATTTTACCTTTGGACTTAAAATGACTTAAACAGTTTATCAAGTGTACTAATACACCATTCACCCCTTTTGCAAAACCAAGAACAACTTTTAAAGGTGTCATGAAATGTTTTTTTTAATTTTTTTTTATACTGTCTGAGGTCAACTTATTACATTCACGTGGTTTTTACATTCAACAACATCATAATGAATAAGTAATAAGGTATTTTCTACACTGGTTTTGAGCCTCTCTCCTGGAACGCTCGGTTTTTATGGGCGTGCCGCACTGAAGACTTGTAAGCAAACGCCCACTGCTATGATTGGATAATAGTTTTGCATAATAATGAGTTTCGGCTCCCCCGTCAGTACATGTGGGGAATTGTTTCCCCATGTTTTTAAAAATTCCAATGTGGAGAAACGGCAACCGGAATCCACCCACAGGGCTTGCAAAATTTCTTTAAATCAAACAAACACAATTATTTATCTCTCATCCACCCGCAATTAATATGAATGTTATTTTTTATTACTTGTCCCGCCCGCCCGATCGGTGGATATATCCGCGAACCGCGCATCACTAACACACACACACACACACACACACACACACACACACACACACACACACACGCCAAGCCAAGCACGTGCATCAGCAAAACTTCACTGCAGACCAATCAGCATGTTCAAAACTTCCGCAACATAATCTGTAGATATCAAACGATCTGTAACAATGCAATACTATCACATATAAAAAACATGTTTTACTCACAAAAGTGTGTTGCACCATTCCTGTCGAATCCAATATAGAAGGCACAGCATTGTGTTTTAATCTCAATATGTCTGCAAATCCAGTCTTGACCTGTGTCTTGTTTACAAACGATTCCACAGTAAAAAGAAGCGAACAAACGTGCAATGTCTTACGCACGTGAGCTGGAACTTCATTAAAAATAAAGTTCAACCACTCATTCCTAATATTAGAATCCGAAGGAAGCTTATGCAGGGACTGTGTTCTTCCACAACCAGGCACAGCGCAATATCTTACTCTCTTCAGCAGGTTTATTGCTCCGTAGCGCGATCTGTTTAGCTCCACGAGTCGGTGGGCGGGGCTACAGAAGCAGGCGTACATATTTATTTGTTGAGGCGGCCGATGACATCAAGGGTCGACATATTCTGAGATAGAGCATTTTCTGGCCTGGTGTCAATAAAAGATTTACTTTGACTAACAAGGAAGTTTTCAGCTCCGAAACTTAACTTAACTTTTATATATCAAAGGCTCAAGGGAAAGTTGATTTCTCAATTCATCACCCCTTTAAGAGAATATGTAAAAAATAACTTTTTTTATTATTTACCAATCCCTGACCTTTGATAAAAGGCATACATACATAATCCATAATTTAGACAGATGCCGTCAACACAGAGACCTGTGAAGGTTAAACGGATGGTAGACAAATATTAGCATCTCTACGTCAAGGCCGATTCCAACTTTAGAAGGACAGAGGGGGGCCAAGAAGGTAGTAAACTGAGATTGAGAGTGATAGACAGACAGAGAGACAGATAAAATTGGACACAGACTAAAACACCACACGACTCATCTTCATGCAACAAAACACTGCCAACATTTATTAAGAGCTTTAAATGCTGAGACTTCAATGCTTTTTCTCAGCACCTTGACTTCTTGGACAAATAGGTGTCAAATACATTACACGCTTTTCCAAAACACATTGTGGGTAACACTTTTACAAAAAAATATCAACATACTTATATGCGGTAAATAAGATTTTAAAAGGTTATGACAACACAAAAACACAATTATCAGAAAATATTAACTAACACGTATGAACCAAATGGTCTTGAGATGAATCCATGCTATGTTCACTCTATAGATCCATCTGTCATTTAGGACCAGCAGGGTCCATTTAAAGAACTGTGTTGCCAAGCTATATATAAATATATAGCTATATAAATGTAACTTAACTTGCATGTTTATAATACTTGAGATATGTTGACGATGTACCAAAATAACCCAGGTGAGTGAAGATAGATAATTTCTGCAAGTTCAGTTTACAAATTTGTATCACATGATTCTTTACAACTTCTCTAAACTCTGTGCATGTTACTGTATGCTTACAGGTCCCTAGACTCTTTGTGAAATATATAAGGATGTAGCTTTTCTTTCACATATTTTTTCACAACTGTTTAAATGCCACAAAATAAAAAAAAATAAAATAAAAAAAACACACACACACACCAAAAGACAAAGTTACAGCTCCCTCCCATAATTATGGGATGTACCGATATTGAAATTATGATAGGCTGACATTTTTTTATTTATGATTTATGACGATTAAAATCATTTTTATTATTATGAAAGTTAATTGAGGTCCAAACACTAGACTTTGGTTGCGTTTAAAAAAAAGACACACACACAGAAAAAATTCTCTACATAACTTTATCCATATCTTTTATATTCCAGCGAAGAAAGTAAGTAATAAATGATAACAGAATTTTAATTTGTTGGTGAACTATCTCTATATGTTTGTGCTATAGTGGATGGCAAAAGTATAATCCTAAAAACAAAAACAACTATTATACATTATCTTTTAAATC
The DNA here is from genome assembly GCA_039654625.1 of Rhinogobio ventralis. Classification (NCBI taxonomy): domain Eukaryota; kingdom Metazoa; phylum Chordata; class Actinopteri; order Cypriniformes; family Gobionidae; genus Rhinogobio; species Rhinogobio ventralis. Next base: position 36,140,828 of record CM077193.1, read on the forward strand.
GATTGTCTTATCTTAAAATAGAGGAAACAAGTATTTTTCCAAAATAGCTGAAATAAACCAAAAAAAAGACAAACAAATAAATAAACCAATTATTAATAAATAATAATAAATTAATATAGTCTACAATACAGGGAAATGCCAGATCTCTGCAGTATACGCCACCCAGCCAGCTGTAGACTGGCTCAGAAAAGCCCTTCTCGACTCTCTGATTTCATGTAACCATATTGAGCCTTGTGTCAGAGGGCAAAAAATACCTTGAAATTCCCAAAAATACCCTGACAGAAAAAGCACTATTCAAAGCGATGGGATGCATGCACTGTTTTACCTTTGGAACTATTCATTAAAATGAGCACCTGAGACATGTTCTTTTCCTAATACATTGTCCAACAATCCATCAAGACCACTGTATTTTCCTTTCAACACCTTTCTTAGATCACTCATCTACTGCTCCAGTGGAATGTGTTCAAATGAGAGCAGCTTGCTTGAACCCTCATAACAGTTTGGATGGTAATTGTACCTGCCCTTTCTGGCAACTAACTCTTAGTGAGCACAAAAGATCACGGCGAGCCAGTTAGCCATCCTGCTGAATGGGAGGCAGCAATAGCAGAAGTTCCTAATATAACAGACTGACCTGGATCCTTTTTCGGCACAGAGAATGTGGGGGTGGAAACAGCCTCAGGCCTCTAGAGTCAAACTCAAACTCCAAGGCTCCAAAAGGTGTTCTGTGTCTGCCTGTATGGAGCCAGATATTTTGTTTGGTAAACACTTTCACACAATTAAAATATGCTTGTAATTCACCGGGTACAATACCATTTAAAAGCTCGGGTCGGGTAAGATTAAGAGATTTCTTTGAAAAAAAAAAAAAACACTCACCAAGACTGCATTTCATTAAAAACAAAGTAAAAACAGTAATATTGTGAAACATTATTACAATTTATAATAACATGTTCTATTTTAATATATTTTAAAATGTGATTATTCCTGAGAAGACTGGATCATTACTCCAGTGTCACATGACCCTTCAGAAATCATTCTAATATGCCGATTTTGTCTATAAAAACATTTCCTATTATTATTAAATGTTAAACAAATGGTTGTGCTGCCTAATTTCTTTGTGGAAAATGTGATTCATTTTTTTATGATTCTTTGATCAACAAAGTTCAAAAGAAATATTTTTTAATGTAAACGTCTCTACTATCATTTTTTATCAATATAAATGCATCCTTGCTAAATATAATTATAAACTTCTTTATTAACATATACACTCACCTAAAGGATTATTAGGAACATACTATAGGAACCATACTAATACGGTGTTTGACCCCCTTTCGCCTTCAGAACTGCCTTAATTCTACGTGGCATTGATTCAACAAGGTGCTGAAAGCATTCTTTAGAAATGTTGGCCCATATTGATAGGATAGCATCTTGCAGTTGATGGAGATTTGTGGGATGCACATCCAGGGCACGAAGCTCCCGTTCCACCACATCCCAAAGATGCTCTATTGGGTTGAGATCTGGTGACTGTGGGGGCCATTTTAGTACAGTGAACTCATTGTCATGTTCAAGAAACCAATTTGAAATGATTGGAGCTTTGTGACATGGTGCATTATCCTGCTGGAAGTAGCCATCAGAGGATGGGTACATGGTGGTCATAAAGGGATGGACATGGTCAGAAACAATGCTCAGGTAGGCCGTGGCATTTAAACGATGCCCAATTGGCACTAAGGGGCCTAAAGTGTGCCAAGAAAACATCCCTCACACCATTACACCACCACCACCAGCCTGCACAGTGGTAACAAGGCATGATGGATCCATGTTCTCATTCTGTTTACGCCAAATTCTGACTCTACCATCTGAATGTCTCAACAGAAATCGAGACTCATCAGACCAGGCAACATTTTTCCAGTCTTCAACTGTCCAATTTTGGTGAGCTTGTGCAAATTGTAGCCTCTTTTTTCTATTTGTAGTGGAGATGAGTGGTACCCGGTGGGGTCTTCTGCTGTTGTAGCCCATCCGCCTCAAGGTTGTGCGCGTTGTGGCTTCACAAATGCTTTGCTGCATACCTCGGTTGTAACGAGTGGTTATTTCAGTCAAAGTTGCTCTTCTATCAGCTTGAATCAGTCGGCCCATTCTCCTCTGACCTCTAGCATCAACAAGGCATTTTCGCCCACAGGACTGCCGCATACTGGATGTTTTTCCCTTTTCACACCATTCTTTGTAAACTCTAGAAATGGTTGTGCGTGAAAATCCCAGTAACTGAGCAGATTGTGAAATACTCAGACCGGCCCGTCTGGCACCAACAACCATGGCACGCTCAAAATTGCTTAAATCACCTTTCTTTCCCATTCTGACATTCAGTTTGGAGTTCAGGAGATTGTCTTGACCAGGACCACACCCCTAAATGCATTGAAGCAACTGCCATGTGATTGGTTGATTGGATAATTGCATTAATGAGAAATTGAACAGGTGTTCCTAATAATCCTTTAGGTGAGTGTATAGCTGGGTCAAAATCAATATAATGAAGGGTATGATTAGCAGACAGACCTCATTTCTCATGCAATATTGTTCATAGAAGCAGCAGGCTTATCTGAACCACAAGTGCCTGGCAAAATAAGCAAGACATTTTGTGACCAGTGGCCATTCATAATTTAAAGAAAAGAGAACAAATAAATGGATTGTTTGACATTCCATTATAAAATAGCACGTTTTACTCATTGGTCCCATATGACATATGCCTATTCTCCCTAAAGAAACCATCTGATCCGTGGCATTAAGGGAGCCCTTTTCTTTATTTACAGTCACGTTCAACATTTACACTCGGCTGATTATGGCCTTCCAAGTAAATGGTATTTTAACAGAGAATATGTGGGACATTGTTGGAGTGAAGAAAGCAAAAAGTGAGCTAGCACAAGTCAATGAGCTTGTTCACCTATACAGTGTACACATGCTGAATACCAGGAACCTTGCCAATGAGGTATGACCCATGGGCACGCTACCAATAAAAGTGACAGCGGTGATAAAAAGCAGCTGCAGTTTATCAAAAGGACAGCAGACAGTACTCTGCTTGATGCCTTTTCCTAAACTACTGGATTCATCAGCATCAGCAGTCCATCACCACATACACAGTAAGCAGACCTGTCTGTCTTCTTTACGTCAGACATTAAACACTGTAAGATGGACTTAAGACTTTAAAAGCAAAGTAGGCCTACAGTGCTGATAAAAGGTAAAAACAAAAATAAAACACACAGTCCTGCAATACCATGCGTCTCAAAGAGAGATTACAAGCTCTTAGAAGGAAAGAGCAAGGAGGATAAGTTACACTGACTCACAAAAGTGCTTAAAAACTTTAGGAATGTGCTGGATACATGAGTCCTGCTCCTGGTTTAAGAGAAACCTTCTTTACCTGACTGCGTCACTAAAAAAAACACTATTAAAGTTAGTTCTTGACCCTGAAGCTGAAGTTAAGAGCCAATGCAAAAAGAACATAATGTAGTTGCATACCTTCATATAGTTACAAAACACACAATTAACCTATGCAAATCAACTCTCATTTAGCACAATTTTACAACCATGTCAATGAAAATTCACAGAGAAGAAAGTTACTTTGCATGGCATCTCCTTTTCATAAGGTTTTTTTTCCCCCTTCAGTTTTTATATTGCCAAGAAAATATGGCAAAGAATAAAAGTAGCATAATGTTGGGACAAATTGTACCACTATATGGGGAAAGTTGTCACAATGAGAACCTGCCAATAAATAGCGTATAACAGGATTTTCAGCTATATTCAACATTAAAAACATTTTTTTTTTAAAACACCTCATGAAATAGATAACATACAATATTATTTGTAATAGCCTACATGTTTTGGCCAAAATAATCACTACATAGTATAAAATTACAACATATAACAGCTGTATTGAACAAGGTGAAAAACTTCTAGACACACATTTATGTAATCAAAACATTGTCAACATTATGTTCAACTTGCCCAGGGTCTCCCCTACTATTTTTTGTTCTCAAAACCAATAAACGTGTTTTCTAAACTGTTGAATAGCCTATGCAATTCGGCGAAATAACAGTGAATTAGATCAAAAGTACAGTGAGTAATGTAATGAAAGCCAAACAATACATCCTCAAAGAACAATGACGAATCCACAAGTATACATTTACAGAAGTCTGAGGGTATGTTTAAATGTGATGACACAGAGGGGTGTGGCGTCAGCATGGGCTGCATGTGTCTGGACAACCACTGTTACAGATGAATTGATGTAGTTAAGTGTGTTTAAATGTTCAAACAAGAGTATTTAAATTTAAGGGAAGAGAATGTCTGGAAGTAATACATTCAATTAGGATTCAGTCCTCGAGTCTATGCTCATTTTATGATATAAGCACAGTGAAGCCTAAATGACTTCTTCTAAAGAAGTTCACTTCTGCCCAGATAAAGCATGTAAAATATGAAATACTAGGCTACTTCAAAAACGACCACTATTTTTTTTATCTCAAATGAATAACTGAATAAAGGCTAAGTTTTATCAAACGCATTATGTGCTGAATATAACGGTATACAGTTGCAATCAACAAAAGTTAAGCGTTGCATATTTAGAAAAAAAAAACCTTGCAAGTCTTGCCGAGTTTGAAATTGAAAAATAATTAATTTCTTATTAGCCTATACAATACAGCCGTTTTGATTCATCCACAGTCCTCCTCCGTCTCGTGAAAAACGAGAGCGAACATTTGCCTCAATGCAAATATCAATCATCATCCGTTTTCTGCATTATAAAGACAAGCGTTTAAGTAGTTAAACTTACCAATTACAAAACAGATACCCACAATGTTCCCATCGATTGATGTGCGCGTGAATTAATTCTCCTCATTAACAACTGGTGAAGCATGTGTATCATGTCAGATGAGATAAAGACTCTTAGCACGTCTCTATCCAGCACACACTGCTTATTTCCACGCACCTCCAAATCCCAATCCATTCAACACTGCATGTGGGATCGGTCTTGCCGTATTAATACATAACACATTGAAACACACAGCGACCGCGGATCTTTCTGAGCACAATTCGCCGAACACTGAAATCTGAGCACACTGGGTCTTACCGGTGAGTTTGTTTACCGCAGTTTCATTGCAAGCTCTCAGCCGCTCGATGCAGAGTAAACTACGGTCTTGTCCTGCCTCTTTGGAGTAAATCCCTTTTCGCCTTACGGAATTTACCGAGCCCAGCCGATTACTAAAGGTGGGACTAGAGGAAATGCGTCATGCAGACCGGAATTAAGGGGAATGTAGTCCTGATAAGTAATATGACTTCTTCTGTGCTTTAGTAGCCTACGTTTTTTTTTTTCATGGTATATTTAGTACTACATTATGATATTTTAAATATATAATATGAATTTAATATGTGAATAAATAATATTTTCACATAAACTACCAACCCATATTGACATAATCATTATATAATAAATAACAGTATAATATTCAACACACGTGTTTTCATGGTTTATGGGGATATTCCAATGACTTTTATAGCCTACTGTATAACTGTATATTCTACCCCCTAACCCTACCAATCACAGAAAACTTTCTGCATTTTTACATTTTCAAAAAACACCACTTAGTCTGATTTATAAGCTGTTTCCCTAATGGGAATAAAAAAAAAACGTCTCCAAGGATTTTGGACTTTGCCATCTGTGGGGACATTTTGTCCTCATAATGTATACCTGGACCACACAGACGTAAGACATAAACATTATCCTGGCAACTTTAAAATAGCCATCATTCTGCTCATCGGTTTATTTCTTGATAACCTCGATAACTATTTAACCCTAAAGGGTGTCAAAATGGTTTTCTTCAAAAATAGGTGTCCTATTAATGAGTTAATTCAAACAATTGATGATACACAAATGTTTTAATATATATAACGTGTTCATTTGTCCACTTTCCTTTTATGCATCACAATAGATTTTTTTTAAATGCAGTTTTTCTAAACTTTTTCTAAACAAACTCTAATATAGATCTACTGTATATTCTAGTCTGAACCTTCACTCGCTTGTGAAAAAAGATTTTTGCAGACAGAGGCAGAACCTTCCTTTGTTTGGACCATCAGCTGTCCTTTCCTGTAGCTTTTCTCTGCATATGATCGCATACTGTCTGAGTAGATTCACATTTGAGAACTTTATGAATAAAGTATTATCAAGCATGAATGTGTGTAATATGAATGCAATCTGAATGTACTACATCCGCTGCCATGTTAGCCTTGTCATGAGCTATAGAATGAGTTGCAAAGTTTCCATTCACAACTCCTTGCATGGTTTATGGATAGTAAAGTGTCCATTGGATGTAAACTTGAGAATCATGGCAGAAGCAGTAGGTCATCCAGGTACTTTTTTTTTTTTTGCCTGTTTTATGAATACTGTGAATTCAGACATACTCATTTCACATTCATCTTTTCAGCTATAGAAAGGAGATACTAAATATGTGTATTCAGATTGGTATCTGAGGCAAATTCTTGGCTCAGGGCAAAAAAGTCACAAGAAGTAATCCATAAAGTTTCAAGTAAATAAATATTACTATTGAACAAAAATGTAAATAAAATAAAAATACAAAAATTCCATAGGAAATGAATACAGGTCAATTTGAACCCCTTAAACATTCTTGGGATAGTGATACAAAAATATTTTTTTCCCCCATCCTGTGACCAAGAAATATGAAAATGACATTGATGGGGGTAAGCAACACGTTTTTAGAAGAATTCATGGAATGTCAAATAAACAAATATTTTCACTGATGAAATATTTAATAAATAATAGCATGCCGTGTCAATTTGACCCCCTTTATGCATTCAAGAGTCAAATTACAAGTACAATTACAAACGTCCTGCATCACAGAGAAAAAAAAAGTCACGTCTTTCTCTTTCTCACTGTATTAGTCTCTGTTTTTGATTTGCAGTTGTAAATCATGCCCAGTTTTAGGGGATCTAGCCTCAAGCAGTCATGGATTGTATGGTCAGGCACCTGGAATGTGTTACAGAGGTGTTGACCCAACAAAGCTCAAACAGGGGTGAGCCCACAGCAGCATTCCACACATTTTATGGAGAACACCTATCCTACCCTAAAAACAAAAAAATGCAATTCCTCTCTATCACCCTCATGAAATATGTGGCTTTAAAAACAACATTGACAACCTTGTAGGAATTTCTGCTGATCTTTATTGCTATGAAATGTACTTTAAATCCCAGACCATCAGACCAATCTAGCTTTTTGTCTGTAAGTGCCTAAATGCTGCTCTCTATGGATCAAAGTGTTGTATTACAGCAGGGTCCTTTGTATGATATAACCATGGGGTCAGGCTGTGGCTGCTTCATGCTCTTTCTACACCACAATTCTGAAATGATGACTAGGTAGGGATTTAACACATGAAATAATGTAATTTCTTAATAATTAATCATTCACATTTAGGAATATTTAGGTGCAGATGGTTTAGAGAAGAGCTCCATTTCCCCTTATGGAATTTGCAGGAAACAGGTTCATCTACTGACTTCATCTTCCTGCACTTGGAACAACTTTAAGATGACTTTGTTTAATATGACTGTCAAAAAATTGTGTAGCCAGTAAGAAGGAAAAAAAGGAGTATATTTGTAAAATTATGTATATGAAATGTGATTTTGAGACAGCTTTAAATTATTCTCCGATTTGTACCCAAATGAATGTCTAAACCTGTTGTAACTAGTCATTCTCTTTATGACATAGATATTAAAATTAAAATGTGTGTCTCTAAAAATGTAAAAGACTCTAAAAGACTGTTTTTATTTTTCAAACTTGACTGAAAATGCTCTTACACCCACGCACCCGTAGATGGCGCTGTTACTCTAATCTTTTTCTTGAATAAGGCAACGCCAGCTGTTATTTTCACAAAATTTAATTTAGGTGGGGGAGAATTCATTTAATTTAAGGGGTGGATTTGTTATTTGCCATCCAAAGCCCCACCTAGATTATTTTCTCTGTAACATATACGTGGCTTGACGGAAAACAAATCAAAACACACAAACAAAACATTGGAGCAAAAGAGAACAGGCACAGTGACATTACTATAAACATGAGAAAGTTTTTCATTATCAGGTAGAACCATTCTATACCTCACATTTGACTTTATTACCTGATTATTAAATACATTTGCTAATATATGAAACGTGTGAGAAGCATTCATGCACTGCTTCCCAGCATTCTGCATAATTATTACCCTGATTAGCCTAATTGTTTTAATTTTGCAATAGAAATAGCTATTCATGCATTTATTAATTTGGTGATTAATTATTATATATAGTTATATAGTTTGTTCCTAAATTATATTTTATCATTGAACATCTGTGTATGTAGCCTAATATAAATACTGTACCAAGCCTGCAAATCTTGTCTACAGACAGCAGCAGCTTACAGTGTGTCTTTCAGTATCTGATTACAGGTCTGAGTTTCCTACAACATGTTTGGATTTAAAACATTCAGCACAGAGACAAAAAGCCTCTATGTGTGCTCAAACATCATAAGATCAACTTCCAACCAGATTCCCTGGGGGCCACGTGGACCAATCTGTCTGAATAGCCTTGAATCTTGTCCCTAAAGGAAAACCACAACCAGGGGACAAAAGGGAGCGTTTGATGGATGCATGTGAGGTGGGAAAATTTGACTGTATCTGTGCAGGCTATATCAAAGCATTGCCTATGAATTCATTATGTGATTTGTTAATGATTGTTAATGATTAATACATATTTTCAAATTTCAGAATATATCTACATTAGGTAGTAAAATATAAAATATGATTATCCTACAGAGATAAATTAAAGTGAACAGTAATTTTATATCTTGCACATACAGTAAATAAACAAATCTTATTTAGGCGTCTCTCATTTGGTATACAAATGAACATCAGCCACCTCAGTACACTTTCACTTTGCAAACAATATTCTTGAATCAACTAGCCAGCCTGTTTACAATAAAGTAATCCCGCGACCCCAGATGCAGACATTGTGAGTGGATCGCCGATTGAGTCGATCTTGGTGTAAACGCCTGTCATACAGGGAGGGAAGTAACCTTATCAAATGCGTATTGTGGCATTTTAGCGTGTTGTCTGCGACAGTGTCGCTGTCGTTCTCGACTCACCATGGTGTTCGAGTCTTTGGTTAGTGATCTCTTGAACAGGTTCATTGGAGATTACGTGGAAAACCTGGACAAGTCGCAGCTAAAGATTGGCATATGGGGAGGTAAGCGTACATCCGTCAACCAGCCCGTCGACAACTAACGCTCGTCTTATCCTCTGCATTGTTGTCTGTTGTAAAACGTACCATACCGAGATGCAGTGCAAGCTGGATGTACATTTACTGCATTGTCCATTAATGTCTCTCGTGTTTGATTGGTTTCTGTTCTGTAAGATTGGCAGTCTGTCAATTTGCTTACACGGAGTCGATGAAAACAGCCATTATTTATACGGGTTACTTTAATTATTTATAGAGTTTCCGCCTTATGTATCTCAGTAATAAACATTATTCAAGCCTGTTAATTCTCACATTATGCATACATGCATGCTTGTGTGTTTGTGTGTGTGTGCGTACATACACACACACATAATTGTCTTCTAGATAAGACAGAAAATACTTGAAGGGGACCACACCTTCATAGATAATATTACTAAGTTTTAACATAATTAATTTTCCTGAAAACTTCTGTTGTTTTCATTTTGAAGGTACTGCTTTACACTGGCTCTTTATGTCATACTGCGAATTCAGAGTGTCACATTGTTGTAGGATCAGATTCAAAATATATTGGAAAATGTATGTTCCAAATATCTATTTGAAAAAACCTAGAGCTCTAGATTACTACAGATAATGCCAATGGCTCTATGACCCATATCACTCCTATCAACAATGACACCGGTAAGACTCACTTTAGAGTTATAGCATGTAAACGTTTGTACATTGTGTAAACAGTTTACTGTACAATTGGTTGTATATCTTTTTGAAAAAAACAAACAAACATGGATTTAATGCATATGATTTTTTTTATTCCAAATTTCAAATATTGCAGCTGTGGTTCAAGTGTAACATTTACTATAATTAATTCAATTAATTTGCTATAATTATTCAAAATAATAATTCATTAGAAACATTATTGGTGGGGTGAGGTCCATCCATAATTCCCATTACCACTGATGGGAACATGGCTCTTTCAATTCCCATGAAATTCCCATCTGTGCTTAATCCTTCTTTTTGTGTATTGTTAATGTACTGTAGGTATTGTGCAAAGATGTGTGTTCGTTCAGTTAATTACTAACAGTTTTAGTATACGCTTTGAAAGGAGTCGTATCAAATTACTGTCATTCCGCTGTATTATTATAGTCACGTTACTGGATGTGTCATGGCCGTAACAACTCCAACTAGATTTTTTCAGTTAAATTCCAAGGATATTTTTGAAGCCACATTCGTTAGAATCATAAGGAACATCTGTTGACATCAAAAACAAAGTTCACCTTATCAGTATGCTCTTAATGCATGTTATAGATTGTATTGTGAATGATTCATTTATGTATATGTTTTATTTAAACCATGTCATTTTTAATCAAAATGTCATAACTGGATCTTCTGGTGAAAAGGAAGACTTCTCTCTGGTGACGTGTGCAGGACTTATCCAACCATTTAGTCTGCTTATAATGCTGCCCCTGCGAGCTCATGTTCATCGGCCGCAGTTTTTGAGTACAAAAGAATTTAGAGTGCAATGGATAAAACCAAGTTAGACTCAGATTTACGTCCCAACATGAAAGTAGGTTGAAGTAGATCTGTTGTTACTTTGATTTTATTGTGAGTTTAAAATTGTCAGCTGTTGTTAAAATGAGAGAAGGAGATGAGGGAACTGCTTTAGTATATCAAACAGTCAGCTTTCATAGATGTGAGAGACTCCACGGGGGTTTAGACAAGTCTTGGCCAGATCAGCATGGGTGCCCTGTTATTTTGTCAGCATCCCAGCATCAGATAAGCTGCTCTAGTTGACATTTATTTCTTTTCTGCAGTGCTAATTCAATTATTGTCAATGTCAAAAGTGGCCAGTTATATCTGGATTCATTTGTTTATGTGTTTCATGGAAGTATTTCTTATCTTTGACACTGGCAGAATGATGAGTTACTGGAATTTTGATGGATGCATATGCTGTATTGTTTCATAAAAGGCAAATTGCAGTGATAAAAAGTTATAACATTGAACACAGACCACATAATACATGTACAGTCTGCAATATACATTGTCATTTAATACCTAATATATAAAATATACAATAGTCTTTTTTTTCTTTTTTTTTTTAGGAAATGTAGTGTTGGAAAATCTGAGGGTGAAAGAAAATGCTTTGGTAAGTTTGTATTGGACAATGTTAACCACATTAACCAAGTTTAATTACATGTTAGATATTATTTTAATGTAGATTTATATGTTATTTATTAACTATGTCTTGTCTGAACTTAGAATATAATAAAACGCATATTTATACATGTATATTATATTATATACATTTATTATATTCTAAGTTTAATAAATGCATAAATGCAACCATATTGATCTTGATGAGAGAAGAGAGCGTGTTTGTGTATGTAACACTGTGGTCGACTCTCAAGCGCCTGTGGCTTCTGCTGAATCAAGAGTGTTAACACAATAAGATTTGCTGATGCTTCCACAACTAGATGATAATATATATATTTGCACAAATAGTGTTTTTAATATTGTTTGCTTGAAATCTGCATTTCAAACCCATTTGCCCATTTTATCTTTGTTCTTTAGAGCGAGTTTGACGTCCCTTTTAAAGTGAAGGCTGGTCAGATTGGTGAGTATCCAACTTTCTCTTTATCGGGCAAATTGTGCTGCAGGGAATTGTAGCATGTGTTGTGTTATGAAAAAGTGCGAAATGTTTTTTAATTTTCTACCTTGTGTGTAGATAACCTGTAACCAAGGAGATTCAGTGTGATGAATTGCACTTCCCATATTGTGCTGCTCAAGACTGATTGAACTTTTCAATAACAGTCAAATAAAAGTGATTTCATTTCACTTCCTGGTGGTTGTAGGGAGAGATCACATTCAAAATGTAATTAAGACAGCTGTAAAGCTTGAACAAAAATGTAAAAATGTTGTTCTGTTGCAATATGAATTTGAATATAGTAATTCAAAGCTTGTTGTCTGCTTTCACAGTTTCTCATTTTTCCTCAACAGATTTGTCTGTTGAGTTAAAGCCGTTTTAACAGATACTTCTAATTCAGCAAGCATCGCAGCACAGATGTCTTGCCAATAAGAAGGAGCTTGTTAAAACGGTCATCAGTTCATGTTATCACATGATCCAGTCAGATGACTTTAAACATCTGCTGGACAGTGTGCCTAAAGTGGTTTGAGTGATCGAATTTTCATCTTGAAAGAGATCAAGAAGGAATTTACACAGTCTTTTCACAATCGGATAGCTAGGTGACCAGGTGTAAACAGGCCCTTACTTTTAACTGAGACACATGGAATAACATAATGCTAATGATTTTAGAGGATCTGTATTCATGCGCTATTCAAGCTTTTTTATCTTCCATATAGTCACAGTGAATTGAAAATGCCTGCTCTTTAGGTAAACTGACTCTGAAGATCCCTTGGAAAAACCTTTACAATGAAGCAGTGGTGGCCACATTAGATGGATTATACCTTCTGGTGGTTCCTGGTGCAAGTAAGTGCTTATAGTTTTTTGTTTTACTTAAAATGTTCTTAATGCAACGCATCTCTTAATGTGGAAGTTTAAATGGTTTATATATCTAGCCCTAAGCATCATGCTATTTGTTTCATGGCTCTTTACTGCAGTTATTTGTCTGCAAAATGCTTTCATTTCTTGTTATAACATCTCCTCTTCAGAATAATTGCATGATTTATTTATAACCTAGAGATTTCCTGCCTTTTAACAGAGGGTGTACACCGTTGCTGAATACGGAACCGCATACTAGTATAATGCTCTTACTACTTTTACAATATCTTTCTATGACAGAAGTAGTAGGAGTAGTATGCCAGTATGTAGTTCCAAATTCATCAAGCGTCTTGCATTATACTTTCACTGCACAAAGAAACTTTAATTATCAGTGAAGATCGTATTAATGAAAACATGCACTAGACACAAAGTACTGTATACCTTTGATATTTGCAATAAAAAAAAATGCTGTTATTAAAAAGTACAGATCCCTGAAAATTCCTTATAATAGTTTGGGGTGTTAAGCATTGACAATGAACAATCCCTTAAAAAACAGTCAGTAACTCTTGCACCATTTGATTATCTAAGACTCCAAAAACTATGTGAAGATGTTATTTTTATGTCTAGTATAGCAGCAATTACAAACGTACTGAATTTCTTTGATACAGTATATATCTTCTATTTCTATTGGGCTGTTTCGACTGACATTGTCTTTTACATGTTACAGCTGAGTCTAAGTTATTTTCCTCACCTTACAATGGTAAGACAGGTGTACAAGGTGGGTAGCAGGGTGGTGGCTTGGGACCCGGACCGATAGGCTGCTCTTGTGTGTATCTGACTCTTTGATTATTATAGCGAACATTATATTTTCCTTGTGGTTATGATGTTTAATCATACAAATACAGATGTTTGTTTTGGAGAACCTTTGATAGCATGTATTGATCTCTCAATTAAGTGTTCAAATATTTAACTTTTTTTTTTTCTATATTTCTTTTGTGCTCTGCTTTATCTTATAAACCAATCAATTGTGTATAATGCATGTAGTAAAAAAATGATTTTTTTTAAGCATGAAAGGTTGTCTCTGCCTGTCTCTGGGATTGAAGACAGTCAACTTCTAAATACCAATCAAAAGTTGTTGGTTTTTTTTAAGGTATACACAAGCTTTTATCTTTGGGAGCAACCACATTTTCAGCCACATACTCTATACAACATTGCTGAAAAAGATGTGCTATGAAGTTTGATTTCTTCAGAATGAGATATTAGAATGAATACACTATCTCTCTAATGGACTGAATTGCCTCAGGAACTCCTCAAACCCTTTTGGTCTCTATAGAACAAAAATAAGCAATGGCAACCTTTTTATCTGCCATTTTTAGAGCTACTTTGGAATGGTCTCTGTCATTACTCTAGTGAAGAAAGATAAACAGTGCCAGCTTGTACAATAGTAGGCATTAGGGTTTTTGTTTCTGATGAATTAATCTAAAACCAGTCCTTCCTGAGCTTTACGAGTGGTTGCCAAAGCAAAGGACATAACTGCAATGAAAATCTTAAGTCTGCTTGAGTGAGCAGCATTAGACTTCAGCTACTTATAAGCCACAGTGCAAAGAGAGTGAGGTAGTCATTGTAAATGACTTTTTCTGTTATTACATGGTTGACCGCTCACAGTGTGTGAATCTATATTTGTTTTTTTTTTACGTGTACATTTGTGCATATCCAAAGACAGCCAAGGTGGCAGGAAGTTGTAAAAAATGTTTAGTAATAAATTAAAGACTTCTCAGGTGTGAATTATATTAATGGTGTCTGCAAAGTTTGTTTGCCTCTAACCGTGTGTGTTGTGTGTTTGAAGCGATTAAGTATGATGCCGTTAAAGAGGAGCGATACCTTCAGGAGGCCAAACAGAAGGAGCTTCAGCGCATTGAGGATACCCTTCAGCTGGTCGCTCGCAGAGGTGAGAAACCACTAGTCTCTTTGAATACACAGGATGTAATCATTCCTTGAACCTGTGAATAATCCATTTTTGCTTATGGTCATAATTCATACGCAGTTGCTGGACGTATAATTTTATTAACGGATGTTTATCAATTCATCCCACCCATCCATCTATTTATACCATGATCTGTCTTTTTCAACCTCATTCATCATTCATTCAATAATTTATTTAAGGTTGCTCAATAAATCTGCATCATGACAGTTTATAGCGTTAATTGCTTCTGTCTGTTTAAAGGTTTAGATCATCATCTAGCACTAACTTAAAGGGATAGTTCACCCAAAACTGAAAATTACCCCATGATTTACTCACACTCAAGCCATCCTAGGTGTATATGACATTCTTCTTTCAGACGAATACAATCAGAGTTATGTTAAAAAATGTCCTGGCTCTTCCAAGCTTTATAATGGCAGTGAATGGCAGCCCAAAATTTGCCCAAAAAAAGTGTATCCATCCATTATAAAAGTACTCCACATGGCTCTGGGGATTAATAAAGACCTTCTGAAGTGATTCGATGGGTTTGTGTAAGAAAAATATCCATATTTAAAACTTTATAAAGTAAAATATCCAGCTTCCACCAGACCGCCTTCCGTATTCAACTTGCGCTTAAAGTGTAACGCCTCTCGCCGTTCAAATGCTTACGCTACGTCCGACGTCACAGTTACGCCAGTTACGCTTTTTTCTTTAAAAATCTGCCGGAAGCTAGATATTTTACTTTTACTTTATAAAGTTTTAAATATGAATATTTTTCTTACACAAACCCATCAATTCACTTCAGAAGGCCTTTATGAACCCCCCAGAGCTGTGTGGAGTACTTTTATAATGGATGGATGCACTTTTTTGAGCTTCAAATTTTGGGCTGCCTTTTACTGCCATTATAATGCTTGGAAAAGCCAGGATATTTTTTTATATAACTCTGATTGTATTCGTCTGAAAGAAGAATGTTATATACACCTAGGATGGCTTGAGTGTGAGTAAATCATGGGGTAATTTTCAGTTTTGGGTGAACTATCCCTTTAAAGGGATATCAATAGTATATGGCAAACCTTTAAGATTGCTTTCTCTTTAAGAGCACATGTGGAGGGATTTGCTGTGTGCATGTAACATTATCAAAGCTGTATGTATCGGTGCATAAAAAATGGGTTGTTTATTTATTGAGAAAAACAACACTTATTCTGAAATGTGCCCTAAACTCTCTTATAGTTTTTTCTGGGACTGTCTAACCAGCATCTTTCATATTGAACATTATAATGTTATGATGTCTAAATAAAAGTATTTATACTACGGTTCAAAAGTTTGGGGTCAGTAAGATAAAGAAATTTTGTTGTAAAGAAATGAATACTCTGCATGAAACTGAAGTCTTTTCTTCCCTGTTGTGACGTAATTTTGAGCGAAACAGCTTCTCTAATGGTAAAAGTTGATTTTGTCCATCGGGAATTGATTGGATGGTTGAATCGTTGTGGTTTGCTATTGCTGTGATCTCACGTGAGTGACAGATTGTTCTGCCCTCATCATCAGACAAGAGAAGAGATGATGCTGCAAGAGGGAGGGGAAGTTATTTTGATTAAATAATATGAGGGCACTTGTTTTAAAAAAATAATGATGTGCACAGATAAATCATTTATAATGAATATATCCAATATTCCATGAAAATAATCCATGGAAAAAAACAAGAATTGTCAATTTTGACTTTAAGCAGCACAACTATTTTGAAATTTCTGCTTGCTATCACAGTAATAAATTCCATTTTAAAATATATTAAAATAGAAAACAATTATTTTACTTTGTAATGATATTTTTACAATGTTACTGTTTTACTAGATTTTTGATCAAATAAATGCAGCCTTGTTGAGATAAGAGACTTTTGAAGAGTATTTTAGTTTTTTTATATATTTATAATATTGTCCATTTATCTGTCAGTGGCTACAGTAGGACAGAATATCAATAGTTTTTCAATATCGGTGCATCCCTACATTCAATCCATTCACACCAAACATTCATCCACCCATCCCTAAATTCATTTATGTACCAGTCCATCTGTCCATCTGTACATTCAGAGCTCTATCCCTAACAGCTGTGTGTGTTTGCTTTGTGCTGCATCTGATGGACCGCAGGCTCTCAGGCTGGAGAGTTTGTGTTTAATCTGGAGAGTTATGTGTATAAGAATCCACCACGGGGTATGTACAGACCCATTCCTATAGCAGGCCAATCATACACCTGTCTTCTGTTCAAAAAGACATTCTTTTTTCTTTTCTTTAAAAAAAAAAAGTGTTTACTGAGGGTGTACATGTGTAGACATATTTTTCCTCCTCACTGTTTGGTGTGCTTTTGTGCATTTTTATGCAAGTGCGTGTTTATTGCAAGGGTGAGTGTTTATTGCTGGACTTTGATTCTTTTCTACCTCATTAACTTTTCTCTCTCCCCCAATGCTGCACTCTAAGACAAAGGACATAAGCTTAAAAAGCATAAAAAACCCTTTAGGAGATCTAAAAAGTATGAACATAAAGCAGGTGGGTGGCCCGAAGCGACTGTGATCGACTCATCGTGGCAAATATGAGTGCATTTTATAGCTTTATTCTGTTTGTTGAATTTAAATATATTTACATAAGCGTTGGATTAAGGCATTAGAATAGCAAATAGGATGGAGTTAAAATAAACCCTTCATTCATGTTTACTGAATCATTTTTAATTTCAGAGAAGACTCAGGAGGAAAAGAAGGATACGTTCACTGAGAAACTGGCTACACAAGTTATCAAAAACCTCCAGGTGAAAATCACCAGCATTCACATAAGATATGAGGACGATGTAAGTGTTGAATCTACATGCATGTCTTCAATAATGTGTATTTTAGAATGTACGCATTGCATATTAATGAAGATGTGGTTTTTAATTGTGTAATTAAATGGTATAATTTTTTTAACTTCTTCAGGTGTCAGACCCTCAAAAACCTCTTTCTATGGGCATGACTCTTTCAGAACTCAGTCTACAGGTGCTCTCTCAAAATACTTTTTATATATGTCACAAAGTGAATCAGGCACAGTTACAATTAATTTTTAAATGAGCAGTTCTTATTTGCACACTCTGGTGTTTAAGTATCAGTTTTTCTTTCTTATAGACAGCAGATGAGAACTGGAAGACTTGTATTCTGAATGAAGCAGCCAAGATCATCTACAAAGTAAGCCACCAGTATGAGTATACATGTCTTATATTCCATAATAATAAGATTTCACATACCAACTGTGGTTGTGTGCCTAATGTGTGTGTCTGTGTGCATTCTCTACATAAGCTGGGCCGCCTGGAATGTTTTTGTGCCTATTGGAATGTGAACAGCCCAATCTTCTACAGAGGTTCCTGGGAAGAGATAGTGGTAATGTGCCTTTCATATTTTTCTCTAACAGCCAAACTCTCTGGTGGTGTTTATATAGGATTTTCACAGTATTGATCTAGGATTGAAGACTGCTATGTTGTCGCATTATAAGAGGTGCATCATATAAATCTGATCAATTAGATTAAATGCAAATAAAAATTCTGTCATCAATTACCCTCACATAAGACTTTCGTTCATCTTCAAAACACAAATGAAGATATTTTTAATGAAACTTAAAAGATTTCTGTCCCTCCATTGAAAGGTCATACAACCAAAAATTTGACACTTCATAAAGACATTGTAAAAGTAATCTATATACATTTACATTTATTCATTTTGCAGACGCTTTTATCCAAAGCGACTTAATGAGGAATACAGGAAGCGAAGAGGTGAATAAACACAAAAAGTGCTCAAAATACAAAGTTTCAGACATTTCTTAGAGTAACATAAACTAGAATAGGGAGGGATTAAAGGAAAGTGAAAGTTTTGTTTTTTTCCCCCACTATATTTATTTTATATAAAGATAAAGTCTTATGAATATGTAAGTCATATGATACAGTAGCTTTATATGATAAGCCGATTTCATTTTAAGTTTTTATTCATGTATAAACATTGATGACATCTGAGCACATCAAATATTATAAATGGAAGCTCAACTGTACTTGTTTGATAGGGATGTTGAAATTAATCATTTCTACGATGCATTGTTATGCAGTAATAGACCATAATCAATTATAGCCTACTATTAATTCTCTGACGTCATTCGTCGCATACGCGCTTCTCGCACTAGCGTAAAATGGTGGAGGAAGACGAAACACAAAAGCGAGTAATAAAAATTGCACCCACTATTTTATAGCGTGAAATATTTACAGCGTGTGTGCGAGTGAGCGTTATTGAAACTTAAGTACACTACTTGACAATTTCATGCGCTTTTAGTATTTACTAGTGTTTGTTAGTTATAAATGGTCCTGTTGTCTGCTGTGTTCAGACTTAAGTTGTGTTTGATGTTTGCTACATTCAGGAAGTGTACTTTCTTGGAGCAGATCAAATAAAAAGGGAGTTCATATATATCTGACTGCTTGTATTCATTGACAAAAATGTAGCCATGTGCAGTAATATTGAAAATTGAGAATGCAACGCATCGTAACTAATCGTTGACATGATAATCATAATAGAGATGAATCGTGAGGCCAGCGAAGATTCACACCCCTATTGTTTGATGCACAATAATCAGTGAGGTTTGATCTTTTGCGTCACGCAAGCATGTTTGCACTTTCCCAAAACCAATTATGTCTAGTCTCATCAAGCAAGTACAGTTAAGCTCCCATTTACCACATTTGATGTTCTTGATGTATGTGTGCTGATTACTGTTTATATGTGAGTAAAAGCCTAAATTAAATATGTTCATCATATAGTGATTGTGTCTCTTCAGAAGACTTTGATTAAACCACTCGATTCATATGAATTGTGTTTACGACAGCTTTTTGAAGCGTTGCATGGACTTTCAATGAGGGACATAAATATCTTAGGTATCTTTATTTGTGTTTTGAAGATGAACAAAGTCTTATGTGTTTGGATAAACATGAGGGTGAGTAACTGATGACAGAATTTTCATTTTTGGGTCAACTAAACTTTCAATTTAGAAGAAGCATATGCAGGAAACAGGAATTACATTTGTGTATTTTGAAAAGCTTGCAATTTATATTGGTTAGCAGTTACATTGTAAAAATGGGGATGTACTGTAGGTATTTAGAAAAGAGTTATAATAAGAGTTAAGGCATAAAAAAATTACATTTGAACTTTTATTATTTTATAGAATGATTTATTTATGATCATATCTGAAAGAAAAATTGACGATTGTAGTTTATCATGAATGTGATGTCTATACTGAAGAACTTTGATCTGCTGACATTAACTCAGCAGCTCAAAGCTCTAACGGTTAGTTTGTGAGTCAGTCTAAAGACTCTTTAGCTGGAGGCATTGTTGCTGGAGGACTCATTTCTTATCAAGGCTTGTGACATCTAAGTAAATGCAGTGATGTTTTTTTTTTATCTTCTAATCTCTCCCTCTTACACACACTTTAATCTCTCTCTTTATATCTCTTAATCTTTCTCAGTCTCTCAGAGAGGCAAAAGCAGTATTCGAACTTGCTCTCAGTGGTTTTTGCAATCAGCTCAACACATACTGCCTCAAACAGATAACAACATAACTAACTCTAGTCTGCACATGCTCTTTGTCTAACTGTCCAGGCCTGAATGTGCTGTCCAACTATTAAAACCCCTACTATATTAAATTAACATCTAAACGTTGGTAATGTTAGATCTGTTCATCTGTATTTACAGTACTGTGTCCCTGGTCTATCTTTTATATTTCAAAAAGGCCTGCTTGGTTTTCAGCTCTGATTGCTTTATGTAACCTCTAAATAAATACATTTACTTATATTTTGGCACATTTCTAGTTTGTTAATAAATAAATAAATGTATGTATGTATGTATGTATGTATGTGTCTTAAAATGGGCATGAAACAAGCTTCAAGACCTTCCAGAGTTTATTTAGTTAACTAAGCAAAATGGTGTATAACAATCATGACTGTGGTTTCTGATGGTGTGGTTTGTATAATCTGTGTGGGGGATGCTATGCTTACTGATTAAGACAAGAGGATATACTCACTTTGTAAGAGGCCTAAGTACACACTAAAATAATGTGCTGCACAAAAATTAGATTGTAGCTGTCAACCTTATTGTGCGAGGATGGCTTTTTCAGTGACTTAAAATACACAGATTAAGTATAACATTATGAATATTGTGTTGGTCCCCCTTTTGCTGCCAAAACAGCCCTGACCCGTCGAGGCATGGACTCCCCTAGACCCCTGTAGGTGTGCTGTGGCATCTGGTACCAAGATGTTAGCAGCAGATCTTTCAAGTCCTGTAAGTTGCGAGGTGGGGTCTCCATGGATTGGACTTGTTTATTCAGCACATCCCACAGATGCTCGATTGGATTGAGATCTGGGGAATTTGGAGGCCAAGCCAACACCCTTAAACTCGTTGTTGTGCTCTTCAAACCATTCCTGAACCATTTTTGCTTTGTGGCAGGACGCATTATCCTGCTGAAAGAGGCCACAACCACCAGGGAATACCGTTTCCATGAAAGGGTGTACATGGTCTGCAACAATGCTTAGGTAGGTGGTACAGTACGTGTCAAAGTAACATCCACATGGATGGCAGCACCCAAGGTTTCCCAGCAGAACATTGCCCAAAGCATCACACTGCCTCTGCTGGCTTGCCTTCTTCCCATAGTGCATCCTGGTGCCATGTGTTCCCCAGGTAAGCGACGCACATGCACCCGGCCATCCACGTGATGAAAAAGAAAATGTGATTCATCAGACCAGGCCACCATTGCTCCATGGTCCAGTTCTGATGCTCACGTGCCCACTGTTGGTGCTTTCGGCGGTGGACAGGGGTCAGCATGGTCACCCTGACTGATCTGTGGCTATGCAGCCCCATACACAACAAACTGCGATGTACTGTGTATTCTCACACCTTTCTATCAGAACCAGCAACTACAGTAGCTCATCTGTTTGATCAGACCACATTGGCCAGCCTTCGCTCTCCACGTGCATCAATGAGCCTTGGCCACCCATGACCCTGTCGCCGGTTCACCACTGTTCCTTCCTTGGAGCACTTTTGATATATACTGACCACTGCAGACCGGGAACACCCCACAAAAGCTGCAGTTTTGGAGATGCTCTGACCCAGTCGTCCAGCAATTACAATGTGGATTGTGTCAAACTCGCTTAAATCCTTACGCTTGCCCATTTTTTTCTGCTTCTAACACATCAACTTTGAGGACAAAATGTTCACTTGCTGCCTAATATGTCACACCCACTAACAGTTGGCGTGATCAAATAATCAATGTTGTTCACTTCACCTGTCAGTGGTCATAAAGTTATGCCTGATTGGTATGTGTGTGTGTGTGTATGTGTATGTATATATATATATATATATATATATATATATATATATATATATATATATATTTCCCCTTGCAACATACATACCAAAGGTCTGAGACATCATTTTAAAAAATCTTTTTTTTTTTTTTCATATTTGATCCTAGAATTTGATTTTGCACATTTCTTTATTCATCAATTTACATGTGTAGCTCTTTGGAGATTTTTTGGGTCATTCTCAAATAACATCCCTGGTTTTACACAAACTTTTGGAGTTCATGCAGCTCATGTGTTGCTGCGATTTAAAACAAATGGAAACATACCAAATAGTGAGAAATTAAAATTTAGAAACTTTTTTGGGTAACATTTATTTTACAGTGTCCTTGTTACATATGTTACATGTACTTACCATAGTAATAACAGTAAATTATGCATAATTGCATGCAACTAATGCTCAGTATTAGTTATTACTCAAAATAAAGTAAACCTAAAAAATAATTTTAACTAGTCATCTCAGACTGTTAAGCTTTGCTGTATTAACATTTTTACATATTGAAAAATATATCTAAAATCATTTGATATTGTTTTTTGTGTTTGCAGGACAAGCTGAAAGCAGGAATCAGCACAAAAAATGAGGAACTGCGAGACTATCAATACAGTATGTATTTTCGACTACACTTTACAATAAGGTTTCATCAGTTCATTCATCATTTGTTAACATCAGTTAATGCACTGTGAACTAACATGAACAAACAATGAACGACTATATTTTTATTAACTAACATTAAAGAAAATTAATAAATATTGTATCAAATGTATTGCTCGTTATTAGTTCATGTTAGTTAATACATTAACTAATGTTAACAAATGAGACCTTATGGTAAAGTGTTACCGTATTATCTTGTCCACAGAAAGTTCATGGCAAATTTATAATTATCTGGCCTTGTGCTGTTTACTATAGCTTTGCCAGTATGTTTTGGTGTTGTGCTCAACTGAAGATGTGTTGAAAGATTATCAATATTAGACATGACAACATGGTGGATGTTGAAAACCTTATAAGTAAATAGTAGATTGTAAATAGTAAAGAATGAATCCTGTTTCGCTGTTGCAAACCCTATTGTTTTCATGCTGATTATTCTGGGTGTGTTACCTGGCACAGTTTCTTTTTGATTTTCTATTTAAACAGGCTATGTGATCGCAAACTACACGCATGACACACCTCCTTATGGCACTCAAACTCCAGTAATCACAATGTGTACTATTTCTACTACAGCCCCATACTTACAAGTACTAAAGTTAAACCACAAATGTCAAGAATGGTAATACAGTTCCATTTAACATGCATATGAATGCACTGAGTATTTGCCAGTTAATGGTTTGATGCTTCAAGGATTTGTGACCAACTTAGTGTTAGCATCATAAAACATGGCACATGAACTCATTTGTTTCTTCATACAGTTTTCAAACCTATATTTGCCTCTGCAAGGATGTGCATTAACCCTAATGCTGAAGTTGAGCTAAAATCACCCAAAGCAAACCTGCACCTCGAGGTTCAGAACATTGCAATTGAGATGACCAAGCCTCAGGTATAACAATTATGGCATGTGTCATAAGCATACTCTCAAATTACCATTCAAAAGTTTGGGGTCAATAAGATTTTTTTTTTTTTTTTTTTTTTTTAAGAAACGAATACTTTCATTAAGTAAGAATAGATAAAATTGAGCAAAAGTGACAGTAAAAACTTTTACATAGTTACAAAGTTCTATTTCAAATAAATGCTGTTCTTTTGAACTTTATTTCAAAGAATCTTGAAAAAAATGTATTGCTGTTTCCACAAAAATATTAGGCAGCACAACTGATTTCAACATTGATAATAATAAGAAAAGCACTGACTCCATCAGTATATTAGAATAATTTATGAAGTATCATGTAACATTGAAGACTGGAGTAATGATCCTGATAAATCACAGGAATAAATTACATTTTTAAATACTGTATATTAAAATAGAAAATTGTTATTTTAAAGTGTAATAATATAATAATAATAACACATTTGTACTGCCTTTTGGTTAAATATATGCAGCCTTGGTGAACATAAGAGACTTCTTTCAAAAACATTTTAAAAATCTTACAGACCCTAAACTTGATTGATAGTGTGCTTGTGGCAAATTTACAGGACCTTTCTAGATGGATAAATAATTACAGCTATAACATGAAGACATTTAGTGGTGAATTGTCTTGGGTCAAAGCCAAGAGACAGCAATGTTGTTTTGGGGTGATTTTAGTACCTGTCTATGGTGGATCTGTTGGAGTCTATAGACTGCATGGTGAAGAACGGCCCATACAGAAAATTTAGGCCTGATGCTCCAGTCCACAGAAATGCCAGGCAATGGTAAGTGCATTAGATCTTCATATGATGATTGGGTGATTAATTGGAGCTTGATGTTTCTTACATAGTTCATTTGATTGGTCAGGTGGAAATACAGCATCAACAGTATACTAGAAGTGCATATCAGGCGCTTTAACCAGATGTGGAACTGGACCAACATCAAGAAGCACAGGCATGCACTTAAGGCTTACAAAGCAGCATACAAAGTCAAACTCACACAGGGCAAAGTCCAACAAGACACAGAGAAACAGATCCAGGTATTAGCTACAGATGAAACCAAATACTAACAAATTAATTTAAAGTTGTTATGCTGATAAAATACTTTATAATGATTAAAAAAAATTTAATGAATATAAACAAAATGTATTATAAAAAATAATATATACGTTTATTTATCGTGTTTCCCTCAGGAGCTGGAGAAAGTTCTGGATGTGTTCAACATTGTATTGGCCAGACAGCAGATTCAGATGGAGGTACTGTATGATGACATGTACCAAAATAGAAAGCTATTGATATTTTTATATCCAGTGTAGTACTGTAAGTTCACTTTCTTTCTCCACAGGTGGTTCGGTCAGGGCAGAAGCTGGTCGCTAAAAAGGCCGCCACTCAGAAACCGAGTGGAGGAGGTTTCTTCAGCAGCTTTTTTGGCAAGAAAGAAGGGAAGAAAAAAGAGGAAGAGGAGGATAAAGAGCCTGAGAGTAAGTGTTTTATCTCTGATATACACTATATTGCCAAAAGTATTGGGACACCCCTCCAAATCATTGAATTCAGGTGTTCCAATCACCTCAACCCAATAGAACACCTTTGGGATGAATTAGAGCGGAGACTGCGAGCCAGGTCTTCTTGTCTAACATCAGTGCCTGACCTCACAAATGCACTTCTAGAAGAATGGTGAAAAATTGCCATAAACACACTCCTAAACCTTGTGGAAAGCCTTCCCAGATCAGTTGAAGCTGCTAATGCAAAGGGTGGGCCAACTCCATATTAAATCCTACGGATTAAGAATGGGATGTCATTAAAGTTCATGTGCATGTAAATGCAAGGCAGGCGTCACAAAACTTTTGGCAATATAGTGTATTTGCTAAACTTGCCTTTGAATTAATGCTTTTTTGATTTGCGCCTGTGTTTATGTACATGTATTTGTTATCAGGTCTTGACTCCATCATGACTCCTGAAGAGAAAACGAAACTCTACACAGCCATTGGCTACAGCGGGAGCTCACATAACCTTGCCCTACCAAGACATGTGAGTGGAAAATATACATTTACAACACTGTGAGGGTGCAGTCACATTTAATGAAATCCAGACTTTTCAATAAGAAATCATGTGATCAGTATTTTTGATTTGAGGGTGAAAGACTTCCCTACGCACATTTCACAGTGGGTCCAATTTGGTCATGTGGATTCAGCCCATTGACTAACAGACATTGTTTGATGGTGATATTTGTGTGAGTGTGCTTTGCACATAGCTACAGCTACACTATTGATGATGGACTTTCGCTAATGTGACCGCACCTTTTTAAAACATGTTGCAAAAGATGTTTCAAATACCTTTTTTTAAGCATATCCTCCTTAGCTTGGACATATAAAATATGTTTATGTACCATATGTGCAGTATGTAGCTGTGATCGTCAACTTCAAACTGTTGAGCACCTCAGTAACATTCAGAGAGGAGCCTGGCGTTCCAGAGATCCTCAAAGTGCAAATGATCGACCTCAGTACATCCATCTCACAGAGACCAGGAGCACAGGCCATCAGGTATGTATTACGAATACATACAGGGAAACCCTTAGCATTGGCCAACAAATATATATATATAGGGCCTTATTTAAAGTATAGGAGTTTTTAGGAGCTCAGTTAGTTTGGTCTTGATATGGTTCAGTGTACATGGTGTGCAATTGTGTGAAATGTGTGTGTGTGTGTGTGTGTATGTGTGTGTGTGTTACGTAGAGTGGAGGCTAAACTGGCACACTGGTATGTGACTGGTCTGCAGCAGCAGGGGGAAGTGCCGTCTCTCATAGCGTCAGTCGGAGGCTCTGACTCCTCCCTTCTCAGCGTGCTCTTTGAGCTCAATCCAGAGGACAGCCCAGCTGACCAGCTCCTCAGAGTCCATTCACAGCCTGTAGAGATCATCTATGATGCCGTAAGAGGCCAGTGCACGCACACTGTAGTTGTCCCTTGATTTCAGACAGAGCCATTGGATTTTGGGTGCAAATTAGAACTGTTACAATCTTTTATTTAATTGCACAAATATCATTGTTACAAAGTAGACAAATAACTTTTTGTAACAATAAAACACTTTTTTACAAAGTTACAAAAGGATCTAAATTTCAATCATTTTAATTGTAATTAAGTACAATAAATGCATTTAATAAATAAATACATTGTCGAATTATCTAAATATATTCATTTTATTATATTAAATAAAGTAAAAAATAAATACACATTGAATACATATATAAACACACACACACACACACACACACACACACACACACACACACACACACACACATATATATATATATATATAATATAATATAATATAATATATAATGTATGTGAGTGTGTGTGTTTATATGTATTAAATGTATATATGTGTGTGTATGTATAAATATACATATACACACATGTATACATATAAATATACACTCACCTAAAGGATTATTAGGAACACCTGTTCAATTTCTCATGAATGCAATTATCTAATCAACCAATCACATGGCAGTTGCTTCAATGCATTTAGGGGTGTGGTCCTGGTCAAGACAATCTCCTGAACTCCAAACTGAATGTCAAAATGGGAAAGAAAGGTGATTTAAGTAATTTTGAGCGTGGCATGGTTGTTGGTGCCAGACGGGCCGGTCTGAGTATTTCACAATCTGCTCAGTTACTGGGATTTTCACGCACAACCATTTCTAGAGTTTACAAAGAATGGTGTGAAAAGGGAAAAACATCCAGTATGCGGCAGTCCTGTGGGCGAAAATGCCTTGTTGATACTAGAGGTCAGAGGAGAATGGGCCGACTGATTCAAGCTGATAGAAGAGCAACTTTGACTGAAATAACCACTCGTTACAACCGAGGTATGCAGCAAAGCATTTGTGAAGCCACAACACGCACAACCTTGAGGCGGATGGGCTACAACAGCAGAAGACCCCACCGGGTACCACTCATCTCCACTACAAATAGGAAAAAGAGGCTACAATTTGCACGAGCTCACCAAAATTGGACCGTTGAAGACTGGAAAAATGTTGCCTGGTCTGATGAGTCTCGATTTCTGTTGAGACATTCAGATGGTAGAGTCAGAATTTGGCGTAAACAGAATGAGAACATGGATCCATCATGCCTTGTTACCACTGTGCAGGTTGGTGGTGGTGGTGTAATGGTGTGGGGGATGTTTTCTTGGCACACTTTAGGCCCCTTAGTGCCAATTGGGCATGGTTTAAATGCCACGGCCTACCTGAGCATTGTTTCTGACCATGTCCATCCCTTTATGACCACCATGTACCCATCCTCTGATGGCTACTTCCAGCAGGATAATGCACCATGTCACAAAGCTCGAATCATTTCAAATTGGTTTCTTGAACATGACAATGAGTTCACTGTACTAAAATGGCCCCCACAGTCACCAGATCTCAACCCAATAGAGCATCTTTGGGATGTGGTGGAACGGGAGCTTCGTGCCCTGGATGTGCATCCCACAAATCTCCATCAACTGCAAGATGCTATCCTATCAATATGGGCCAACATTTCTAAAGAATGCTTTCAGCACCTTGTTGAATCAATGCCACGTAGAATTAAGGCAGTTCTGAAGGCGAAAGGGGGTCAAACACAGTATTAGTATGGTGTTCCTAATAATCCTTTAGGTGAGTGTATATGTATATGTATATATGTGAGTTTTTACACTATTTAATGTGTATTTATTTAGATAATTCGACATATTTATTTAGATAATTTTGTTATGCATTTTTATGCTTAATATAGTAAAACAATATAATAAAATAAAACAACAAACAACATAATTACAATTAAAATGATTGACATTTTGATAATTTGACTAAATATAATGTTTTTTATTCATATGAATGTTTTTTGTAGATATAAATATAAATGAATTAATTTAGATAATTAGACTAAATATAATTAGAAAGTGGTAAGTCTTGCATTTTAGTGTACTCTTCATTTACCTGTTTTATAGCTGACTGTCATCAGCATCACAGAATTCTTTAAGACGGGGAAAGGAGTTGACCTGGAGGTCATCACCTCAGCAACACTCAGCAAACTTGAGGAGATCAAAGAGAAGACAGCCAGTGGTAACCCTCTCCTCATTTCCCATCATTCTCCTAGAGAAATGGTCACTGTGGGAAAGGGTATGTCAGGAGCCATCAGTAATACTTTCCCTTTGTCTTTATCTAAATCCAGGTTTGTCTCATATAATTGAGACACGTAAGGTGCTGGACTTGAGGATCGATCTAAAACCCTCCTACTTGCTGCTTCCCAAGTCTGGATTCTATGATGGCAAATCAGACCTCATGATCGTTGATTTTGGTTACCTGCAGGTGAGGGAGGGAAGTAAAAACATATTTAAGAGAGAACTCTTTCTGCTAATATGTCTGACTGTATATTTGTGTGTGTTTGTGTGTAGTTGAACAGCGTAGATCAGGGCAGCCATCAGCAGATATCTGCAAGTTTCTCATCACTAGAGGAAATCATGGATAGAGCATATGAGAGATATTCCTTGGAGCTTCGTAGTGTCCAGATACTCTACAGCAAATCAGGTAAACGCAATGCAACACAGCAAAGAACTCAACTGCCTGAACAATCTATTTTATTCACCTCCTTTTAACGGCGTCTCTTTTTGAAGGAGAGAAATGGAAAAATGCTCGTCTTGAAGGCTTCTCCCATCAGCACATTCTACAGCCAATGGATTTCACGCTTCAACTCGCTAAATGTATGGTGGACAAAGATTCCCGTATGCCCAGGTTAGCATTCGCTCTCTATCGCACTTCTTTCTTAAAGGGATAGTTCACCCAAAAATAAAAAAAATATCCTATTATTTACTCACCCTCAAGCCATCCTAGGTATATATGACATTCTTCTTTCAGACGAATACAATCATTATAATGGCAATAAATGGCAGCCCAAAATTTGAAGCCCAAAAAAGTGCATCCATCTATTATAAAATAAATCCATATGCCTCCAGGAGTTTAATAAAGGCCTTCTGAAGTGAATCGATGGGTTTATGTAAGAAAAATATCCATATTTAAAACTGTATAAAGTAAAATATCTAGCTTTCGCCAGACTGCCTTCAGTATTCAACTTAAGAAGAAAGTGTAACGCCCCTCGCTGAACACGTAAGGTGATTTGGCGGAAACTAGATATTTTACTTTATAAAGTTTTAAATATGCTACCGGAGCTGTGTGTATTACTTCTATAATGGATGGATACACTTTTTTGGGCTTCAAATTTTGGGCTGCCATTCACTGCCATTATAATGCTTGGAAGAGCCAGGACATTTTTTAATATAACTGATTGTATTCGTCTGAAAGACACCTAGGATGGCTTGAGGGTGAGTAAATTATGGAGTAATTTTCATTTTTGGGTGAACTATCCCTTTAATCCTCACACATGCACTAATATCTTTTCCTGTCTAGGTTCAAAGTATCAGGGGAGCTGCCGTTACTTCATGTGAAAATCTCTGACCAGAAGATCCAGGGTGTTCTGGAACTGGTGGACAGTATTCCTCTCCCTCAGACTACGTCAACCCCTCCTAGCACCCCCACAGAAAAGGTCAGAAAACACTTCAAATGAAAAAAGACAGTACAGTCTCTCTGTGATATGTTGCTTCATCTCACATTTAATAAGTCATGCCTCACTAATGGTAGTTTCTTGGTAGGATGCCACAGGTATTTGATACTATTGTCATTGCTGTTGTTTTTCTGAAATCCATGAATATTTCAAGACTCTACACTAAAACGAATTGCTGTGTGCTTATTGCATTTAGAGTCATGTGCTATGTCTGAATCCAAAACAAAGAGTTGCTTGCTTTTATATTTAGTTCCTGAATTTGCTCTGTGAGCGTGACAGTGCAGCTTCAGTCTCCACAGATTACACAACTCAGGAAA
Organism: Rhinogobio ventralis; assembly: GCA_039654625.1. Classification (NCBI taxonomy): domain Eukaryota; kingdom Metazoa; phylum Chordata; class Actinopteri; order Cypriniformes; family Gobionidae; genus Rhinogobio; species Rhinogobio ventralis. The sequence goes on from CM077193.1 coordinate 36,171,383, forward strand.
TACATTATCCACAATCAGCATCACTGTCTTTCTACCCAATGAGCCATGTGCTGTATCTTATTAGTGGACTTGCTGCCTCAACAAGCAAGGAAAAGCCTTTACTAGTTTACTGTGCAAAATAAATGTTGAAGGATGTTCTAGATATCATCATCTAGATAAATATAAAATAAAAAGAATGAATAAATATAAAGTCTACACAACCATTCAGAGGTTTTGGGGTCATTAAGATTTTTTAAAGAAATGAATACCTTTATTCAGCAAGAATGCATTAAATTGATAAAAATGTCTGTAAAAATATTATGTTACAAAAGATCTATATTTCCAATAAATACTGTTCTTTCTACTGTTCCCCTGAAAAAAACAGTTTCTACAAAAATATTAAGATATTTGAATGATTTCTGAAGGATCATGTGACACTGAAGACTGGAGTAATGATGATGAAAATCCAGCAGAAATAAATTACACATTTAAATATAATAAAATAAACGTTATTTACAATTGTAGTAATATTTTACAGTTGTACTTTTTTTTTTGATTGAATAAATGCAACTTCATTTAAAAACATTTAAAAATCTTAAATGTTACCAATTGACTACAATGCAACCAATCAGCTTCATTTAACATAATTAGCATTCATTTAACACGTTTTACCATGTTTAAATCAATTATGCAGATTTTCCCCTAATATTGCCACAGAAAACATTTAGTTTTGGTTGAGAGTATGAGCTTTCTGCACATGTACAGGAAGCAAACAGATTGAGAAAATATATATATTTTTTCCCCCTTATAATTTCTTGTTGTTTGTATAATAATGATGATATTCTTCAGAAGGTGTTGAGGATGCCGCTGTCTGATGCCAGGCCAAAGGTCTTGAGTTTAGACCCCACAGTTCTGTCCTATACTGTTGAGTCAGGTCAGAATTCATCCAGATACTCGCATGTACTTTCACACAGTTTAATTTAGAATATATATATATATATATGCGCATATGTATCTGTCTGTGTGTCTAATTGTGCATGTGTGTTCAGAATCTGACGAAGACATCAGTGAAAAGTCTGTGGATGAAGACTCTCTCAGATCAACCTTAGAGGAGCTGACTGAAGTGCAGTTTCAGTTTGAAGTCAAAGCGGTACGTTCTTCATTACTTTGTTGACACCATTAAACTCTCCTTTTAAAAAGGCTTACTGTCATCAGTGGGCACAAGAGCCCTGAATTTTATAAAAGCTTTCATTCCATCAGTTAATTACAACAATTTTGTTTATGATTCCTGTTTATGTTTGTGTTGGCCATTGTGTGTTTCAGTGTGAAGTTATGTATATGTGTCTATATATGTGTATATAGGTGTTGTTGGAGCTTACGAGGCAGGCCGCTCAGGAAGATGTTGTTTTGGCTCTCAGTGTGTCTCAACTGGGTGCAGAGGGCAAGATACGAACCTTCGATCTCAGTGTCACATCTTACCTACGCAAGATCAGCCTGGATTACTGCGAGACAAAAGGTACATGCACGCACATAACATGTGATTTTATCTTTTAGTTGTTTGAAGTATTTCCTGTTGTTTCTGGGATGCTGTCTCTCTCATTCTTGTGTTTATGTGTTTCAGATGCGCAAAATCAGCCACTTCATCTAATTACCTCTTCAGACAAGCATGGCTCTGATCTATTGAAAGTAGAGTACATCAAAGTAAGCATGAGCATCTTACTCATCAAACACTCTATAAAAGACTCTCTTAAATGGGTTGTTTTAGCTAAGCGGTTTAATTTGTGCTGGTCTGTGTTGCCTTTGTGTGTCTTTTAGGCTGATGTGAATGGACCCAGCTTTCACACCTTATTAAATAATACAGAACAGATGCTGAAGGTATGATTTAAGTTTTACAGTTGCAAATAATTGAATGCCAATATTTATTCATTCAATTCATTCAATTCATTCAATCATAAAAATGGAAAATAAAAATACTTATTTAGTAAAAATTAAATGCATTTAATTTAGTAACATTCATTTTGCAAAATATATGTATGTCAATTACAGTCATACCTGTATAAAAATCTTTTTATTGCATAGTAAAAATTACATTATTAAGGCCCGTTCATATCAAGAACGATAACTATAAAGACTATATTACTAACTATATTAACTTGTTAACTATATTAGCGTCCACACCAATGAATGTTATCATTCAGTTTTTTATAAGCACTTTGTCGTCTGTCGCTTTAAATGTCCAGGCTCTTTAAAGCAGGTTAGACTCTAATTGGCTGTCATCGTTCATCAGCTTGAAGAAAATCTTTAAAGTGATTCCAATGATATATCGTTCCTCTGTGCCATTATCGTTATAGTTGTGGTGTGGCTATTCTTTTACATTTAGAATTATTTTTAAAACTATATTTTTATCGTTATAGTTATAGTCTTTGGTGTGAACGGGCCTTTAGTCTTTTTTGTTTTTATATTCAGAAACAAATACTTAATTATTTTTCTATTGAAAAACCTTTTACTGAAAAATTCAATTAAGTTATTGATTTATTTTATTTCACAGGTGGAGTTTTCCTCATTGGACTTCATGCTGCACACTAAAGCTTTGCTGTCTACCATAAACTACATGACTTCTGCAATACCACAAGACCTCACAGCCTCTAAAGATGGAGAAACCAAGAGACGAGACGGGAGAGTGGCAGCAGGGAAGACGGGTGGGAACACAGGCATGCACACACATTGAAAATACACGTGTGTGAAAACAAATGCATTTAGCATTTTTGTTAGGTAGACCCTGAATATTGCTCATGTATCCATGTTGTCTTTGTCTCCACTTTGTAGGTTTTTTCATGGGTAACTAATGTTTTTTTTCTTGACCTTGCACTTGTCTTGACATGACATACTAACAGGGGTCTGAAACAGTATCTGTTTTGGTTGTGTTAAAGCATGTTGCAGACAGTACTGGTTTCAGATTGTCACACAGTGTGTTGTTTGAGTGTTTTAACTGGAGTGTTTATGTTTTCTTAGTGTCCAAGGGTTCGAAGGACTCTAGTGTTGTGAACTTTAAGCTGTCCGCTGTGCTTGGCTCCTTCAGAGTGGCTGTCTGCGATGACAGAAGCAACATTGCTGACATACGGATCCAAGGTAGAAAAAACTAAAGTGTCTGTACATCGAAGTTTCATTGTATTATATATTCATTTAATTTCTTTTCCATAAGAATATTTTCTGCAAATTAATGCAATAATTGCAATAATTAACATGTTATTTTCATTTATGTCAGGCATTGATGCATCTGTAGTGGTCCAGGCCAAAGAAACTGATGTTTTTGCCCGTCTGCGTGACATTGTGGTTCTTGATGTGGACCCTAAGACCATCCATAAGAAGGTGAGAGATCAGTCCTATTGTTTTTGGCAGATTTGCAGATGCCGAGTTTCTGTGCTCGTCATATTTGTGTGAATACCACCAGGCGGTGTCAATTGTTGGAGAAGAGGTGTTCAGCTTCAAAATGACCTTGTACCCTGGGGCCACTGAAGGCGAAGGCTACACTGACACCTCCAAAGTGGATGGGAAAGTTATCTTGAGACTTGGCTGTATCCAGATCGTCTACTTGCACAAGTTCCTTATGTCTTTATTGGTGAGAATTAATGCAAATGCATTTACTTATCATATCTGTGCTTAAATGCTGTCGTCTGTATTATACTTTCATCATAAGTCACTTCTTGCTAAAACAAACAGGGACAAAGCTTTGAAAAATCAGTGTTTCTCAGTGTCTGTATTTGTCTGGATATTTATGCCCCCCCCCCCTTTTTTTTTTCTCCGACACTTTTTCCCCTTCTCATAGTTTTCGTTAACTGTGTCTTCCTCTTTTCAGGACTCTTTTAGCTATCAGTACTCTGCTGATGAGGTACAGGTTTGGGCATGCTGCATTAAAGTCTTTTGCTTTGCAGCTTAACTTCAAATGCACCTCTGCACACATTGAAATACATCTACACCCCACTAAACTGTACTGGATTTGTTGTGCACATAATTAAACCTTTAATTTCATTGTAAGATGGAAAGGTTAATCCAGGTTAACAACATTCACAGCAATGTTTATGACTGCCTTTGTTTTGTTTCTAGTGCAGTGGTTCTCAACTAGGGGGCCTCAGCAAACTTTCAAGGGAGTGGCTGGATGACTAAAAAGTATTTAAATTAATACAGATCATAAAAGAAAATTATTTTACAAAATTAATAAAACAAATATTTTACTGTAACTGCTGTTTTTATTGAAGAACATACAGTTCTTAACTTCTGGAATCACAAAATGAATTAGTTTATTAATTTAATATATAAAAACTCCCATGATTCTTTTAATAAAACAAGTTTGAAAAAAAGCAGCTTTGTCATAATTGCTGCAGAAATATCAAAAATATATTAGGGGGCCTTCTAGTCAAAAAGGTTGAGAACCACTGTTCTAGTGGCAGGTTAATACTAATAATTAATACTGGTTAAAAAATAAAGAATAATATTATAGAAAATTGTATATTCTGAAAGCTGGAAAAATGTTTAGAAATATATATATATATATATATATATATATAGCTCTGCTGCATAGTCATGAAAATGTAATTAGATTTAAACTAAACAGATGCAGTTTCCAAATGTTTTTTTCAAACTATGGATCCCGCCATCTTCCATTTTTTTGGAAATTCCAGGTCTTTTCTCAGTATCGAGTCAGTAACGGATTACAATTCTTTTTGCTGCTGCTAATGTTACAGAAAGTACATACGGCAGCTTTAATGCTGTATTGTGTTTTTTGTAATTGAGTATATTAGCATTCATTTCTTAGTTTTAATTGTGAGGTGTCCCTTTTCTAGCTGTGTGATATTGTTAAAGGGGTCATGAACTGGCTCTTTTTTATTTTTTTATACTGTTGTCTGAGGTCAACTTATGACGTTCGCGTGGTTTTTACATTCAAAAACATCATAGTAAATAAGTAATAGGCTATTTTCTACCCTGTTTTTGAGCCTCTCTCCTGAACGCTCAGTTTTTATGGGCGTGCCGCACTGACTTGGAAGTAAACGCCCACTGCTATGATTGGATAAGCTTTCCATATTACAATGAGCTTTGGCTCCCCCGTGAGTACACGTAAGGGATTGTTTTGAAAGCGCGTGGCAAAACGGCAACCGGTATGATTTGCCCATAAAATGATTTTATCAAACAAACGATCAATCTCTCATTAACCCGCAATTAATTGGAATGTTATTTTTTTTATTACTTGGCCCGCCTGATCGGTGGATATAACCGCAAACCGTGCATCACTAACACACACACACACACACACACACACACACACACACACACACGCATAAGCCTCACTGCAGAGTCAGACAAATCAGCATGATCAAAACTTCTGCGATTTGTATTTTTCCTTCAAATATCAAGTCAAGTCACCTTTATTTATATAATTTCAAAGCAGCTTCACAGCGTTAAACAGGAAAATAATGCAACAGAATTTGATTCGGCAGTGATGTCATCCAGCTCATTTCAATTATCATATAGTGTCAATATGGGCAGATCAGTAATATAATTAACATTTTTGTGTCCCCATATCAAGTCAATCAAAAATCAAGTCAAGAGAATGAACAACGCAGTAAGTTATGTTCAGTTCGATACGTACACATAATCAATAGATATCAAACGATCTGTAACAATGCAATACTATCACATATAAAAAACATTTTTACTCACACAAGTGTTGCTTCATTCATTCATGTAATCTCATCCTGTCTGCAAATCTAGTCTCGTTTACAAACGAATCCGTGGTGAAATGAAGGAACAAACGCGCAATGTTTTACCCACATGAGCTTGATATTCATTAAGAATAAAGTTCATCCATGCATTCATAATATTGGAATCCGAATGAAGCTTATGCTGCATGTTTATTGTTTAGAAGTTTGATCCGGTTTAGTTCCACGTAGGCCTATGTTATTTATCTATAACATGTCACGCACAAATCGGTGGGCGGGGCTACAGAATCAGGCGTTCTTCTTCTTCGGTTAAGGCGGTGTTTCACCACACTCTGACATCACAGCCTGGCACATTCTGAAATCGAGCGTTTGCTGGGCCTGGTGTCAATAAAAGCTTTTCTTTGACTAACAAGGAAGTTTTCAGCTCCGAAACTTACAGGATATTTGTGGCAAGCAGGTCCTCTCTCGTCCTTCACTGTCATCGCTCCTCATTTTATACGCCCAAGCTCCTCCGTGAGACACGAGACCGGTGCGGCGAGCAGGTGGTGCTCATTATCACTCACCACTGGCCTCGCACCGTTCTCACGGTCCCTCGGCCTTGTCCTGCTTGCCACAATATTCTTATGTCACAATTAACTTTTATATATCAAAGGCTGAATTAAAAGTTGATTTCTCAATTCATGACCCCTTTAAAGAAGTGGACATTAAATTATGCAGATTCACCCTATTGTGTTCTTTACATGCTGTAAGGTGCAGCATATTTAAATGACTTGATCGCGAATGTGTGGATTTGCATGTGTGCCTGTATCTCATACTGCATACTGAAGTAGAAATCACTGAAATTTGAGATGGAATTTCGCACGATATGGATGCCTTGATTTTACCGGTTCTAACTTTCATTCTCTACATGCTTAATAGAAACAGCTCACCTGCCATACCCAAACAATATAATCATCAACTTTACTACTTTACCTTATAAAAATATTGTTTCACACCAGCACTGCTTTTTCCACCCCTGTTGAATTTGCAACTTTTCGTTGTAAATTTGGCTTTCAGGCGTTTTAAAATACAAGAACATCCCTGCATGAATTTTCTTTACTATGGATCTCAAGCTGTTACATTTAAAAGCTTTCCTCACTCCTACTGAATTGCCATGTCACACCAAGCTGTTGGTTGTCTTCCATAGATGTTTGTGGATAACTTCCAGACAGCTAAAGAGGCTCTCAGTGCCGCCACGGCTCAGGCCGCGGAGAAAGCAGCTTCCAGTGTGAGGGATTTTGCTCTGAAGAGCTTCAGACTTGCCATGGACATCAGACTGAAGGCCCCCCTTATCATAATCCCTCAGTCCTCCACATCCTATAATGCATTTGTGGTTGACCTGGGTCTCATTACTGTGGGAAACAGCTTCTCACTGCTGGCAGCTGAGGGCTTCCCATTGCCTGCAGTTTTGGAGACCATGGACGTAAAACTCACGCAGCTCAAACTATCTAGGTAACAAAGAAAGCTGGAGATTTTCAAAATTCATTTATGTGATTTGAAGCAGGTTTTACAATCAAGTTAAAGAATCTTGCATCATATTCAGGTCATTATTTTCTGTCAAAACTGTCTTCTCAGTGGCTGTATTTCAGTATTATTAACAAACTATTAGGATTTACTATAATATTATTGCTAATACTATAAATACTATAGTATGTGTGTATATATATTTTAAATTAGCTTTTAGTTTTATATTTTCAGTTTTAGTTTAAGTTTTATGCTTGGGTATTAATGCTATTAAGTATTGTGTTTTTTTTTGTTGTTGTTTTAATATTTCTATTCATATTTATTTGTTTTTCAGTTTTATTTTTAGTAATTTTAGTACTTCAGCATACATTTATTTAATTAGGTTAGTAGGTTAGTTGGTTTGTTTTTCATACTTATACTGTATATCAGCTTTTATTTATATTAAAAAAGTGAATAGTTTTAGTTTAACAATAACAACACTGATCTTCTGGGTCTGTTTGGTGTTTGATTGAGATGATTTAGAGATAGCTCCTAACTTTCTCTGTCTTATATATTGGATCTTCTTTCTACAGGACTGTTCTGAAACATGATGCCGCTCATCTAGATATTGAAATTCTGGAGCCCATAAATCTAGAGCTTTTAGTCAAGCGTAATTTGGCTGCCACCTGGTACAACAAAATTCCTGGAGTGGAGGTCAGAGGAGTACTTGTGTCAATGAACGTGAGTTTCGAAAATAAAAGTGTTTAATCTAAAATCTAAAATGGGACCCAAAGATGATTGCCTGGCGAGAACTATAGACTAAAGATTAGTATTTTTCTGGCATCTGTAGATGGCTCTTGGCCAGGAGGATTTTGGGGTCCTCATGAGAATCCTAGCAGAGAACATTGGCGAGGGAAGCAGGATTGCTGCATTGGAGGGATCAAAAACTTCTGCTAAAGGTTTAATCTCTTACTAAACTTCAGTCAGTGAAGTTTGTCTTTGAGGGCTTAATTTTTCCCTCTTTTCCTCCACAGATGAAGCTATTATAGATGACGGATTGATAGAGACACTTCTTGAGGGGACAGGGTTTCAACCTGCATTGACCAATGGTGCTTTTACTGAGAATGTTGTCAATGTGCTGCTCAATTTTGAAATCAAGGAGGTGATTAAGCTCCCTTAAGTTCTTATTTTCAGTTATCTTGGAGTCATAACTCCAGATTTGTTGACTAGGAATCTGGTGTGTACTGAGAATCCTGTATTTTCCCATTCTTGTAGGTTATGCTGAAGTTGAAAAAGTCCAAAAATGGGCAAGAGTCTCCCTTTTTGGTTCTCAATGTAGCTCAGCTTGGAATTGATACCAAAGTTCGAAAATATGACATGGAGGCCACAACATACATCAAAACCATCTCCATGAAGTGCCTAGAGTTCCCTGGTTTGTATTGCTTGGTTTAAAAACCTCACAGTGCAAAGCAACACAATTTCATAAATTAGTAGAACTAATTTATATTTGTGAGCCTATAAACACATATTTTAAATATAAATGAATACTTTTATTTAAACTTTTTTTCCTCAGATTCAAATGGAGAGCCGCTCTGTATAATCAGTTCCTCCGTGGAGTCTGGAGCAGATCTTTTTGAAGTCAAATATTTTAAGGTAGCTGTTTCTTTCTGATGTACAAATGTGAGCGCATAATTTCAATCATTGCATTATTACATAAGTACTAGCTTTAATTATAAAACTTCCTATACAGACATTGTTAAAAACCTCCTATATTGTCAAGTGATTGGATTATTTATTAATGTATTCCTAGAATTACAGTAGAAATCTTTATGGAAGACAAACAAGTAACAGGCGTTTAGAGCTTCCAGGTCACATTAATAGAGATCTTAAACTTGTTTGATTCCTCTCTTTTTAGGCTGATCGAAATGGGCCCAACTTTGCTAGTGTTTACCAGAATACTGAGCAAAAGATCAATGTAAGCATCTGTAAATAATGTTAAATAATATACAGTTTTGGAAATTGAGAGTGTAACAGGCCTTTGTGTGTCTTTAGGTGGTATTCTCCTCCTTTGATTTGATGTTGCACACTGAGGCTCTCCTCTCTACTATGGACTTCCTGTCTGCTGCCCTGTCCACCAGCAGTCTGCCCTCACCTGAGAGAGAGAGCAAAAAGAGTGACGACATGAGAACTACCTCAGCTAAATCCAGTAAACATACTCACTGAAACTGACAAACACTGATTTTTTTTCACACATTTTAAGAATGAAGTAATGAAGAATTGTTTTTGTCTTAGCTGCACTGAGCTCTCCCTCTGATGGTGACATCATTGACCTGATGGTGAATATGCAGCTTGGTGCATTTAATGTGTTGGTGTGTGACCAGAAAAGCAACATGGCAGACATCAAGATTCAAGGTTTGAATCCATTTAATTTTTTGAAAATTAAAAAACACCATATGCTATATATTGTTATAAACTTACTACATTACTGCTACTGCAAAACAATAATAAATTAATACAGGCACATCATTATTATTGTAATTACAATATTATGCATATACTATTATATACTAACTTTAGTATTTTGCCAGAAAATGTTATAATCATTTTGAATTATTGTATAGGTTCTTTTTAGCGATAATTCTGAAATTGTTATATTAATGCAACTTGTTTATTTGCTTTTTGTGTATCGTCTGCTTATATATATTTCTTGGTTATTCTAAAGCTGGTTTTGTTTGGTGGTTGATTATAAATATGCTCCTCCTGTAGGTTTGGATGGTTCTCTACAAATGCAAGGAGCTCAGACACACATGTCCACACGTCTGCGTGACTTCATCGTCATCAATGTGGATCCTAAAACAATTCACAAGAAGGCAAGTTAGCCAAACATTAATAGACTTTTACCATTCATTTAATGATTTACTATTTTATTTACAATTTTATATTTTTAATTTGGATTTTATATGAACAAAGTACAACTGAAATGAAAGTAAAGTGAACTGCAAATATGTTATTTGTTTTCGGTTATTTATGATTCTCTAGGCCATCTCCATCGTAGGCGATGAGGTGTTCAGCTTCAGCATGAGTCTAACACCCAAAGCCACTGAGGGGGCTGGGTATACAGACACTTCAAAGGTCGATGGTAAAGTGAAACTCAACGTGGGCTGTATTCAAGTGGTCTACCTTCACAAATTCGTCATGTCGTTGCTGGTAAATTTGAATTGCACACATGGTCTCTCTGCTAATTCAAGCACACTATCTTACCATTACTTTCTCTCTCTATAGAATTTCAGTAATAACTTCCAGGAAGCTAAAGAGGCTCTCAGTGCCGCCACGGCTCAGGCCGCGGAGAAAGCGGCTTCCAGTGTGAGGGATTTTGCTCAGAAGAGCTTCAGACTTGCCATGGACATCAGACTGAAGGCCCCCCTTATCATAATCCCTCAGTCCTCCACATCCCATAATGCTGTGGAGGCAGACCTGGGTCTCATTACTGTGGGAAACAGCTTCTCTCTGCTCACAGTGGAAGGTCGTCCACTGCCTGCTGTCATAGATAATATGGATATAGAGCTCACTCAGCTAAAACTGTCCAGGTAGCCCACTTCCATGAAGCTTATCTAGGATTCTCAGACTTACTTTTCAAAGTATAATTATATGCAGCATATGTCCATTTACACATCTGATAATTAACTGAACCGAATTAATTTCATGAATTTTCAATGCCAGCATTCTAGTTGTCCATTATACAACTCTATATGTGTCCTCTTATACATCCTTTTGTTCTATATCATCAGAATTTCCATGGAGCAGGACTCAAATCAGCCTAGTTCAAAACTGTTGGAGCCAGTCAACCTGGTTCTGTCTGTTAAACGTAACCTGGCGGCATCATGGTACCAGAAGATGGCTGCCATAGAGGTGGATGGAGATCTGAAGCCCATGAAGGTCTGATGCCAGAATTTATTCTCTGCTTTTTAAAGTCACAATATGACAGAAGTCGCTTTAGTACTACTGTATACTGTATATATAGAGTGAATTATACATTTTTTGATCAGTTAATCAAAAAGTCTGGATCACCAGAGAGAAATCTGTAGTTTCTCTGCAAGATCAAGTTATGACATTTTGATGATTTTTTTTGCATGGATGAATCGTTCACACTAACATCAAATACATGCAATTAGAAAATTTTAAAATAAATTTAGAATATAAGAAAATACATTTCATGCAGATGAAATGGATCTAATTGTCACAATTTCTGTGGAAATTACTATTTTTATAAACTATAATAATTATTATAGTTTTGGCTGGTCCATATATTCTGGGATCTGGTTATAATTAATATAATATATGTAATTATAAAATTGGAGTGATTGTGGAAAAATTAATCAAGAATCTCACATGTTCCAGGTGGCTCTGTGTCAAGATGACTTAACTGTCCTGCTGCGGATTCTGATGGAGAACATCGGGGAGGCGACCAGTCTTCAATATGACACACCGATTGGCTCAGATGCAGCCCTTAAACAAGAGAGTGTGCTTGTCAGAGCACGTACGGCCACTGGTGAGAGAAGACGGTTAAACACAGATGTTTTGTATAATGGTCTTGCTTATAGAGAACTCAACGGATGGCCTTGTTTCGTGTGTTTTGTGTAGGTTCTGAGATTCTTGTGGAGAAGCTGTCTGAAAAAAAACTGAAGGAGACAGAGCTTCTGGAGAGTGTCAAATTCAGCTTTAATGTTGAGTCGCTTGGTCTCACACTCTACAGTAACGACCCTGTACAGGTGTGTATAAAGCGTACAGATTGATGAACAGATCAGTGACTGTTTACAGTTACAGTCCTTTGATAAAGAAAGTGAACATTTTATCTCTCCCACTCTGTCTTTCTTTCTCTAGCCCTCTGTACATCAGGAGCAGTTGTGTTTAGGTGAATTTATGTTGCGTAAAATGGAGACTTCAGGCAAAATGTTTAGTAATGGCAACATGGAGGTCTCAACCATCCTCACCACATGCACGCTGGATGACAGAAGGAGCGGCATTAAAAGAGTCACATCCAGGTGATTTACACATAATAAAACCTAATACAATAACAAACAATTATAAAATAAACTAAATTATATATTATTTATAAATTAAAATATATGTACTACTGGTCAAAAGTTAGGAATAATTCGTTTTTTTTTTTATGTTTTTGAAAGGATCATGTGACTGAAAAAGTAATGGTTGCTGAAAGTAACTTTGCCACAGGAATCACAGGAATAAATTACATTTTATAATATATTAAAATTGAAAACAGTTCATTTAAATTTAAATTTTAAAAAAAATAAATCTAGCCTTTGCATAATATCATAAGAGACTTCTTTAAAAAAAAAAAAAAAATTTACACATTTTTTTCTTGATATGAACAATTTTAAACACTTAATTACAGCTAAGAAACACATTTATTTAATGTGACATTACTTGAAGTGATTGACCTATAGAGAGCATTTCAGAAGAAATAAGCATCTACTTTGTGTACAGTCCTGTTTCTTTCTAGGTCTCATTCCTCTGGTTTGATTACTCAATATTGTTTTTCCCATATAGAATGCTGGGAAGGCGTGATGAGGAGACAACAGAGCCCATGATTGATGTGACATACTCTCAGAGTGTGGATGAGCGCTCGGTGGTGGCTGTGCTGCAGAAGCTCTATTTGTGTGCTAGCGTGGAGTTCCTGTTGGCTGTTGCCGACTTTTTTGTGCAAGCCCTGCCTACAAGTTCGCCTACACAGCAAGACAAAACCAATCAGCTGCCACTCAAATACGTCTCCGAACCCAAAATCCAGTGTGAACCCAAATCAGGTGTGAATGCTACTGCTGAAAAAATTAGCTGTTGTTAAATGCAAGATGTTGAGTGAAGCCAGTATATTGTAGATTTACACTGTAAAGAACAATTAGAGTTTAAACCTGTAATTGCAGTTGTAAAGGTTAAGTTTGTCATTTTTGTGCCACCAGCAGTGTCAAACTGAACTGCAAAACTAATGTTTGTGTCTCACAGTCCTGGAAAACAAGGAAATGTCAGGGAATGTGATTTCCAGACCTGAAAAAGTCATGGAAATCAATCAAATATTCATTGTCATGAAAATGATTATATTCAGTGATTATACTGTAAAAAAAAAAATCTGATCAGTTTTAAAGTGTTTTTTGGCTAGAAATAAAAAGAAATATAAATCATGGAAAATTTACTGATAGTCATTGGTTAGAAAGTATGGAAACTTTCAGAAGTAATTTTTTTTTATTTGTTTTTTATGTAATATTTGATCTATCATCAGCCCCAGCTCCGAGAACAAAACTGCGAGCAGTTGTGGTGGACCCAGAGGTTGTGTTTGTGGCTAATCTGATGAAGGCTGATGCTCCTGCACTAGTAGCCTCATTCCAGTGTGATTTTAGCCTGCTCTCTGAAGACGCTGGCCAGGCCATGAAGGCCAACGTCAAAAGCCTCAAAGTGCTCGCCTGCCCCTTCATCAGGGCGGAGGGTGACAAAGCCGTGACCACCGTATGTTTACTGATTCCTACTAATGTTTTTCTGTTTTAACTCTATTTTTACAACAGGAATAAAGTTTTGTGGGGTTTTTTTGTTTGTTTCAAGAGGTGCATCGAAAATATATTGCATGTTATGTAACTGCAATTGTCTCTATAATTATTTGCAAACTATAATTTTGTATTTTCTGCAGGTGCTGAGACCATGCTCTGTTGAACTTGAGACCAAAATGCCAACCAATGCCCCATTAACTGGTTCAGTAACTGTAGAGGAGGTCATAGTGAAAGTGGGTGTTCTTACCATATTGATATCTTGTGAAATAACTAGATGAACATATACATTACCATTCAAAAGTGTGAGGTTGGTAGGTTTTTTAAAAAATGTTTTTGAAAGAAGTCTTACCAAGGCTCCATTTATTTGATCAAAAATACAATAAAAACTGTAATATTGTGACGATTATTAAAATTTAAAATACTCCATTACTCCAGTCTTCAGTGTGACATGATCTATCAGAAATCACACTGATTTGTAGCTGTTAAAAACATTTAATACTGTGATACTGTTTTTGTTACAATAGAAATGTCTTTACCTTCACAGTTAATCAATTTAATGTGTCCTTGCTGAATAAAAGTATTAATGTCTAAAGAAAATTTATTAAAAAATCGTACTGACCCCAAACTTTTGAACACTAGTGTATTTGCTCCCAAAACTGTAAAATACTTTTTTTGTGTGTGTGTACAAAGATGCTGTTACTAAGATTATCTGGACTAAGTTTTTTTCTGTGTAAATGTATACAGTATTATGCCAACATATTATGTTTTCATTACATATCATTTGAATATTTGCTAATCTGTGTTGAACTAACATGCTGTTTCTCTGTCTTGCTGTCTCAGATCTCTCCTATCATTCTTAACACTGTCATTACCATCACGGCGGCCATGGCACCCAAACCTAAAGAAGAGCCGTCACAGCAGACATCCGATGACCTGAACAGTCTCTGGTCTTTGATGAAAGTCGCTAATGCAAACTACTGGTTCCTTGGTGTGGACACGGCCTCCGAGGTCACTGAGAGCTTCAAGGATGTGGACTGCAGTAAGGAAGGAGAGAGTTTTAGGATGAGCGTGAAGGTGGTGCAGGTCACGTTGGAGTCAGGCATGGGGCATCGGACTGTTCCCTTGCTGCTTGCAGAATCAATGTTCACCGGTACTGCTCAGAACTGGTCGTCATTGCTCAGTGTCTCTGCAGATATGACACTGGAGGTGAATTACTTCAACGAGACTCATGCAGTATGGGAACCACTGCTTGAAAGAGTGGACAACGGGAAACAGAGGTGGAAGCTCAAATTAAACGTAAGTAGAATTGCACTTCTTTTTTTCACTTCTGCTTATAAACATGAATCCACATTCCCACCCTGTCAAATATCTTGCAGGTTGTTCTGTTACTGATTATTTGTGTGTTTCTGTGTGTAGATGAAGAATAACCCTGTTCGAGATAAGAGTCCAGTTCCTGGGGAGGATTTTATTATGTTGCCAGACCCTCGCACAGCCATCAACATATGTTCCAAAGACACCATGAACATCACAGTGTCCAAGTGCTGCCTCAGTGTCTTTAACAACCTGGCTAAGGTAAACAGAAAGTGACAATAAATACCTTTATAATGTTCAAAAGATTTCCATTTCAAGAATCATGGTTTCTACAAAAATATTAAGTAGCACAACTGTTTTCAACGTTGATAATAATAAGAAATGTTTCTTGAGCAGCAAATCAGCATATTAGAATATCTGCAAATAATGACATTTTAAAATAGAAAATGGTTATTTTAAAATGCATTCATATTTCACAATATTACTATTTTACTGTATGTTGGTTAAATAAATGCAGCCTTGGTGAGCATTAAAGACTTCTTTAAGAAACCAACCCCAAACTTTTGAACTAGTGTATGCTATACATATAAAAGTGAACTTTGTTCATTCATTTCTCTCGTCAGGCGTTCTCAGAGAGCACAGCCTCCACTTTTGACCATTCTCTCAAGGAGAAATCCCCGTTCACCATTCGCAATGCATTAGGTATTCCTCTCATTGTTCAGCACAGCGCTAACCTGCGTTTGGCTGGCTCATCGTCAACGGGTAAACTGCACGAATTGCCTGTGGATAAAAGTGTGGATTTAGACCATTCATCCTTTGAGCGTTCCTCACGACTTTCTGCCCTGCAGAGGCAGGAAAGCTGCTTATTCAATCTCAGCATAGGTCAGTAACATGGATAATATACACCTTGTAAACTGTACAAATGCCTTTGGTTGCGTCTCAAAACCTAGTTAGCTGGCTAATTAGATAGCATTTTTGGGTATAATATGCGCTTAGAAAGTTCAAGCATGTCTATGATACCCAAAAGGCTGTCGTAGTTGGTCACCCAACTCTATGTATGTCGCCTTTCCAATAAACATATTTTATTGGACTGTTCCACCTATGATGCAAATAGACAACATTTTTATGTAGTAAGTTCACTTAAGGACTTGTTTAGTAAGATTTTACCAGAAAAGGTTTTAGAATTTTTATCATATGTTAATGTAAAACATTTTGTATAATATTAACTGCAGTTTGTTTTTAATTTTATTGTATTTATGCAACTCTTGTATTTTAACAGTTTTTGCCATGAAGATAGCCTCAGATGCTGACATGGCATTAAACTATAGGAAATATATAGGAAATCAGATCTGGTTATTCTATTTGTTATAGTTCCCTTTTTTATATTATCCTATAATATTTTAGCTATAGTCTAATAATTTGTAGGACATGAAATATAGTTAAATGCAGTAACCTAATCCTAATCTTAAATGTCCTCTGTGCAGTTCCCTCAGGTTATAGTGAGATTTCAAATATCCCGTTGGGTAAGCCTGGCCGCAGACTGTATAATGTCAGAGGACCCATGCAAATGGAAGCTGTGTCTGTACTGCTTCAGATTGATGCCAGCGAGGGCAACAAGGTCATCACAGTACGGTCCCCCCTACAGGTTTGTCTGCTCACTTTGCCTGCAGAGAGCATACATCTGTCCACCTGTCTGGATAAAGAAATAATCCTTAATGAAAGAGACCTTAATAAAATCACGGTGACATTGATATGTTTTGTACTTTAACTGTATGTTAATTATGTGTTAACAGATAAAGAACCATTTCTCAGTGCCTTTTGCCATTCTGAAGTACTCTTCTGAACTTGGAGTGATGGTGAATGTAGGGGTTGCTGAGCCTGAGAAGGAGTGTCATGTTCCCCTAGAAGCTTACAGGTATGGACTGAGAAGTGTAATGAGGAGTTTAGATCATGCATATTTATAATTCATTCACTATACCAAGGGTGTCAAGCGTATTGTTTTCATGCACCAGAGGCCTTTAGAAAACATTTACATATGAAATCGCCAATTAGAGAATATTAATCAAACTACATTTTTGACAAGAAAAGGAGAAGCAACATAATGTTCTTAGCTGGATAACTTCAGATTTAGGGTGTATTCACACGTGGCATGGTTGGTTCGATTAACACAAACCCAGGTGCGATTGCTCTGTTAGTGCGGTTCATTTGAATAAGTGTGAACTCTCCCATCTGAACCCTTGTGCCCCCCAAACAAGTGGACTGAGACTGCTGAAAAAATGGGTCTCGGCCCGCTTCCAAACGAACTCTGGTGCGGTTAGAATAAAATATGAACACACCCTTTATTATTCATTTTAAGAGTGATAATTAATACAAAGCTAACAAAAAAAAAAAAAAAAAGGTCCAACACAACATTTTAAAGAGTTCTGCTACCCTATCCCGCTGCAGCTCAAAACAGAATATATTTGACAAAATTATAAATGATTACAAACATTTATTTCTTCTTTTGCATTATTTAGTAAATTTTTACCTTGCAGGTGGTGTGCTTGACACACCTGCACTATACTGTCAATTGAATTGCCTGTAATTTTTGTGCTTTATGTTGTAACTTTCTGCGCTATATGTATTCCATTAGGAGTCAGCTGTTCTTGCTGCCTGTTGGTCCATTAGAAGATCTGTATCGCACATCATCCACATGCATCTCATGGAAGGAACAGGTGCACGTGAGCTCAGAGGTTCAAGCAGTGCTGCAGTGTCCTGCCATAGACAGCAGCTTCCTGCCACTGGTGGTGAACACATTGGCCGTGCCTGATGACCTCAGCCACATTGCCAGCCATGGGGAAGGGGACTGGGACCCTGCTTATGTCATCCACCTGCACCCAGCTGTCACTGTCAAAAATCTGCTACCTTACTCAATACGCTACCTGCTGGAGGTGCGGAATATTGCACTTTCAATACACAAATGCTACAACCCATTTGACATACACTACCATTAAAAAATTTGTGGTCAGTAAGATTTTTTTTTAAATGTTTTTTGAAAGAAGTCTCTTATACTCACCAAGACCGCATTTATTTGATCAAAAATGCAGTCAGAACAGTAATTTTTTACAAATATTATTACAATTTAAAATAAATGTTTCCTAATTTAATATATTTTAAAACATAATTTATTCATGTGATCGTAAAGCTGAATTGTCAGCAACCATTACTCCAGTCTTCAGTGTCACGTGATCCTTCATAAAGCATTCTAATATGCTGATTGTGCACAAGATACATTTGCCATCTAATACATTTAATATTTAGCTGCTTAATAATTTTGACCATTATACTTTTTCAGAATTCTTTGCTGAATATAAAGTTTAAAAGAACAGCATTTATTTGAAGATAGAAATCTTTTGTAAAATTATAAATGTCTATATTGTCACTCTTGATCTATTTAGTTTGTCCTTGCTGAATAAAAATATAATTGAAAAAAAAAATCTTACTGACCTCAAACTTTTGTGTATGACACGTTCATATAAAAAATCTGTATGATTTATTATCTATATAATATTAGCTGGCAGTCATTTATTAAAACATCATCACGTCTCTCATAGGGTTCTGCTGACTTCTATGAGCTTCAGGAGGGTAATGCGGCGGATGTGCTGAATTCGAATGTTAGCGGTGAAATAATGGAACTTGTTTTGATCAAGTACCAAGGTCGCAATTGGACTGGGCGTATGAGGGTTAGCAGAGACATGCCTGAGTTCTTCTCCGTCTGCTTCACCTGTGACACCACAGAGGGACTGACCCTGGACGTGGGAGTGCATGTGTCTCATGTGAACAGCAAAATTATCCTCTCTGTTTATAGTCCGTACTGGATCATCAATAAGACATCCCGCGTGCTGCAGTATCGTGCAGAGGATACCTGTGTGAAACACCCATCCGACTTCAGAGACGTCATTCTGTTCTCCTTCAAAAAGAAGAATCTCTTCAGCAAGAATAAGGTTGGGTTGGGCTCTTTGGCAGTGTTTGATGGATAAATCTGTACAGCTATTAGCCAAATATCTAAAATAATCAAATCATGAATAAAAATGTGTTTGTGCTGTAATGTTCAGAAAGCCATGTTCTAGTACAAAATGTTCTGATATTCCTTTCTAAATTTACATCTTCTTTTCAGTTGCAACTCTGTGTGTCCACCAGCTCCTGGTCCGATGGCTTCTCGCTGGACACTGTCGGCAGCTATGGATGTGTGCGCTGTCCAGACAAAGGCGGAGACTACCTGGTAAATGCTTTGAACATTTACTGTACATGTGAATTTAGATACGACAACATTATAATGTACAGTATGGAAAATCTCATTTGATGTACCAGGTTGGGGTCAGCATCCAGATGAGCAGCTTTAATCTGACAAGAATTGTTACCATGAGTCCCTTTCACACACTGGTCAATAAGTCTTTGTTTGAGCTAGAGGTTGGAGAGGTGCAAAATAACAATGGTTTCAGCAACAAGTGGCACTACATCTCCTCCACTGAGGTCAGAGCTGAATTCATCTTTTATCAAAGGCAGCAGTATGTATGTATGCACACACTGTATGTGTGTTGACTGTACAAATGTGTGTGTTACAGTGTTTGCCTTTTTGGCCTGAGTCCAGCACAGGGAAGCTGTGCATACGAGTTGTGGGTTCTGAATCTATCTCCAAATCGTTCTTCTTCAACAAACAGGACAGCGGGACTCTGCTGCGCATGGATCAGGTGAACATGTTCTGGATGTAAAAGGGATGCTAAATATACTTTATTAAACCATATTGACCACCTAATTCTAATCTTCTTTTCCATCAGTATGGTGGCGTGATAGTGGATGTGAATATCTCAGACCACTCTACTGTCATCAGCTTCACTGATTACTATGATGGAGCTGCACCTGCTTTGGTTGTGAACCACACGCCCACAGCCACTGTCAACTTCAGACAGAGGTCGGCACCGCTTTAATATTTTACTTCATATGACAGATGAATGAAAATACAAAATAAAAATACCATGGTGAAAAAAATACATTACCTTTTAAAAGTTTGTGGTTATTCTTTTATTAAGCAAGGATGCATTAAATTGATCAAAAGAGACAGTAACGATATTTATATTACAAAAAAATTTAATAAATGAACTTTTTATTTATCGAATAATCCTTAATTAGCAGCTCACCTGTTTTAAAATATATATAAAGTAATAAATAATAATACATTATTATTTATTAACGCCATTTACAGTACAAAGAAAGATTTGTAAGATCTCATTTAAACTGTCTAATGCGCAGATCCAATATATTTGACACTCTTTTTTTTAACCTGGCTGTTTACTTACATTAACTTAAACCATGTGGTACCAAAGTACCAGTACTTTTTACATCTGTATTCTCTTATTGAGTGTGTGTGAATATGTTTCCTAACTCTAATCTGTGTCTCTGCTTGTGCAGAGGATGTGAGGAGTCTTGGGCACTGAGACCAGGTGAAGCTCAGCGTTTTGCATGGGACGATCCAGCAGGGGTGAGGAAGCTTTGCTGGAGCTGTCAAGACCACAGTGGAGAACTGGACCTTGTCAAGGTTAGAGAGGGATTCTGGGTCAGTGAATCTACTAATCATCTTATGTTGCTGCTCATAATATTCCCATGTTATTTTCTTTAGGACGAATGTGGGCAGTTTGCTTATAGCAGCTTAGTTCAGATTCACTGGGTGTCCTTCCTGGATGGCCGACAGCGGGTGCTGATCTTCACAGAGGATGTTGGTATAGTCACAAAAGCACGGCAGGCGGAGGAGCTGGAGCAGTTCCAGCAGGAAGTCAACATCTCATTACAGAACCTGGGCCTGTCACTCATCAACAATGACATCAGGCAGGAGATTGCATATGTTGGCATCACCAGGTAAATAAACCCACACCCAGCATCCAGTAGTGTTGTTGTAACACTAATAATTTAAAATGCTTCTAAGCAGGGTTTGAGATAATAATTTTTTGCTCACCAGCCACTGTGGCTACTGGTTTTCCAAAGTTACTAGTGTGGTGGAAAATTCTAATTCTCAATGTTCCTTCAGTTCAGCATTTGAAGAAAATCTCTGAGTCCAATCTCCAGGTGTCAAAAGATGTTAACTTTATTGTAGAAACAACAAAGTGAGTTGCCAGCTGAACATCTGATCATCTCATTCGCAACTCACACTTTTATACAGTTTTAACCAATGATCTCATTTGCAGGTGCTCTTCTCCCTTTCTCTTCTTGGAATCTCCCAAGTACTCCCCAACACTTTCACCTCAGTTACTTCATTAATTGGCTATCTTGTTCTCTTTGTAAGGGTGGCCGACTACCATCAAAAACATATTTTGATTGTCACACAAATTTATTTTTTCCTCATTATTTTTATAAAGAGAACACATTAAAGGCCATGTGAAACCACAGATGGCAACTGCATGCAACTTCAAATAGACTTCTCTCAGTCATGTAGGCCATGAGGCCTCAAACCACTTCTAAGCAAATTAATTCTACAATTGTTTTCTATAGGATAAATAAAATGCTCCATCACTAGCCACTCAGCATTTTCACTGGCCAAAATTTTGTTGTTAGGAAATTTGTTGTTGGCTATATGTAAATGACCACTGTACACACCCAAATCAAGTCTACATGAAATGTATAACATGACATGTCATCAAATAGGCCTATTTGGCTCTGATAAGGTTGTATGTAAAGCTCCTTAATCTAGACAGAGAAACAGCTGCTTGTCTGAAAAACATAAGATTTTTTGGTGTAAATATAATTTATTCTCAAGCAATATTCTCATCAGTGTTCTTTCAGCTATGACATTTAAATCCAGTATATTTTGTGTATGAGCCTATACAGTGAAATGCATATCCATATTTTCATGTGACTTGACAGTTTATTTTATATATCAAAAACCCAGAAGGTGTGCATCATACCTGACGCCTAGATTAACACTTTACAGTCGGTTTTATGACTGAGTCATTCTCTTCAATTGCTATTGAAGTTAGAAATGTGTATACCAGTATCATATGTAACTTTAGAGACGGTCCCTAAATTCAGGAATATCGAACTTCGTCTAACATCAAGCCAAATGTATACCAGTCACATCAGATGCGCTCTGGTTCTGCTAATCTTTGTTTCAAACTATTTTCGCTGCTGAAATAGAACACAAACAGTCAATCACTATATGATGAATGAATTTCCTACGTACATTTGCTTTGTTTATGATGAGAGTGCTAATCTGAACGGCTCTGATTATTAGACTTTGCATTCATAAGCTCAAAAGAATTGCGTGTGATTGGTTATAATGCGCAACCCGTTTATAACAGATGCCTTTTGAGAAGACTACGGTAAAGTTCAACCCGCCAAAGTGGCTAGTGGGAGTGACTGTGTTACAGGCCAAAGCTGAAATCCACCCGAAAATGGCGGGTTGGCGGGTGTTAATGTCAAGCCCTGCTTCTAAGACTTTTAAAGTGGAACATAAATGCCACTTGACTGTCAAGTTGATTTTTGACGATGATTGAATTGTTTTTTTAAGTTCTGGTGTGGTTTGGGAGATGAGACCAAAGAACCGCTGGAAGTCCTTTAACCACAAGAACATTGGACTGTTGGAGAAAGCCTACCAGAACCACATCAGCAGCAAGAGTGAACCATGCTGGACTAGACTAGAAACTGGACTAGAGGTAATAAAGGACTTGACCAGGAAATGTTTAAAGATCATTAATGTTGCTTAGACTTTATAGTATTGTTTTTTGTCTATTAAAACAGGTAAACTTTGGAAGATTGCCTATGTTGATGAGACAGCCATTTTCCTGCCAAATCAGGAGAAACTTCCTGCCTGGCATTCATGTTGAGTTGAAACAGTCGCCTCACCAGAGGAGTCTACGTGCACAGCTCTATTGGCTGCAGGTAACACCCACACACAATGTACTTGTTGAATATCACACTTCTGTCATTTTTCGCAGTCATTCAGTTAGTTGCACCATTTATTTGTTCCAGGTAGATAATCAACTGCCGGGGGCTATATTTCCTACTGTGTTTCATCCTGTTCCTCTTCCAAAATCTATTGTTCAAGACTCAGGTACATTACAAACATCAGCTTAACGTGAAGGCTGCATCTAAGCTAATACACTTTTGAGTGCATATTTAGAGTGAGTGGACATAAACACACCACACCCTTTTATCTTTAGAGCCGAAGCCGTTTATTGACGTGAGCATCATCACAAGGTTTAATGAGCACAGCCAAGTCATGCAGTTTAAGTAAGTGATGACACACTGATTACGTTTTTTACTTATTGTGTCACAGCCTCACATATACTAATTCAGATCAGTTAATCAGTTTGGGGTAAGTAAGATTTTTTTCAAGAATTTAATACTTTAATTCAGCAAGGAGACAGTGACAGTAAAGACTTTTACATTGTTACAAAAAAATCAAGTAAATGCTATTCTTTTGAACTTTCTGTTCGTCAAAGAATCCTGAAAAAAATGTAAAAGTTTCCACAATTACTTTAAAAACAGTAATATTGTGAAATATTATTACAATGTACTGTATTTTTGATTAACTATATGCAGCCTTGGTGAGCATAAGAGACATCTTTTAAAAACATTAAAATATCTTACCGACCCCAAATTTATTTATTTATTTATTTATTTTAAACTACAATTTAAATACTATTTATATAGTATTTAAGAAATATATATATATATATATATATATATATATATATATATATATATATATATATATATATATATATATATATATATATACACAATTTTGTCACTACATAATTAGTGACATGTTATTTTATAGTTTTGATGACTTTATTATTATTTGTTAGTTAAGTACAATGAGTAGATCCAAACCTTTGACTGGCAGTATTTGTTTTCCTGTAGGTACTTTATGGCATTAGTGCAGGAGATGGCAGTGAAGATTGATCAGGGTTTCTTGGGGGCAATCCTCAACCTGTTTACCCCTGCCACCGACTCCCCGGATAGTAAAGAGAAGGTAACTAATGCATTCTCTTAGAGGTGTTTATATTCTGTTAAATAATGTTACTAATTAAATGAATCCATAATGATTGCAGTGGTAAATACTTCCGCCATCATTACATTCTTCAGTTTTTGTTTCAGTCATGTGTGGCTTTATGAAATGTGAATGAAAAGGGGGCTGGAGATGTCAGTATGTGTTTCTCTGTGCTTCAGAATAAGCTGATAGAGAAGGATCTGGAAGGGCTGCAGGCTCAGCTGATGGAGAGCTCCATGACAGACACCTCGGGCCTGAGCTTCTTTGAGCATTTCCACATCTCCCCTATTAAAGTAATGAATAAGCACCACAATCCACTTCAAAACACAGCACATGTTCTTTTCAAGATCACTTGTCACCAAGATTTTAAATAAAACCTTCCTAGGTTGATAGTTTTTAATGCTTTTGAAAGAAGTTACTTATGCTCACCAAGGCTGCCTTTATTTATGAAATATACAGTAAACAGTAATATTTTGAAATATTATTACTGTTTAAAATAATTGTTTTCTATTTTAATGTATTTTAAAATGTAATTTATTCCTGTGATGGCAAAGCTGAATGTTCAGCATCATTACTTCAGTCTTCAGTGTCACATGATCCTTCAGAAATCATTCTAATATACTGATTTCATATTATTATCAATGTTGAAAAAAGTTGTTCTTCATAATATATTTTGGAAACTGAGATACACGTTCCTTGATAATTAGAACGTTCAAAAGAACAGGATTTATTTGAAATAGACGTTAAATATCTCACTTTTAATCAATTTAATGCATCCTTGCTGAATAAAAGTATTAATTTCTTTTAAAAGGAATTTACTGACCCCAATCTTTTGAATAGTACAGAAAGTTTATTATAAATTCTATTAATTTATATTCTGTCTATTACTTTCAAAAACTCCATTATTAACCATATAGGGCCAGATTTACTAAATAGTGTGAGCTATTAGCATGATCACAATTCCAAAAAAGTGTTGATGGGGAGTGGAAAGTGAATTTCCAGAACACAAATTAAAGAACACAGACGCGGCCGGATCATTTCCATAATGACCAACGCAATCTACCAAGAGCAGTGCAAATTAGCGTCTGGTTTAAGATATGCTTTTTTGAGCGGTAAATAATGGCACAAATACCAGTAAATTGAGCAACGCAACCCGTAGTAAATCACCTTGCTTGATTAATTGAAATACTCTCCTCCCATAAATTTTACGTCTGAAAGGGAAACTCCTACAAATGCATATGCAATGAGGTCAGCCACAAAAATAACTGTGCCCACGTCTTTTCAGCGCTAATTGCGTTGCGTGTCTTTAGTAAATCCTGACAGTAGTTTTTAATGCCAAAACGGGTATTACGCTGGTGCAAGCTGTTAGCAAAACAAGATCTACCAGCGTAGTGCTGGGCGGTATAATCAAAAATTTATATCACTGTATTTTTCAAAAACATATACCGGTTTCGCGGTATATGACGGTATTTTTTTCCCCATGCATGACCGGGTGTTAACCACATTTTCTACTGATTAAGAGAGGAAATCTACTGCAGTAGATTAACTTAGAATGCCCTATTTTACTGTCATGACGAGTAAATATTGTAGAAAAATTCCACACTAGAGTTAATACAGGTTTGCAAGGCCCCACAAAATGATGCTGTGGGGAGACAACAACTAATAAAACACAGACCTGCAACACACTCATTACAGACAAATGAATAGTAAAATATGACCACAGAGAGAGAAGTTGAGTTGAGTTGAGAGAGAGTTGAGGGCACCTTGATGCATTTTAAAAATCTAACCCTATATAACAACACACTGCCAAAACAAGGGAGAAACGCAAAAAAAACATTTAAAAGGTCTAATAATATTTTCAATACATTTAAGAGCACTACAGTCTCTAAACAAACTACACACGTCAGTTTAACACAGTAAGAATAAAGGCTACTTTTTTGTCCATTCTACTTAGAATTTTCAGTCTACATCATTGTCTTCTGTGTATCAGAATAATCCATTGTGTCATCGTGTTCATGATCAAATGTACGGCTGTATCGTTGTCCTTATTTGCATACATTTCATTTGACAACGTGATTAAATATGTGTGCTTACACGGTGCTGGTTCATGTTTAGAGCACTAGAGTATATAAAATATGTCCATAACTTTAAACGCGCTCGCTCACTCATGTCTGTATCTGATCTATATGATCCATGTGGTGAGCGTTGTTAAACTCAATGCAGAAACCGCTCTCTCTTGAGAGTGTGTTGTTTAAATTCTCTGCTGTAATGCGATCTTAGGTGTGCCCTCACTACAGTGCAACAGTGAAAAGGGACCCCTCTCAAACACTTTTTGCACTGCGCCACTTTCCGAATGTTGTTTGTGTATTGCGGTATAATAAAAAATCATATCATAACGAAAATAAACACCGGTATTCGGTATGAACTGGTATACCGCCCAGCACTATACCAGCATCAACCTTTTTTACAGTATTTTCCCGGGTTCATGACGTGCTTGCCTGTACTTTCATATGAAAGATTAAACTGAATCAACTGAATCATACTTGTCTACCAGGATATAAATGATTTAATAATGAGAAATTATTGATAAATTTCCTTAATGGGTAGCTGCATCAAACTAAATCATATAATCGTTTATGTTTAACTTAAGGAACTGTGTGTGTGTGTTTGTATAGCTGCATCTAAGTCTATCTCTGGGCTCCAGTGGAGATGAATCTGAGCAGGGTGATATGGTGGCCATCAAGTCCATCAACCTCCTTCTCAAAAGCATTGGTGCCACACTCACTGATGTAGATGATCTGATTTTCAAGTAAGGCTTTCAGATGTGCATGCATGCACTCTAATACTGACTCACATGCTTCTTTGAAAATACGATTCACTTAGCCATTGATTGATGTCTTTTTGTCTTACTCTTTTTTTCAGACTGGCTTACTTTGAGGTGAAATATCAGTTCTACCGGCGAGAGAAACTGATGTGGGCGGTGATCAGACACTACACTGAACAAGTGGGTGATCTAAATACACACTCATACAATGTCAGAGGTCGCTGCATGAGCAAACACCCTATAACACACTTACATTTTCACTTCATCATTGTTTCTGAAAGAAGTTCAGAGTCTTTTTCTCTCCTCATAGTTCTTGACGCAGATGTACGTGTTGGTTTTGGGTCTGGATGTTCTTGGAAATCCATTTGGCCTGATCCGAGGCTTATCAGAAGGAGTAGAGGCTTTCTTCTATGAGCCCATCCAGGTCTGACAAATGCTGTTCAATTATCTCTCCATTCAGGCCTTATAATTTAATTCAGTACAAATGTGAGTGTGTTCTCTTTTAAATGCCAGATATAAGTACAGGTTTGAGGTATACAGGTATTTGAGGTATATTTTTTACATTCATCATTGTAATGCATGTAATGGTATATTATGCCTAGTGGGAACTGATATACACTATATTGCCAAAAATATTGGGACACCCCTCCAAATCATTGAATTCAGTTGTTCCAATCATGTCCATGGCCACAGGTGTATAAAATCAAGCACCTAGTCATGCAGACTGCTTCTACAAACATTTGTGAAAGAATGGGTCGCTCTCAGGAGCTCAGTGAATTCAAGCGTGGTACCATGATAGGTTGCCACCTGTGCAATAACTCCATTCGGGAAATTTCCTCACTACTAAATATTCCACGCTCAGCTGTTAGTGGTATTATGACAAAGTGGAAGCAATTGGGAACAACAGCAACTCAGCCACGAAGTGGTAGGCCACGTAAAATCACAGAGTGTCGCCAACTTTCTGCAGAGTTAATAGCTACAGACCTCCAAACTTTGTGTGGCCTTCAGATTAGCTCAAGAAGAGTGCGTAAGAGCATCATGGAATGGTTTTCCATGGCCGAGCAGCTGCATCCAAGCCTTACATCACCAAATGCAATGCAAAGCGTCGGATGCAGAGCAGTGGACTCTAGAGCAGTGGAGACGTGTTCTCTGGAGCGACGAATCACACTTCTCTGTCTGGCAATCCGATGGACGAGTCTGGGTTTAGTGGTTGCCAGGAGAACGGTACTTGCCTGACTGCCTTGTACCAAGTGTGAAGTTTGGTGGAGGGGGGATTATGGTGTGGGGTTGTTTTTCAGGGGTTGGGCTTGGCCCCTTAGTTCCAGTGAAAGGAACTCTTAATGTTTCAGCATTCCGAAACATTTTGGACAATTTTAGGCTCCCAACTTTCTGGGAACAGTTTGGGGATGGCCCCTTCCCGTTCCAACATGACTGCGCACCAGTGCACAAAGTAAGGTCCATAAAGACATGGATGAGTGAGTTTAGTGTGGAGGAACTTGACTGGCCTGCACTGAGTCCTGACCTCAACCCAATAGAACACCTTTGGGATGAATTAGAGCGGAGACTGAGCCAGGCCTTCTCGTCCAATATCAGTGCCTGTCCTCACAAATGCACTTCTAGAAGAATGGTAAAAAATTCCCATAAACACACTCCTAAACCTTTTGGAAAGCCTTCCCAGAAGAGTTGAAGCTGTTATAGTTACAAAAGGTGGGCCAACTCCATATTAAACCCTATGGATTAAGAATGGGATGTCATTAAAGTTCATGTGCATGTAAAGGCAGACGTCCCAAAACCTTTGGCAATATAGTGTATACAGGGAGTGCAGAATTATTAGGCAAATGAGTATTTTGACCACATCATCCTCGTTATGCATGTTGTCTTACTCCAAGCTGTATAGGCTGGAAAGCCTACTACCAATTAAGCATATTAGGTGATGTGCATCTCTGTAATGAGAAGGGGTGTGGTCTAATGACATCAACACCCTATATCAGGTGTGCATAATTATTAGGCAACTTCCTTTCCTTTGGCGAAATGGGTCAAAAGAAGGACTTGACAGGCTCAGAAAAGTCAAAAATAGTGAGATATATTGCAGAGGGATGCAGCAGTCTTAAAATAGCCAAGCTTCTGAAGCGTGATCATCGAACAATCAAGCGTTTCATTCAAAATCGTCAACAGGGTCGCAAGAAGCGTGTGGAAAAACCAAGGCGCAAAATAACTGCCCGTGAACTGAGAAAAGTCAAGCGTGCAGCTGCCAAGATGCCACTTGCCACCAGTTTGGCCATATTTCAGAGCTGCAACATCACTGGAGTGCCCAAAAGCACAAGGTGTGCAATACTCAGAGACATGGCCAAGGTAAGAAAGGCAGAAAGTCGACCACCACTGAACAAGACACACAAGCTGAAACGTCAAGACTGGGCCAAGAAATATCTCAAGACTGATTTTTCTAAGGTTTTATGGACTGATGAAATGAGAGTGAGTCTTGATGGGCCAGATGGATGGGCCCGTGGCTGGATTGGTAAAGGGCAGAGAGCTCCAGTCCGACTCAGACGCCAGCAAGGTGGAGGTGGAGTACTGGTTTGGGCTGGTATCATCAAAGATGAGCTTGTGGGGCCTTTTCGGGTTGAGGATGGAGTCAAGCTCAACTCCCAGTCCTACTGCCAGTTTCTGGAAGACACCTTCTTCAGGCAGTGGTACAGGAAGAAGTCTGCATCCTTCAAGAAAAACATGATTTTCATGCAGGACAATGCTCCATCACACGCGTCCAAGTACTCCACAGCGTGGCTGGCAAGAAAGGGTATAAAAGAAGAAAATCTAATGATATGGCCTCCTTGTTCACCTGATCTGAACCCCATTGAGAACCTGTGGTCCATCATCAAATGTGCGATTTACAAGGAGGGAAAACAGTACACCTCTCTGAACAGTGTCTGGGAGGCTGTGGTTGCTGCTGCACGCAATGTTGATGGTGAACAGATCAAAACACTGACAGAATCCATGGATGGCAGGCTTTTGAGTGTCCTTGCAAAGAAAGGTGGCTATATTGGTCACTGATTTGTTTTTGTTTGGTTTTTGAATGTCAGAAATGTATATTTGTGAATGTTGAGATGTTATATTGGTTTCACTGGTAAAAATAATTGAAATGGGTATAAATTTGTTTTTTGTTAAGTTGCCTAATAATTATGCACAGTAATAGTCACCTGCACACACAGATATCCCCCTAAAATAGCTAAAACTAAAAACTACTTAAAATATTGATACAAAAATATTCAGCTTTGATATTAATGAGTTTTTTGTGTTCATTGAGAACATGGTTGTTGTTCAATAATAAAATTAATCCTCAAAAATACAACTTGCCTAATAATTCTGCACTCCCTGTATATCACCATGTCAGCTGCATGTTTTTTTTGGTTTTTTTACTTTTACTTTAAGGTCAACAGTTTAAAAAGAATTAGATATTTCAGACTTATTTCATATGTCAGGTTTTACAAGGTTATCAAGTTATCATTTGTGTGGTCTACTTAAGATTGGTAACATGTGTGATGTTTGTGTGTGTAGGGGGCTGTTCAAGGACCTGAGGAATTTGCAGAAGGTTTTGTTATCGGTGTTCGAAGTTTACTGGGCCACACAGTGGGTAAGGCACCTTGCTTTTCCTTGCTTGCTCTCTCAAACCCACATATACTCACTAAGGATCCTTACTGCACACTTGATTTGTTTCTACATTATCTTCCTAGGGGGCGCAGCTGGCATGGTGTCCCGCATAACTGGCTCTGTAGGTAAAGGCTTGGCTGCCATCACTATGGACAAAGAGTATCAGCAGAAACGCAGGGAGGAAATGAACAGACCCACTAAGGACTTTGGAGAAAGTCTGGCTAAAGGAGGAAAGGGTTTCCTCAAGGTACTGAAGTTCCTGAAACAAATAAAAACACATTCAAGAAAACATTCAAGCACTTCCCTTTCTATTTTATACATTATATAACAAAATTCCATTGTGCATAGAATGAACTGACTTTTGTCATGTGCCTGTTCTCCTTCAGGGTGTGGTTGGTGGAGTAACAGGAATTGTGACAAAACCGGTGGAAGGTATGGCAGTTTACTGCTGATGCATCACACTTAAATCGATTTAATCTGTTTTTGCATTCAGTTATGGCAAAAATATTTAATAGTTCAACAGTAACAATTTATTGGCCATTGAAAATACACAAATACATATATAACGGCAACCTTAGCAGAACCTTAGACAAGAAGGTATAATATGTCAATATGTTTAATAATCTGTCATGGGTTTAGGAGCGAAGAAAGAGGGGGCTGCAGGCTTCTTCAAGGGCATTGGGAAAGGCCTGGTTGGAGTGGTGGCCAGACCTACAGGGGGCATCATAGACATGGCAAGCAGCACTTTTCAGGGCATTCAGAGGTGAGAGACACATGCACATGAATATTACATCTATATACACACATACAGACATGCACAGTCAGAGAACCATGTACATACTATACACTACTGTTTGGGGTTAGTAAGATTTTTTTATTCAGCAAGGATGCATTAAATTGATCAAAAGTCACAGTAAAGAAAGATATTTATAATGTTACAAAATATTTCTAGTTCAAATAAATACTGTTTTCTTTTGAACTTACGATCAGAGAATATTTATTAACTATTAAACTGTAGTGTATATATTCACATAGTTCCTATTCAAATTAAGATGTTTATTAAGCAATATTCTGAACCCAAAACTGATATGTAGTCATAATAAAACCACAAGCAGTTTGAAGGGGACCCACATTTACTCATTGCAGAGTGGAAGTCATGAGGCTACTTCCCCCCCATCCTAAGTATAGCTTGGAAATCGTGTCTACTTCCTGCTATAGGACAGAGACAATGTTTTGATGTATCATAATATGTTAGCGCAGATTTGCACACAAAAAATATTTATATTATCTAAGCAATCTTTTGGAAAGGAGGACCATATTGAGAAAGAAACATTTAATATTTCATTAACATTTTCCTGTGGTGATTTTCTAATGTACAGTAGACTCTCAAATTAAGATGTATCTAATTGTGTCAGTGTCTTAATTTGTGTCTCTTTTGTATTTTGTTGTCTTGTTTTTTTTTCCTCATGTAGTGTTGCTTTTGTTTTCCTGTGTGTAAACTAATTTTGTGACTCTTTCTTTCATGTTTTTCATTTCAAGTTAATTCCTGGATGTGTTTGTTCTTTTTAGTTCAGTGAGTATTTGGACACTCATGAGTGTATGTGTACAGATGTGCGTATGAAGGTCTGGATGACTGAAGCGTGAATGTATGTGTATTTATGCCCATGTTACCTAGAGAGATGACAGTGAATGATCCCTCTGCATTCACTCAATTGAGTTTGCTTGTTTCCTGGGTCAAAAAAAAAAAAGCTAATTTGGCAGCATGAATGAATTTTTAATCTTACAGGGTGTGAATTGTTGAAAGGTAAGTATTGCATCGTGGGAAGCAAAGGATGTGAGCTGTAGCGCAGAGCATTCTGCCGTAATCTACAGTTCAAGAATCCCCTTTTAACTGGATCCATCAACATGTGCCTATTTTCCCATCATTGTAACATTTGCTTCTGATCTCCACACCCCTTTCACTGGTGCATTTTGGGGTCAGTGGAAAGTCTGATGAGCAGAACAGCATAGACAGGAGCAAATATGGTATATAGAGGAGCGGGAGTACAGAAAAACATGTGTACTCACTTGGAACTATATTTAAGGGAAGTACTTTAAATCAAACAATTTACAGGTGTTTTTATATGTAGTGTCTCAATAATCAAACATAGTTAAAGGGATAGTTCACCCAGAAATTGGGGGGAGTTGTTTTTTGTCAATACAATAAAAGTCCTAAGCTGTTTAGACCCCATTAACTTTCATTATATGAACAAAAAAAAAGTTGAAGCCTCATTCAAAATATCATCTTTTTTAGTATTGTCAACGTTACTGCTAATTTAGAATTTTTTTATAAATTTTTGGCTAGTGTTACATTTATATGATCACGTTCTTATTCATGCAAATGCTTTTAAACCATTCAAACATGACAAGTCAAAAGAGAACATGCTGCTCTTCAACGAACACAATTATGCCAAAATGTTTTTGTCGAGTATCCTCATAAGAGCAGTCTTAAACGAGTTAAATAAAGTTTTAAATGAACGTAAAGAGTTGTGAGAAAATTTGATGCGTGTGAGATCCGTGTCGTGTAGCAGCGGCAGGTCTTAAAGTGACAGCAGCCACTAATGTCTGTCATTTAAAGTCCCTGTAAAGTCAAAATTAAATATGTGAGTTTGTCACACCACAGAAAAATGTATTAACCACCCAAAAAACGGCAAGTAAATAAAATAGCTTATCAAAATCCTATAATCAAAATAAGCAGCATTCTCTGCTCTCGACTGAAACGGCTGAAACCACACCCATTCGCAGGAAAGCTGCTGTAAGCACTCAAGACAACACTAATTGTTGGGAAGATGACTTTCGACGATGGCACCAGTTGTCGGCAGACGGGAGTATGAAGGCCGGGGCGGGAGATATGTGGTTCAGCCCCATTCAGCAGCAGATTATCAATGAATCCCAGTTGTCTCCAAAGAAAGTTTCTAAAACTATCCGGTGTAAAACTGCAGAGGCAGGTATTGGTGGTGGTGATCCTCAGCTCTCCATCAAGGTGGCTCTTCACAAAATGAATCCACCTCTTCTTGATATCCTCGTTTTTGTTTTGTAAGCTGTTTTGTAAGTTATCGCAACCAGGTAATTTACGTAACGAAGGCATAACTAGCTAGCAAACTGTAGACTGTAGTAACTAACGGTACTCACAGTAACTCGCGATTAAGCGGGCGAACTGATGAGAATTTGCTCTAGTTATTATAGTGTTAGGGGAGGGGCCATGCTCAGAGCCAACGTTTGAGCCCCGTTCAAAAAAATCCTGAACACAGAAATGGTGAAAAACTGTTTAACAGTCTTACTACACAGTTAACAGTCTTTGTAATGTGTTTCAGCAATACATTTCTAACATTTATAATTTGTTTAGAAACAAATCTCAGAATTGCCTTTACAGGGACTTTAATGTATGTTTTATTTTTTAATGTAACAAAGGTAATGGAGAAAATTACTCACTGCTCTTGACTAAAGAACTTTTGTAGCTTTAATAAGGATTAATCTATATTTAATTTATAATTTATGCAGTACAGACTGTTTGATAACTTTATTCAATTTCCTACCTGTTAGACAGCTGTTAAATCATTTTCATCAAGACATCAGTATCAGTATTAGTATCAGTGATACTGGCCTTCATTCATAAAAAGATGCCATTAAGCAAGTATTTAAAATATACTGTCTTTATGTTGTTGCTACATTAATTTGGAGATTAACTGTGAAAGTGTTACATTTAAAATATATTAAAAACGTAAGTGATTTTTGCGATTAATCAGAAGAAAATGAGTGATTAATCTAGTTAATTTTTTTAATCCATTGACAGCACTACTTCTTTTGTGTTCCATGGAAGGAAAAAGTAATGAAAGTTTGGAACGACATGAGGTTGAGTAAATGACTTTCATTTTTTTGGGTGAACTTTGGGTAATGTCCCTCTCACTCTCCGACTGCTCTGCTTGTCAGACCAAGTCCACTGCACGAGCTCACTGCATTGCTGATGCATTGGACTCTATGGTGTAACCACGTGCTCTCCAAACAAAAGCAAAAGAAGCATTATGATTTCAAAGGCAGTCGATGACCAGGCTAACCAATCACATTTTTCACCCATTCCATTAATTCTGCCCTGAAAAGATGAGTTGGCAAATCTTTTGTGTTTTACGGTGTTCCCACCCCTGGCTTTTTCATGCCAAACCTTTCCCGACGAGCTGGAACAGCGATGCCCCCCACTCCTCCAGTGATTCTCTAGCATATGCATTCAGTCATCCATCCATCCATCCATTCGTTATGCTCTTCATCTTATACACCTGAACCGATCAGCACTGACTGTATGAACTAATCATGTTACTTTTCCATGCTCGCACTGTAGAAGTAACCAAAGGTGAGAGAGGGCTTAAGGAATCAGACACTGCATGCTATAGCACAAAGAAACTTTACAGGTTGACGCTTTTTATATGACTCTTGAGATGCATTACGTTTGTTTAAGGCTGTTCAGGCATGCTCAGGTGAACTTTAATTGAGTAGATTCTGTTCACTAAGAATGACTCACCCTGTTGCCCACGCTTTTTACATGGATATAAAACCGATAGATCGCAGGATGTCGTCTTTGTCAGAGTTATCTAAGGTGCTGTTTCTAACTTGATTTGCAGGGTAGCAGAATCGACTGAGGAGGTGACTAAATTAAGGCCAGTGCGTCTCGTACAAGAGGACGGCATCATACGGCCCTACGACCACCATCAGTCGGAGGGCTATGACCTCTTTCAGGTGAGGTCACCTGTCAACCCTAGTGACCAGGCTACTAAACCCCGATGAGAAGGATTTTATTCAGCATGACCCTCTGTTTTAATTTAACAGCTACTAACAACCAAATTGTTTTGAAGGATGGGAGTCAGTTTGACAGATTAAGGCAAGACACTACAGGCTAAAGGCCCCGATATACTCTAAGCGAAATCAAAGAACGAACTGATGTGATGTCATTTTGAACAAAATCAAGCCAAAAGTTTGTTTTGGGAGTTCAAACTTTCCGAAAAAGCTTGATTTTAAGCAATCTATTGTAAAATGTGCTATATAAATAAATGTGACTTTACTAGAGTGCCGAATTGCAGAGCTCATGTAAGCATAACCACGTTGCTATGATCAGATGCTTTTCTTATGTTTTATTAAAAACAATGCTTGCTGTTTTCTCAATTTTGTTGTCTGTTTATTTTTTTATTGAGAGAAAAGTGTGCAGCACATATTTACAGTACATATTCATCTAACCGTCGGATGTTAGCGAACAGTATATTACTGGTCATGTAATTTCAAACTTTGTGTTACCCCTAAGCAAAGAACAAAAAAGAACTTTGTTGTGAGTATATCGGGGCCTTAAAGGAACACTCCACTTTTTTTGAAAATAGGCAAATTTCCAAATCCCAAATCCCTGTGTTAAAATTACAGTTGTATTCTTCATTGAAACTGACCTTAAACTCAAAAGTTGAACTGACTCCATCCCTGCTGTGAACAAATGAATTCCTGCTGTCATATTCATTTAATACTGTATTTTCTCTCTTTTCTGTCCTTTCCCAAATGCAGCCTGAGGAAATGTAAAATGGGAGTGGGAGATGGGATTGGGACTATTATCTTAAAGATCCATGTTTTTGAAAACATTTGAGAACACAGAGATATTGTTGCACTTAAATGAACCAAACTGGATATTCAGTGCTAGATCCAGTCTGGCCTGGTCCACCTACAATACAATGTTGAGTTTAGGAAATTACATAATATCCTAAGTCTGCATCTGAAGTTGCCTGTCTTGTGCACCTTTACGGCTTTGCTAATTTTCTTATCTAGAAAACTTTTTTTGTGTCTATTCATTTTGCCAAAAATAATTTCAGCATTATACCTCAGACATTTTTATTATATTCATTTTATATCACTATGTCCTTTATCAGTTAATGCCAAATTAATCCAAACATAACCTCATTAGTCAATATAAAAATATTTTCCCAAAAAATATTATTTGAAATGTAAGAAAACAAGGTAGTTTTAAGACATCAGGGCCATATGATGGCAAACAATTATAGATTTTCGGTATTAATATTTTAAAAATTATTTGATTTTTTTTTAGGAATAGAATATGGAGCTGGCAAAGTTTGTCTATTTTTCTAATCTTCATTTTAATTTCTTTAAACTTATGTCTGTAAATGCATTTCCATGCATCTGAACGCTGATAACAAAATTACGACATAATGTTTATTCTTAATCATTGTGAATACATAAAATGTGCATATTAATATATGCAAACTCATTTATATGCAATAAATGGGCATTTTACAGTGCATGTTGGAATGAATGTCTGATGTATTTTCCTATATACTTTATAGTATACAGTGGTGGTCAGAATTATTGGCACCCCTGGTAAATATAATCAAATATGGCTGTAAAAAATAAATCTGCATTGTTTATCCTTTTGATCTTTTATTCAAAAATAAAAACAAAAATCCAACCTTTCATTAAAGTAAAAGAATTGAAAATGGGGGGTAAATCACATTATGAAATAAATGCTTTTCTCCAAAATACGTTGGCCACAATTATTGGCACCCTTTTTTTTAAATACTTTTTGCCAAGATAACAGCTCTGAGTCTTCTTCTATAATGCCTGATGAGTTTGGGGAACACCAGTTGTTGGTGCTTCTTCTCTTCAGTTCACCCCACTCATTTTCTACAGGGTTCAGGTTAGGGGACTGGGATGGTCATAGTAGAAGCTTCATTTTGTGTTCAGTGACACATTTGTGTGTTGATTTTTGATGTTTATTTTGGATCGTTGTCCTGATGGAAGATCCAACCACGGCCCATTATAAGATTTCTAGCAATTGCTAGAATCCATTATACCATGTATCTGAACAAGATGTCCAGGACCTTCAGCAAAAAAAATAGGCCCACTCACATTAAAGATCCAGCGGTATTTTTAACCGTGGACATGGGGTACTTTTTATCCCTGTTTGCACCAAACCTATCTGGTGGATTTGCTGCCAAAAAGCTCTTTTTATAGTTTCATCTGACCACAGAATCAGGTCCCTTTTGAAGCTGCAGTCGTGTCTGACAACTGAATATGCTGGAGTTTGTTTCTGGATGAGCAAGAAGGATTTTTCTTGAATCCCTCCCAAACAACATGTGGTGATGTAGGGGTTGTTTGATTTTTTTATTATTTTTTTTATTTTAGGCTTTCTGACCCCAAGACTCAACTAATCTCTGCGATTCTCCATCTGTGATCCTTGGAGAGTCTTTGGCCACTCAAACTTTCCTCCTCGCCGTGCATTAGGACGATATGGACACATGTCCTCTTTCAGGCAGATTCGTAACATCTTTAGTTGATTGGAACGTCTTAATTATTGCCCTGATGGTGGAAATGGGAATTATCAATGCTTTAGCTATTTTCCTACAGCCACTTTCTATTTTGTGAAGCTCAACAATCTTTTGCTGCACATCAGAACTATATTCTTTGGCTTTACTCATTGTAATGAATGATTAAGTGAATTTGGCCTTTGTGTTTATTTATACTCCTGTGGAACAAGACGTCATAGCTGGACAATTTCATGTTCCTAGTCACCCTGGTGTGCTAAAAAAATTTAAATATTAATGAGAATATACTTCAGAGATATTTTACTCATAAAAAATTCTAGGGGTGCCAATAATTGTGGCCAACGTGTTTTGGAGAAAAGCATTTATTTCATAATGTGATTTAGCCCCCACTTTCCATTATTTTACTTCAATGAAAGGTTCGATTTTTGTGAATTGTTTGAATAAAAGATCAAAAGAATAAACAATGCAGATTTATTTTTGCAGCCATATTTGATCATATTTACCAGGGGTGCCAATAATTCTGACCACCACTGTATTTATCTTATAGACGTAACACATGGTTCATAATTGTCATGTAATCATTTGTTTTAAAGTGGCTTTACTGTGTTGTAATTGTGTTAACTGAAAAACTTGCTTGAGTCCTGTGATTGACCTGGAATAAATCAATACTCCTCTTTGACATGATCATGATCATTTTTATGCATTACAGATGATTTATGATTTGTTCATTTGAAAATGATTCCGATTGTTATTGCTGACAGAGTATATGTGCGGGGCCATAAAGTAGTGTGTGCTGTATTTTGTGTATAGTGCTGTATAAGTATGTATGTTTTTCAGAGGTCAGAGATTAAACGGTTGGATGGAGAAATCTTCAGAGAACACTATGAGTACCCAGGGCACAGAAAAACAAACATCATTATCACTAGCAGGTATTCCAACAACAGAAAAATTATGAAACATTGACATTTTCCTAATTTTCTCTTTTCTATATGCTGTGTGTGTTGGTTTCTTTATCATCCAGGAGAGTGATGTGTGTGAAGGAGATCGACGTGATTGGACATTTCAATAAAGAATGGGAATGTCCGTTTGAGAATTTCCAAAAGCCTCCAAGTGCAGAGGGAGGAGATTTGAAGATATATTACCGGGTACATAAATGCTACTTTTAGTATTAGCAGATATACGGAATTACATTGATATATTGACAATTGTACAGGCTTTCTAACTGATATATGGTGAATGAATCAACATTGCTTGACAACTATCTGGATGTTGGTGCAGGAACAGAACAAATTAAACCTCATTAGGAAGGATGGACAGCCGCTAGTGAAAGTGATACACATGAAACATGCTGACATGGCTGAGGTAAACATCACAGGCGTTTGTTTTTTTTTTGGGGTGGTTTCTAAGTTAAAACTGCTGTTGAAATTTAGTTCGCTTTTAAAGGGATCGTTCACTCAAAAATGAAAATTCTGTCATCATTTACTCACTCATTTAAAAAGGTTGGTAACCAGACAGTTGACGGCACCCATTGACTTCCATAGTAGGAAGAAAAATACTATGGAAGTCAATGGGTGCCATCAACTGTCTGGCGACTAAACTAAAATGAAAAGCAAATTTTCAATGCCCAGTGTTGAATATGGCACTGGGCATTTTATATTAGCATTATATTTCATAGATTTTAAGACGTGATCAACACAGATTGCACTAGTTTTATCTCTTTTAGGCTTATATGCTTTTACACTAAGCACAAGTACATAGCTATCAAAATGACTGCATTTCATTTTCTGTCAAGAACAAACTGTGGCCTCTTTGACATCTTTTGCTTCACACTCCACAGAGACTGCGAGAAGGAATCGACAATGCCCAGTTTGCACGCAAGCAATATCAGATGGCAAGACAGAAATCTCAGCGCTTCATCAAAATGGGCAAAATTTAAATCAGTCGAACCATGTAAACGTGTGCCCACGTGTCCATAGATTATTATCCTGCCTATAGTATTCAAAGCATTAATTATGTTTATGGTTTGTTTATTAGGCAAATATATTAGTTCCACTGACTTGAGTTTTAAATGTATCTCTGAAATTTTGGAATTAGCACTAGACTTTTTTTTAAATTTTTCATTGAATCTAAGCCCTTGCATTTTGTTATTTTGTTTGGGGTCTTGAAAACAAATATGGTAAAAGAGATTATTTTGTTGGCACTTAATATAAAAAAATCACTGCAATATACAACTGTAATGTGCAATGTTTAGCTCACTTGTTCACAAATACTGTCAAAAAAGAAGACAAAAAGCTGGCATATACCCTCATTTTCTTTTCTAGATCATCCTTTCACAGGTGTTGCATAAATGTACTCAACAATGATGCATAAAATTGCTCTCTACTTAAAAATTATAACATCACAATGTTTTATTTTGTTTTTTATTGTTTTATGGAAACACATAATGCCGTTTTGTTTCTTGCACTGCACTTGAAGACATGGTGTACTATGACTGTGGTGAAAATGCTGTGTCTGTGTCACTATTGTTCCACAATTCATTAAAATGGCAGACCACACCTGTGATTTGAGGTGGAGACTATGATATAAGCTTCGCTTTACCTCTCATGGTTACATGTTTGTTTTGGGAGTAAACATGACATGATTAAAGGGGTGCGTTTATGGCAAGGAAATATTGTACTGTATTCCACAGTTTTCCCACAATGATGTAGTGAATGTCGTGTCAAAGCACCTGGCAATGGATCCTCTCCATGTTGCTAAGTAACTCGGCTTCCTGGATGTGGGTGCAAGTGACCCCTATTGGCCTGGTGTGGGCAGGAAAGGAGAGGATGGTTATCCCATGCCCTCTGCGGTGGGTCTTTCCATGTCCTCCTATTTCCTATGCATCAGTAGACCAGACATACGCCCACAGGTCAATGCTACTGTGTAGACAGCTGTAACAGCTAAAGACACCAGAAATTTCATAAATATCAACTAATCCAATGCAAACATTAATGTCATGCTTTACATAAGAATTGCCTGATCTCATTCGCCTCTCTAGAGAAAAGCACTTTTTTTCAGAAACATCTGTGATCACATCCTCTTGTAAGTCAACACAGCACAATAAAGCTGTAGTATTTGATCTAGGGTCAGTCTTAGACTGAACTCTATTGTGAAAACTATGGTGTGATTATGCCACTGTAGGCTACATGAAAACTATTTTTTTTATCTAGGCTATAAACTTTTTTAACTAATAGTCTATTGTGCACTACATAATGTAGTAATTTTCATGATTAAAATTGTGTAATTGTTAAATTTAGCTGTCTATGCTGAGAGGACAATGGGGTCTGTAAAGGTTGCAATTCTCAGTTGTAAAAAAAAAAAAATAGAAACTTGAAAAGACGGTCTGTAGCAGGACACCAAATAAGTTTTGACATAAATCTGTTGTTTGTTTCTCTTTCTTATATTGTAGCCTACTACTACATGAAATACTTGTAGCACGCAACGTGAAGTCCACGCGTTGCGCCTCGACGCTTGCAGACTCACTGCGTTTAGCGGAAGTACGTCAGCATGCATGTTCGCTCGAGTCATCACATGTCAAGCATGCCGTGTGTGTAAGAGAGAGAGGGGGAAAGATACAAGTCTAGACCGAGACAACCTTTGAATTACTGAGTAAATACCTACATTTAGTAATAATCATCTGCATTTTGGGACAAACGACATTGTTATTACTATAAAAAAATAGTTTATCAAATCACCCAAACTAGGCACTAATATTGGCGACGTGCCTTTCCCACTCGATTATCGGTCTGAGCTGATATAGCCAAAGATTATTAACGCGCATGAAACATGGATGAATTTATTAACTTGTCTTGGTAACAAATCGTTCTGTTGAGTCGGGTCCTTTAATGAACCGGTTGAATTGGTTCACAAAACCAGTCTAAGCGATTCGTTTCAAAATGAGTTTAATTCAATTTTACATAGATTTTTATTTTAATAAGCATTTGCATTTTTACTTAATCAAAATTAATTGTATTGTTTATTGTAGCCTAAATGCAAATTATATTCTAAATTAGCCTACATTTTATAAGCTGAATCGTGGCTGCAAACTGAATTTGGTCGCAATAAACATCCATGTTTATAAAACTTAAATGTGCCACATATGGCTTTACTGGAATGTTTTAGAGAGCATGTCAGTATGTTTGGCGTGACCGTGTCTCGCGCTCAACAGCGCTGTCTGTGGACAGAAGAGCCACACCCGCTCCCATGAACACTAACAGATCTGTCACTCGCTCAAGTGCAATCCGAACCAAAAAACGATGTAAAACGAATCCGAATTGTTCTACAAAGCGATCCCATTGTAAAAGTAACTGAAACCCGCAGATGAACATGGAGTCTCCTCCGCCAGAGTCCGTCACGGTGCCGCGCAAGAGCGCTTCTGAAGCGGGCGCTTCGGTGGAGGACAGCCCGGTGAAACTGGACAGCAAGGCTGAAACCGACAAACCAGCTCCAGTTCGGCGGCAGAGTTGCTCAAGTACCAACAGGGGTAAGCTTGAAGAACAGAACCAAAGCTTGCTTGTGGATTATTTTCCATTTTATTCAAATTCACGGTGATCAAATTTGAGTTTAATCTCGAACTTCACCCCTTGCATGTGACGTGTTTCATATTAGCTCTGAATTCACAATGAATTAAACATGTTATTTTACATATGGAGGCCTGGTGGTAGTCTAGCTAGCACATGCACGCTTTGTGCAAATTAACTAATGTGATGATACACGTTTGTAAGCGAGCCCAAACAGTCCTGGCCACTGGCTACCTGTCATTTCTGATCTATTACTCGCATGCTATTTACTAGTTAATCAAGCACTGTTGTCATTTTTCACGACTGTCTCCGCTTTTAATACTGTTCTCATTGTGTATGTAGTCGATGCAGTGTGGCCAGCGTGTCCATATGTTTCAATAGTATAATACACACTGAATGCAACGTCTATTCCATTAAATGTTTTAGGTCACTAAGCACAGACGAGACGTATTTGCATAGCAAGCTGGTGATTTCATGGTGTGTAAATAAGCATAAAGCCATTTTTTACATGGGGCTGCCACACCCCTTTTGTATATCTCTGATTTGGGGATACAAGTCAAAGAAATGTCGGTTAATGTGTCATTCGGTAGACTATCATAGTTGACTCAGTTTAGTCGGAGCAGATTTCAGTCCGCTTGGCTTTGGCAGTCATGTCTGTGGCTGTGCTTTAAAACATGGTTGAGCTTCCTACCTATGTAGCATTTTCGCGTGCCATATGCTACTGTGTAGCCTTCAAATGCTGTCTAAATAGGCAGCTTGTTTGGTATTGAGACGCCGCCCGTGTGTCTGGCAGGCGTTGCGCGGTGCGTGTGTGTGTGGAGAGCTGTTATGTAACAGGTTAAGTCACACACAGAAGGAGATGATATGAAGGGATATTTTCACGTCTTTACTGCTTGTATAAATAAATAGGGTTTCATGTCTGACTACTGCGGTATTCTTTAAATGTATGACAGCATTATTTTTCCTTTGTGTTGATAAGATTGCCGCGTTTTCTCTTCGCGGATACACGTCTCGCTGGCTGCCCGGTTACGTAACTAACGGAGGCAGGTACGCGTATGGTTTCATTTGGGCTCAGAAAAAGGGTCTGACATTTCTAACC
The DNA here is from genome assembly GCA_039654625.1 of Rhinogobio ventralis. NCBI lineage: Eukaryota > Metazoa > Chordata > Actinopteri > Cypriniformes > Gobionidae > Rhinogobio > Rhinogobio ventralis. The sequence goes on from CM077193.1 coordinate 36,214,918, forward strand.
CGCTAACCTATATTCTCAAATGCTCTTGCTTGGTTAAGATAATTTTCTCTGATATTTGGCCAAATGATTTGCCCAGTATTGCAGAGTAGTAATTTCACGGTGGGCGCGTGGAAAACAAACATCGTTTTACACTGGCTAAGGTTTAAATCATAGCAGATATGAATGGTGTATGATACAATTATTAAAAAAGAAATCCACATTAAATTCCTGGATGGTCAACTTAATTAATCAGCCACTGTAATCCCTTCTTTCTTTGGCCCTCTGTCCACATTCCACAGTCAATTCATGAAAATTGTTCACTGGCGTTGATCCATGTGAATTAAATGTTTGTTTCTTTGTTTTGTTTTGTTGTTGTTGTTTTTTTAGTATCAAACATTATGAAAGTAGGGCCAAAAATTAAGCATGAAATGAAAATTCACCCTATATTTTTTCCAAATGCATCTTGTCTTATTGTGAATGATTCATCCATACGTTTAATTTTTAAGATTTCTTTAGCTCAAATTTTAATCAAAATGTCATAACTTCGAGTGAAACAACAGACTTCTCTCTGGGGACATATACTGGACTTCTCCAATCATTTTGTCCACGTAAACCCCACCCCTTTCTTACAGTTAACTGCAAGCTAGCATTCAGATCTGCTTCCATCCAGTCAACAACTGATGGATAAAACCAAGTCCCCACCCTACATTGTTTCTTCTCCATAATCTCTATAAATTTCACTTGGATGTACGCCATAATACTGAAGAAAATATTTGTTGCATCATGACTTTAAGATTATTCAGATTTTATTCCTCTTACCCAGGTCCAAACAATAGAAATTGTCATCATTTACTCACCCTCATTTTATTTCAAACCTGTATGACATATTTTCTTCAGCATTCTTCAAAATACCTTATTTGTGTTTATCATTTTTGGGTGAACTATCCCTTTAAGGAGTTTTCTTCAGCCCCAGCAGCAGAGACTCTTCCTCTCAGCAGTCTCTCTAAAAGCTCCATGTTTTATACAGCGCAGGGACTACCTACCCAAGCCGGTGTTACATAATTCTTGTGTTTCCTCAAATTCTTCACCCCAGTGCAGTTGGTGGGCCTCAGGGTGGACAAGTGGCTACACACTAGCACTCAGCCAAAATTGTGCAAGGCCATCGCTGAGCATCTTCTGTCCTCTTGAGGCTGTTGTGTAGTGGGGCGCAAGATTGTGCCTGACTCAGTGCTCTAATGCAAACAAATAAACGAGGAGAAGAGTGAATTACATGTCCAAGCAATGGACTTCAGCTGAAGGAGAATGATGCGTCAGCTAATACAGTGTCTACTTGAATATAAGCAGCCATTCTGTGTAATGTTAAGGTGTGTTCACACCTGCCATGTAGGAATTACCAAAATTATGTGATTCCGTCTTGTTCATGTGTTCATGTCCTCATAGAAGTCATAATTACAACTTGTTTAATTACAACTTGTTTATTCTCAAAATGGCAGCAGCTTCAGCAGTAAAATGTAGTGAAGCAGTTATTTCATAATATTTCTATGTAATAATTCCTATAACTGACACTTGGTAACGTTTTAATAATCCAAAAATACATACAGTACAGTTTAATGTAGCTGGCACAGTTGAATAACTATATAATGCCCTGAACACCCTAAATGAACTATTTAGGGTGTTGCAGCAATAATAATAAAATAATCTCCGTTTTATGGGACTTTAAACCAGTCAATAAAATGATTGCAGATACACATTACTCTCTAGGTCTGGGAGCCACTCCACAATAATAACTCTAATTACACAGATTCATTTTGACATTCATAGTTTTGCCATAGAAGATGAACAGCTTAGAGTAGGATGTCCCAGGTTGTCAGTAATTAAAATAATTATAACATTTGTGAACGCAGCCTTAGTTCTATCATCTATTGCCATGTCAATGTTTTGTCTTTTTTTTTTTCCAGTAAATGTATTGATCAGGCATTTGCTATTAAAAGGCTTGTATTGTTAACATGAATATAGGAGTGTTTTCCAGTGGAATGAAATGTATATGTAAGAAACAGGGCATGGTGCCTTCAACACGAGTGGGGGAATAAGGGAAGTTTCCAGAGTCCATGCAACTGGTGCTTTAGAATTGGCTTTGACAAAGTCTTGTCTGTAATTGTGGAGAGTGGAGACGCATAGAAAAATGAACAAACACTAGGAAACATGCTCACACACAGCGAGAAAACACCCATAAAATGTCATATGCTTGGTATAATAAGAATAAATGCATATTTAATTAAATAATAGGAAAATAATATCCTAATTATTATTTAATATTTTAAGTCTGTTTAAAAATAGAAAGATATATGACGCACATTATGGTAAAATGGTTTTCTGTCTTGTATTTTATCTCAGGATGTCATTTTATTCCACATGGAAATGAGCGGAAATAAATTAATACAGCCTCTTATTTACGTGAGGTAAACATAATGCTGCTTGTTTATTTTAACATATATAGTTGCTGCCGTAATAACGGACCATTTCAAATGTTTACATGCTTTTCTTCTTTTTTTTTATTTGAGCGGTGATGAAATATATTGCTCTTGTTAATACTTTTCAACTCAGCAGTTAAATTACCACACAACCTTGATGTTTGTCAAAAAACTGTAGGTAATTTGGCCGGGGATTTTTACGTGGGTGGTGGGAGAAAAACACTGACATTCTGAATTCAGACGGCAATAAAATCCCTGTCAGTGATGAAAATACCTAAGGCCCCCACGAGAAACAATTACCATCCGAATAGGGCTATAGAGTGGTGACAGTCGTAGTTGGCTACAGGTTCACCCCATCTGATGCTGCCAGGTTCTAAGTACACTCCCTTTAAAGCATTTGCAAAATGGCCGTAACATGATGTTTGGTGATAGGAGCTTCAAAATGATCTATTCACTCTAGGCTAATTGGCTTTTGATACCGTGCCTCACTGCAACCTGAGAATTGTTGTGGATTTAGATGGTTCAGAAGCACAGGACATTGAAGTGATTGTAAATGGGGTTGTTGAGGAGCTGCTGATATAAAGGCGAGCTCTGGAGTAGATACAAATCATTAACTTCTCTTTTAGGTAGAGGAGAAATGCGTTGTCCGTCTGTTGGAATATTTGATTACATGATACACTCCGATGTTTGGAATCTCACTTTACACTCATTTACTAAAGTCAGTAGGTCCAGGAAATTGTCCATTTGTCATGTAACCCTTCCATTTCTTTCCATTTAGTATTTTGTTCGAAATGCCAAATACAAAATTATACATTTGCTGTCTGTACCTGTTTATCAAATTCAAATATCTCCATGACTTGCTTTGTAAACTACTTATAATAAGTCAGAGAGAAGAACACATTGTTAAAGGAACACACCGACTTTTTGGGACTTTAGCTTATTCACTGTATCCCCCTGAGTTAGATAAGTCCATACATACCATTTTTATCTCTGTGCGTGCCATAACTCTGTCTGACACACCCACCTAGCACAAAGACTGAAGGTAAACGGCTCCATCTAGCCTACTGCTCAATAAATGACAAAATAACGCCAACATTTTCCTATTTACATGTTGTGATGTGTATAGTTACATCATGTACTAAGACCGACGGAAAATTAAAAGTTGCAATTTTCTAGACTGATATGACTAGGGAATATGCTCTCATTCCTGCGTAATAATCCAGGAACCATGGGTACAGCGGTGCCGTACCATGGGTGCAGCGGCACAATGATATCACGCAGCGTCTGAAAATAGTCCCCAGCACGCTCTCTGTGCAAGCAGGTTGTCACGTTGGTTATGTTGATGGAAGTTAGCCTATTTTCAGGTGCTGCGTAATATCATTGCGCCGCTGCACCCATGGTACGGCAGCAAAGTTCCTGGATTATTACGCAGGAATGAGAGTATAGTCCCTAGCCATATCGGTCTAGAAAATTGCAACTTTTAATTTTCCGTCGGTCTTAGTACACGATGTAACTATACACATCACAACATATATATAGGAAAATGTTGGCGTTATTTTGTCATTTATTAAGCAGTAGGCTAGCCGGAGCCGTTTACCTCCAGTCTAAGCTAGGCTAGCGGTGGGTGCGTCAGACAGAGTTATGGCACGCACAGAGATAAAAATGGTATGTATGGATTTATCTAACTCTGGGGGATACAGTGAATAAGCTAAAGTCCCAAAAAGTCGGCATGTTCCTTTAAAGGCTGGACCACACTAAAAGATTTTTAAAATCTTATCAGATTTTAAAAACATGATTATAAAAAAAATCATAGATTTAACAGTTTTGTTCCTATAGTGTGGGGAGTGCCACAATGTGGCCACAGTCCCGTGAACACAGAAAATCTCGCTAAATCTCTCGTGGTCAAACATGACTTTAGAGTAAACATACATGGCCGACGATGGGCAAGAAGAAATGCTGATAATAGTGTTTGGACTGCTTTTTACAGAAAATTTCTGGGGGGAAAAAAACACACCTAACACCACAGTAAAATCTAATCAAATAATCTGTAGAACGATCAAGATGATGAGGACTTGCCGGAAGGTGAGATTTGGGCCCAAAATTGGCCCGGTAATCTTGTAGTGTGTAGGTGCCTTAAAATGACATTCACAGGATTTTTGTTGTTGCTCTTTTTACCTTCTTGCTCCAGTGACATTCCAGAAGAAAGGGGGGCAAGCGTTCAGGCTGAGTTTATCTGAATACGCCGCACTGTACTCTGTGTACTCCCCGCTGGGCTGTAACCATGGATCGGGTCCCGTTCATGCCTCATGTTTCCTCTGCAGCATGTACCAGTGAGCTACTAGATTGTTTACATTAAAGCCTCACAGGTTCCCCATGAATCATTCTGGTATATTGTGTAATAGGTTGTTTTGATTACTAGGTCATACATTTTGTGCTCCATATGAGTGGAGCTAATTGGTTAGTGGGGTAGACTAGCTCAGGGGTTTTCAAAGTGGGGTCCTGCTTTCTAAAGGCCATCTGAAGTCGAAAACCATGAAATTAATTGCAATTATTTTATTCTGTTGACAGCCCTAATTTTTAACAGAATTCAGAATCTTTCTTTTCAGGTTTATACATCTAACTCTTCTGTAATAGTGTGTAGAAAAAATAAAATAAAATACTGTATGCTCTAATGAAACAAAGAATGTTTTGAGATTTCCCCATTCAAGTAAATAGCAGTTGGTCTTGCATGCCGAATGAGCTGCCCGGAGGTATTGTAAATATCACAGCCGAGTGAACTGACTTTCCTTGTTTTTGAAAGTTCCTTTCTTTACAGGAATGTTTTGTTGAGTGACTATTTCATCATCACTGATTCTTGTGACCAGAAGCTTTGAGTTTAGATGAATCATCTAATCTGTTTTTAGTTTGATAAATTGTCAGTACAAGCACACTGACCTTCCAAGAGAAGATGTTTGTGTTGAATCCTATTTTCCATTGCGCTGAGTTCCAGTCTAAACAGTGTGATAATCTCTTTATCATTTGTCAAAGTGTCATGTCAAGTAGCTTGGACAAAACATCCTCCTTTCTCTTATGCAGCTGGAGTAGGTCTTCATGATATATCAAAATCATCAAAATATTGCAAATATATATATGGAGATATGCATATTGCAATGGCTTACAAACTGAATGATTTAAATACTTTTAAAAGAAAATAATTTTTTTAGGTCGCGGCAGACACCAGATAATAGACTGGACACATGACCGTTACAAACGTGTGGCATGCTTAATGTTATTAGGCGGAATAAGCAGTGCGGACGCGTACAGGAAGTTGCCTCTCGGGCAGCGCATAATCCTAATTTCAGTTCTCTTCCACAGTTTATATGGCTAAATACACAAAATTATGTCATAATTTTTATGTAGCTATTGCTATAGTAAAACACTGCTGTTCACTTTCCACTCACACACATACAGTCTCTCTCACACACATTCCTGGATGGATGCATGATTCGTGGCATTGGCAGAAAGTTACACTTTTGTTGAATGATGTCAGAGCAGCTGGCAGACAAACATAATCTCAAACAGCACACTGTTAATTCAACATAGAGAAGTGAGTGAATTAAACATAGGCGGGTGCACTCTGCTTATTACACAAACAGAAAAGTGCAGCAGCACACAAAGCTTTTTAAATATTAAAAATAAAAGGATTCCTCTCTGGAGAAGCGTTCAGTCTTTCCGCTTGCAAATTCCGCCATGGTAGAATTGATTGAGAAATCAATGTTAAGTGGTCTCTTATTTTGTTTTTCCAGAGCTGTAGCTTAGTGCTTAATTTTAGAATAATGTACAGTACATACTGTATAGCAGGCCTATTCAGGGTGCAGCCCAGGCCAAATCCAGTCCGTTTGAAAATCAAGACTATCCATCATTTTGATGGATGTACATTTTCACCAGAGAAGTCATTGTTCTATAAAATCTAGTGACAGTTGATCTTTTTAAGGTGACTTCTGTTTTTGTTTATTGTAGCACGGTTATCTCATTTGTAGTAGTTTTTTCATTATAAAAAAAATTCTGTCTCCACCCACAAGCCCATTTGTCCCTTTTGTTGATAAATAGCCCTGCTGCACAGTATACTATGCTTTTTTTCTTTTTTTTATGTATATGAAACAAAAATGCAACCGTAAATGTTTCACACAGTAGTATGCTACATTATAATCACATAACTCTATTATATTTCATGTTTAGTTGTCAGCGAGATCGTCCAGTTTTCCTTTCATGCTTCATTTGATCCTTTGAAAATTTGCACATACAGGCCTACTAAATATTATTTATAATTGCATATGCATAAAACATGTTGGGTATGAATAGGTCATTTGGCCATTATGTTTGGCCTCTGCCAGGTAAGAGTAAACATCTAATTTATTAAGCTACTGGAATGAGGCCAGGCTATTTATCTTCTGTGACAGTTTTCCCACTGGTTAAGGCAGGTGGTTCAGCTACCCTGACACAGCACATCTGCAACTGAGCTGGTATGTGATGCATTGTATCAGTGGCACAGTACAGTGAGAGAACATCTGTTTTTCCATAAAGCTAGTTTTCCCCCTTTGTGATCAGTGTTGTAATTTACTCTGTTATAACTTAAAGGACTTTGTAATTAGACCTTTTAAAACAGTGTGCTTATCTTGATAAACTGAAAGGCCAGTGTCAGGCAGAAATATTTAGTGAACCTGTAATGTAATTTCATAAATCTCATAGTGCTTTATACTGTAGCAGATCTAAAGTTATTTAAACCATTCTCTGGGTTGTTACCACAGACCTTCTTGTTGAAGTTGTACTGTAACCAGAGTGACCACAGAGAAGTACTAGTTCAGTTTTTGATAAATGTTCAGTATGTTCTGTTCTTGTGTTCTTGTTTTGTCGTTGCCCTGAAAACAGATACAGTTAACACTATAGCTTATGTAGCCCCACCCTTTTTCAGCGCTGTGCTCGTTGTGTTCTGTCTTCTGGTTTGTATTTCCACAGCATGAAAGTAAGATCTTATGGATTTATGAATGAACTGCTCATTTTAAAATCTTCCCGTTCTACTGACATTTGTTATGACATTCGCTTCAAACATTACAGTGCTCATGATAACTTACGTTAACTCTACAATAAGTAAATCCACTTCACCAGCTAATTACTCTTGATGGCGAGGCCATAGGAATATACAGAACTACCGCAAAAACTGAAGTTCAAAGACAAAATTCTAAAGGCTGTGCGCTTGTTTCTCTGGCGCATAAGTTCATTAAGTCCTGTCCCAATGGGAACCTGTAAATAGCATATTTTAGGCTATAATAATACTGCATAATAATTACTGCAAGATTTAGACAGTAAAACAACTAATTAAATAATGTTTGCTTTAAAGTGTAAGAATTTCCAAAAATGGAAATTATGTTATGAATTACTCGCCCTCATGTTGTTCCAAACCCGTAAGACCTTTGTTTATCTCCGGAACACAAAATCTTTCTGATCAAATCTGAGAGCTTTCTGTCACACCATTGACAGCTACCACTTAGACGCTTCAAAAAGTTCATAAAGAGATTTGTAAAACTAATCCACATGAATTGAGCGGTTTAGTCCAAACTTTCTGAAGAGACACGATCGCTTTATGTGATGAACAGATTTAATTTTTTTTGTTCACATAGAAACATTCATCAATGCACATTTCATTTATGATCAACGGAAGCTCAAGCATGTTCGCTTGACGTGTGAGTACAAATGAGGTTCATTTTCGTGTGTTACGCATCACGTTTAAGCTTCCACAAGAGGTTTATTCTCTGTGTCAAGCAGGTTCGGTTGAGCTTCTGTTTATGTTCACTGATCAATGTTTTAGTGCCAGATTTACTAAACCAATTCCATAAAAGCGCCGATGGAGTGGACAGTTCTGCGCGTGATCTACTGACGACGCGAAAAATTTAAGCGCACAGACGCAGCCGGATCATTTCCATAATGACCAGTGCAATCTACCTGTTAGCGTCTGGTTTTGGCCAGTAAATAATGGCACAAACACCAGTAAATTTACGAGCGCAAACCTTTGTAAATCACCTGGCATGATTCATTTAAATACTCTCCTCCCATGAATTTTGCGCCTTAAATGGAACCTCCTACAAATACATATGCGATAAGGTCAGCCACAAAAATAACCCTGTCCACTCCTTTTCAGCGATAATTTATCACTGCGTGTATTTAGTAAATCCTGACAGTAGTTTTTAACGCCAAAAGAGCAAGCTGTTAGTAAATCTGGCCCTAAGTGTCAAAGTGGTAGTTGCGTAGGCTGTCTATGGAGGGATAGAAAGCTCTCAGATTTCATCAAAAAGATCTTCATTTGTGTTTCCGAAGATGATTGAAAGTCTTATGGGTTTGAAACAACATGTGGGTGAGTAATTAATGACAGAATTTAAAATTTTAGTCAATTTTGGTGCTCAAGAAATATTTTTTGTTGCTTTATATTTTTGTGGAAACTGTGAAACCTGCTGTATTTCTCAGGTTTCTTTGATGAATAGAAAGTTCAAAACGTCAGCATTTATTTAGAATAATTTTATTTAAAAAAATATTTAAAAAGTTTCAAAACAAAACAACCAGGGCTAGTTGTCACACTGGAAGGCATTAGACTTTTATCTTTGTCACTTTATCAATTTAATGATTTCGAGTGAGACAACTAGCCCCGGTGCCCCTTGTATCACACATATCCATGTCCACCCATTTTCTGTCACCAATTTACACTCTCTCATTCTCTTTCTCTCTGCTGTTACATCAACACTTAGAAAATGCGAGTGAAAATAGAGTGGTACATCTGTGTACATTAGCCTACACGCGGAAAGTTTTAGGCGTGACACTAGCCACATCCAAACAGGGCAAACCAGTTGTCCCAACCAGCGCATCAATTTAAACTAGGCGTTATGTGTGCGAATCTCTCATTTCATCAGGCAACCTTTGCATTGTCACGCTTATTTATCTTTGAATGAAAAGTGTGAGCATACCATGAGATAACATCTCAAAAGGGTTTGTGCTGATGAACGATCTTTTATGAATTTGAGATCGTGAGAGAGCGGCGCTGTTGGAAGCAGACAGACATGACCGTGGCCCAGGGAAATCTGCATCCAGAGTAAGACCGATGTGGAATTTTAAAACGGAGATGACGTCAATAAAGCCATTACATTTTTCCATTAAACTCATCCTCCATCCTGTTAAACACATGCAGCCAGTAGGACAGATATAAACACATATGTGTTCACCATCACCAACTAGTTTGTCAAATAAACATCTTTCAAGTGCGATTTAGCAGAACAGCTCTTAAAGATGCTTCATCATCATGTCTGTCACTCCTAGGTGTCTACTTGAATTGTAATGTTATGGCTGGCTGTTGTAAGTGTGTGTGAGATTTGGTGACTCAGATGAATTAGCTGCTCTCAGTCACACCAGTTCCCTTCAGTGGGGGAAATGGCACTTTCTGATTATTTACATGGTATCTCACTTTAAAGCATCACAGTGCCACTGGTGGTTGCTATTAATAATATAATACATGTCACTATGCATTGATGTTTTTTAGGAAAACTAGCAAACGTCAGGAATTAAAATGGATTCTGACAGTTACCTTTTCTGAGATTAAATGTTTAATTTAATCCAGACTATCAAGTGAAAACATGAGCGCTGGTCGCCTGGAAACCTGGCAGTGGCTGAAATGAGTAATTTGACAGATGCAGCATCCGGATGGGAGGGAGGAGAGAGCCGAGCTGTGGGTTTATGTAAGATGAAGCTAATCCTTAGTGATTGGGATTATATAAACTCTACATTCAAAGTGTATTTTATTCTCTCTCTCTCTCTCTCTCTCTCTCTGTCCTTCTTTCGTAGACGTTTCTGCTATTTCTCTCACCGCCTCTCATCCTGTGCGCTTTATTTTTTTTACTTGGATAGAAATACATTATTGACAAGACATTCTTAATAAGAAATAATACAATAGGGTTTACATATAAATGCTCATGTTTTCCCCTTTTTATTTTGCCTGTTTAATGCTGCTCAATAGTCAGTGGATTTGAGATTACTTGATTACATGCATTATTTTTATGTGCCATGAGGGGGCGGTAATAAAACTGACATCATGAACTTTTTCTCATGCTGTGAAATGTGATCAAGTCTTTTAGTGCCATTGAGAGTGACATCTCGTGGGTGATTCATAAAAGCAACGTATTACATAAGAATCTATACGGGCGTCTGCCCACTATGCATCAGTATATTAGCAGATGGTTTTATGAACAGATTATTGACAGAACAGCAACTGCTCCTAGTTTTAGGTACACATTGGTTGCCAAAAGTCTGAGATTATGCCGAAAATATGGGATTTCAAAATTGATTTAAATCTGGAATAAAAAGGACGTTTGAATATTTTTAAACATTTATAATAAAGAAACATTATGACATAAAATGAAATATTTTGACCTTGATCATGTGATCTCAGACATTCATAGACGTGCACAGACATTCATATTTTCTTGCCTCCATTGAAGCTCAAGATTCTTTTGGATCATTCTCAAATCATGCTGGATAACATCATAGGGATAACATATTTTCATCAGGTTTTTGTACAAAAATTGTACAAATATCTGTGAAGTTAGGCTTGAGTGCTGCTTCTTTTATTTGTATACATATATACAGGTCTGGAAAAAAATTAGGAGACCACTTAACATTGATTTCTGAACTTGGAGTGGGCTCCATATTTTTTCTAGATCTCTCTCTCTCATGAATGAATAGTATAGAATTGCGTTTCGTTTGGTCACACCACAAGGTGTCACTGTGGCCTCAAAGCTTCAGTATTGCCACTCTGAGCTCGATTGCTATGTCTGAGGTGAAACACGCCCCCCTCATTAGCATACAGACAAATAAATATATTGTATTATATATATATATATATATATATATATATATATATATATATATATATATATATATATATATATAATAACACAATATATAAATATATATAAATAAATATATTGTGTTATTTTATATATATATATATATATATATATATATATATATATATATATATATATAATAACACAATATATTTATTTATGTATTTATTTATTTATATTTATATATTGTGTTATTATATATATATATATATATATATATATATATATATATATATATATATAATAACACAATATATTTATTTGTCTGTATGCTAATGAGGGGGGCGTGTTTCACCTCAGACATAGCAATCGAGCTCAGAGTGGCAATACTGAAGCTGATTTGTGTGTATATATATATTTTTATATATATATATATGTGTGTATATATATATATGTGTGTGTATATATATATATATATATATATATATATATATATATATATATATATATATATATATATATATATATATATATATATATATATATATATATATATATATATATATATATATATACATATATATATATATATGTGTGTGTGTATATGTATATATGTATGTATGTGTATATGTATATATGTGTATATGTATATATATATATTCCCAGATAGATTTATTTTGCGATCTGATTGACGGAATATGGTGACCTTGGTCTCTTTTTAATCGTGAGAGTATATGGGTCTTGCAGGGCTTAATTTACAAAAGCTCGCTCAAGTTTAGTCAAAGCCCAAAACAATTAGGCTTGTTGTGTTATACTCCGTGAGACCTTTTTTTTTCATTTTATCAGCAAATAACTCATCACTACTTTGGAAATACTCATAATGGCTGCATTCATTGTTAAGTTTAGACTCTAAGCTTTCAAATGACACCTATTTGTGTACCGGGGGCAGTACAGTTCTGGCTTAAGGGGTTAAGGTGATATTAAATGACTTAAACTGTGATATAAGATTTTGGATATATTGCCCATCTCTAAGTCATTCATTCCCTGTGTGACTTTTTGCAAAGGCTTGCGTTTTGTTTGGTCACACCACAAGGTGTCACTGTGGCCTCAAAGCTTCAGTATTGCCACTCTGAGCTCGATTGCTATGTCTGAGGTAAAACACGCCCCCCTCATTAGCATACAGACAAATAAATATAGAAATAAATAAATGAAAAAATAAATAAATGTGGAAAAAATACAATTATACATAAGGAAGTAAAAGTATAAATACTTATTTTTGCTTTTTTTACATTTCTTTATTTCTTTCTTTATTTATTTATTTATTTATAATTATGTCAGCTTTGGAATTCCATAGAATAGAAATTCTAAACAGCATTCATTTGAAATGGAAGTCTTTTGCAAAATTTTATATGTCACTAGTTTTGTGTTTAGTTTTATATTCCTGGGGTGCGTCTCAATCAGTAAAGAACACTGGCTCATTACACATTGGGACACTGATGACTCTATTTCCGGCGACGTGTCAACGTCTTCATTGTAAATGAATTATAAATGTTAGCTATATTATGTTCATTACCTGTCTAGTGATGCATGTTTATGCTGAAATATAATAAAATAATGGTTTGTATTTTTAAAAACATCTAGTCTATCGCATGTCGTTATGCGTTATGAGTTGGCTCACGTGATTTAAGTTTCGTGCTTCAGAACTTCTATTAAGGGAACATAGTGAGCATTGATGCTCCCTGGTTTTCACGGTGCATTGTAGGACTTTTTAGGGAGCGAACATTTCAATGTCCTGGAATGATTCTGCGTTTGAGACAACCTCCCTAATCAGTGCCCTGACTACTGAACTAGGATTGAGACGCACCCATGGACTTGTAGTTTGTTTCTTTTCAGTTACCGGTTTCCTTTGTTCTAGTTTCTCGCCAATTATTACTTGCCATGGACATTCATTCAATCATCACACCTGTTTGTTATTTAGTCATCATCATTATCATTGTGTATTTAAGTTCCTCTTTGTCCCCAGCTGAGTTGTTCCTACATCCTGTTACATTGCCATTTGCCTGCTAATCATCTTTGCCTAGTTGCATAAGGCCCCGATCAGACAGAACGTGTTTTTCAGGTTTGAAAACGCGAGGCACACCGCACTGCCTTTTTTGGTTGACGTTTTTTTTATTTAGAAGAGCACTGCGCTGCTCAACATTTTATGTTGCTAGGAAAACAAATCAGCTGTCCTATCAGTCTAATCAAGGTAATGGTCACCACAACGGAAGGCCCGCCTCAAAGCACTGGCTGAATCTGAGGGACTGAGGGGACAGCCATTTGTAGTGGTGTCTGAAACCATAGTGGATCTTATTGAGTGCACTCATTCAATCCCACATTGCACCACAATAATGAGTGTACAGCCTATGTACAAACAACGGCTGTCCGAATTCACTCACTCGTTTTCATTCACTCCTTCAAGTGTACTGTATTAGTGGACTAACGTAGGGAATAGTGAATGAGGGTTTAGGGGGTGATTTCGGATTCAGCCACTGTGTTACCAATTAGCAAGGTAGCATTTACTGAATTAGCAAGTTAAAGCTAGCCAAGTTTACACTACTAAAAATATTTAAGTTGATAATTTTAATTTAAATGTATGAATTAGCTTACTCAAATATTAGAAGTTAAGACCAATTAAAATGTATGAGTACAAAATAAAAAATCTGCAAGTTCTGCTTATTTAAACTTTAAATGTCTTAACTTAAATTTAATCTAACTGATTGCCTCTTTTTCTTTTTAGTTTTGCTAACTTTTTTTTGCTAAGGTTTACAGTGTAGTATATACATTTAAAAAATGCAAAATTGTAGCCTTTTCACTAGTGATATTACATTTTTGGACAAACATGACAAAAAAATTCTCTGGCTGTTGTGCATGGTAAACCTTTAAATTCACATGTCCCAGAGTCCCTGGAAACCAGATTTTATTAATTCCTTTGGAGGTTTAAACCCTGTTATCCTGCTGCTAACATACACTCTCCATGATCTCTCGCTCTCTCCCTCCCTTTGGTGCATAAGTGTTATTTTCCTCTCCGCAGTATGAGCTGATAGCCCCCTCATTACGCACGGCAGGGGAACATCAACATGCTTTTTTCCTTGCAGAGATTAACATGCAGAGCTGGTCATAAGCAATCAACTGAGCTGGTGTTGGCAGTCCACTTCACGACCACTCGTTCCCCTCCCTTTATCTTCTTTCTTGTCTTCTCCTCCCTTCTCATACCTCCTCAGTGTGCATTTGTTGTTCTGTGTAACCCAGTACTGCTCTACTAACCCAATTTGACATAATCTCAGTGCTGTGCTGTAATGCACAGTGGGAGTGTTTGTGTAAGTGCTGTCTGGATCTCTGTGGGTGTGTGTCTGTGCGCTCATGTGTGTCTATTACGTAAATGCGATCATCATCTCTTATAAGCCTGTCAGACAGAAATAGACTGATGGAAAAATACAAAAGAAAGAGTGGTGTGAAGAATGTGAAAATGAGAAGGAGGAAAATGGACTAGAAAGGCGATTAAATATAATGTGAAACTCTACCTGACTGATGCTCGATACTCTCCATTTCCTTATGCCTCCTTATGAAACGGAAGTTGCGTTATTTTTTCTAGAAAAAATGTTGGGTGGGACTTGATTATGTCCATGCGGAATTGATTGGATTGTCAGATCGTTGTGGTTATTGCTGTGATTTTAATGTGAGCATGGGTGTCGGAAGCAAAAAAAATGTGGGTGGGTCCCCCCGAAATTTTTCTGGAGTAGGCTAGAAGCAATTTACATTAAGTGCAAATAGTCTGCATCATTTACTAAACATCTGGTTGGGACAGACAAAATTACAAAAGCCACCAGATCATTAACAGTGGCAATAGTGTAGGGGTAAAACTTGTGGCATTAAGTTTTGACGCAAATCGACCTGAGGTTCGAATCCGCCTTTTGCCGAACTCGCTCTACTCCCTTTTCCTATCATATATCAGATCGGAAATGCATTTATTTTCAAATGAAGAAAACATTCGAAAGGTGGAAATAAAGCGTCTAACGTGTGTTTAATAATAATGTGTTTATTGGTTAGGGGTAGGTGAACAGAATTATAAACGGTAAAAGTGAGTGGGTCCAATATCATCGGTCTTAAAAAGTTCAGACATGGCCAAAATAAAATTAAAAACGAGTTGTACGTATGACGGAGTATTTCTGTGCCAAATGCACTCTTTTAGGATTCAAATAAGTTTTGAAAAGTTTTTTTGAATATGGCCCTGTATGACTTCATAAAGGGCAGAATTGCTTGTATGGGCACTTCTCCCGGATGAGCATGTGCGCATGTCAACCAGAGCGAGAGCAAGAGCGTGCCCATCAACAAGCTTCGTTCGGTTACAGTAGCCGTCGGCAGCGCTGTCATTTTGTTTTTAGACCACGAAATCAATTTGTTTGTTCCCGGTCACTTATCGAAACCGCAGGCGGTGAGT
Organism: Rhinogobio ventralis; assembly: GCA_039654625.1. NCBI lineage: Eukaryota > Metazoa > Chordata > Actinopteri > Cypriniformes > Gobionidae > Rhinogobio > Rhinogobio ventralis. The sequence goes on from CM077193.1 coordinate 36,230,712, forward strand.
AAAACTGCATCAAATGTCTGTGTTTTGTTGGCAATCGGGGCATAAGTGTATGTAATGTAAACAACACGAACGTCGAAATTTATCCAGGGATAATGCCATGATGTATTGTGTGTGCTCGTGACCCCACCCACTGCACACCTGCACGAGCTTGGCTGTTTTGGGAAAGAATTGTTACAGCGTATATGTCTTTTATAAATATAATAAAACTAAAGACTCTTAGGAGATATGAAGGATGCAACACTACTCTATAGGCACTCAAGATTAAAATGAGACTGGCAGAAACTGTGTGTGTACCCTTTAATGATAGTTGATAGAAAATTGATTACAACAAAACTAAGTTGTATGGGGTACGGTATGAACTCCGGTACGGTTTGCTGCTGATATGAACTCAATCTAATTAATTTGCGGAAGTGAAGCGCTATTAATGACGTATGATTTGATAAAATGTGTGCGTGTGTGTGTTTCGCTCACTTTCTTGATGAGCGCGACTGGCTGTAGCGCTGTAAATCTCATTTCTCATCTCCTTCAGTGTTTAGATCATTTGCAGTATAGACAAAGATAGACACGCACAAGTGCTGTTACGTACTGAAGCTTTGGAAACTAAACCAATGGCTCAAATGCAAAAAATATAAAAGTGAGATGAGCTACGCTATGCATTTTGCCGCCTTCTCCTGTGCCGTCGTTACCAAACAACTCTGGTTCAGACCAGGCAATCGAACCAAGTGTGAAAGCACCTGTAAGTATAAACCATATACACTCACCTAAAGGATTATTAGGAACACCATACTAATACTGTGTTTGACCCCCTTTCGCCTTCAGAACTGCCTTAATTCTACGTGGCATTAATTCAACAAGGTGCTGAAAGCATTCTTTAGAAATGTTGGCCCATATTGATAGGATAGCATCTTGCAGTTGATGGAGATTTGTGGGATGCACATCCAGGGCACGAAGCTCCCGTTCCACCACATCCCAAAGATGCTCTATTGGGTTCAGATCTGGTGACTGTGGGGGCCATTTTAGTACAGGCCATTTTAGTACAGTGTCATGTTCAAGAAACCAATTTGAAATGATTCGAGCTTTGTGACATGGTGCATTATCCTGCTGGAAGTAGGATGGGTACATGGTGGTCATAAAGGGAAGGACATGGTCAGAAACAATGCTCAGGTAGGCCGTGGCATTTAAACGATGCCCAATTGGCACTAAGGGGCCTAAAGTGTGCCAAGAAAACATCCCCCACACCATTACACCACCACCACCAGCCTGCACAGTGGTAACAAGGCATGATGGATCCATGTTCTCATTCTGTTTACGCCAAATTCTGACTCTCGATTTCTGTTGAGACATTCAGATGGTAGACTCATCAGACCAGGCAACATTTTTCCAGTCTTCAACTGTCCAATTTTGGTGAGCTCGTGCAAATTGTAGCCTCTTTTTCAAACAAAGTAGAAACTTGGCACATTAATATAGAATGTGCAGTCACAGGTATGTATGCTTTTATTTGCATTTAACATTTGCATTGCTTCAACATGGCTCATCCAATCAGATTCCAGAATCTGTAATATTTGTTTTATAACATTTCTTTTAATGCTGCTTCAATTTTGTTTGACGTTAATGAATTCAGGGGTTTATGATTAAGTTTGTGCCCCAGGGAGTGTGCAGAGCTAGAGCCGTGTGAGTGTAAAGCCTGTCATGGATGTCAGTGCGATCTTCAAACCTGAGAATTTTGAAGAGAGAATACTTGTAATCAGAATAACTGACAGTCACTGATGCCAACCCAGCTAAGAGTTTTTAAGGGCTAGTTTACCCAGAAATGAAAATCTGTATGAATTTATTTCTTCTGCTGAACACAAAAGATATTTTGAAGAATATGGGTAACCAATGAGCCCCATTGATATAGTATGAAAAAAAAAAACAGACATTCTTCAAGATATCATCTTTTGTGTTCAGCAGAAGAAAGAAATTCATACAGGTTTGGAATAACTTGAGTGTGAGTAAATTATGACTGAATGTTGATTTTTGGGTGAACTAGCCCTTTAAAAACAACTGAGAGTCAAACAGAGTGTAAAAGAGAAAGGAAAGGAGTGGAACGAGTGAGTTGTAACAACTTTATGGCCTGCATTCCAGTTTCATATAAGACCATGTGTAAGAAAAACAGGTCCTGTGAGCATTAGCGTCCATTTGAACCGTTTGACCCCTGCAATACCCAGTGTTGTAGCGAATTGTACGATGCCTCTTTTTTTTTTTTTTCAAACTAGCAATTAAAGTTGTCCTGCAAACACAGAGAATTAGATAGTGACAATGATTTCTTCTTGTGGTTTTCTTTATTTTTCAGAATAGAAGAATATAGACTACCATAACAACCATGGTGTTGTATAAGAATGCCTAATGTGATATGTTGAAGAAATGTCCTCTCAATAAATAACAACTGTCATGAATACTACACGCCTAATAATTATACAAAAATTAGAAGAATGTTTTGCATTTTGCAGTGTCCTTGTTACATGGTACTATAGTAATAACTATAATTTTTGCCTAGTTACATGAAACTAAACCAAACCTACCCTAATGTAGTTAGTTAATAATACTCAGTAGTTAAATGTATAATTACACTGTGACAAGGACACCATAAAATAGTGTAACTGAATGCTGTTTAAAATAGTTTTAGATTAAGTATATCATTGCACAACTCTGATGTCACTGCTTCAATTCTGTATCAATTTACTCCTTATGATATCATTTGTGTGTGTGTGTATGTATGTGTATATATATATATATATATATATATATATATATATATATATATATATATATATATATATATATATATATATATATATATATATATATATATATATATATATATATATATTCATATTCATATTCATTCGCTACTGTTCAAATGTTTGGAGTCAGTAAGACTTGTACTTTTATTCAGCAAGGACACATTAAATTAATTAAAAGTGACATTTATAATGTTACATGATTTCTATTTCAAATAAATGCTGTTCTTTTGAACTTTCTGTTAATCAAAGAGTCCAGAAAAAAATATGTATCATGGTTTTCACAGAAATATTTAAGCAGAACAACTGTTTTCAACATTGATAAAAAATATAAAATGTATGAATATACATTTTATACAAATGTTTTGTTCGTTCGTTCATTCATTCATTTATTGGTAAGCAGCTTAGGTTGTAGAGCTGTATTATTTCAGCATATGAGGGAGAAGGTTTTGGGATTTGTGTTGTTTGTTCAGGGAATGAATCTTTGTGGATCATGTTTTTCATTTAAGGTCTCTCTTATCATGGATTTTGTGCTTTGAGCGCTATAAATACTTCATCAGTCACATCAAACAAAAGACTCCACATAATCAAGACTGCTTCATAAAATAAAAAAAAGCTGTTTTCAGAAAATCTTTGAATTTCTGATGTGGGGACATCAGTTCTTAAACATGGTGAGATATTGCCCCAACCTGATTAAACATTAAACCTGAACAATAAATAAAACACAGCAGATTCTTAAGTTAAAACCTCAAAAATGTATGTACTCACATCCCTAACTAACCCTCAACATGGTCAGCTCATGTAAATAATGATATCTGTTTCAAAATAATGTGTAACTCCAACCTGGCATGAGCCCATTCAACTCTGCATAACTCAAAATCGCATAAGTACCAAATTTGGCTTTGATAAAATCAGGGAATTAAGTAATCAGACCCCAGGGTTTGAGCTGAAGAGACCATATGTTTGTTTCACTGCAACATCAGTAAAGCAGTTATCATCAATGCTAACATTTTATTAATTGTGTAAGGGTATAATTGATTATTTATTAACATTGTTAAACAACTGTGTAAAGAAGCTTTATTAGGCACATTATTGGATGATGTCAGTCCTCTCAGTGTCTGGTTTAAACAGGATTGAGAAAATCACCAAGTGTGTAGTTCACCTCAATCCCGAGGCAGTTTCTGTGTCATTCAGCTCCGACTAATCTCTCAAAAAGATTGAAAGCACACATGTTCTCCCCTAAAAGCCATCCTAAAAAATGTAATAACCCAATATGCCCTGCATCCTGCCAACTGACAGTGAGTAAAATATGATGTGGTCTCAGGTATATTAGTATATTAGTATTAGAAAGGGGGTCAAACACAGTATTAGTATGGTGTTCCTAATAATCCTTTAGGTGAGTGTATAGAAATTGAATAAAGTTATCAAACACTATACATGTCTTAACATATAAATTTAAATTAAATGATAAATGTAATCATTACTGTGAAATTATTATCCTTATATAATAATTATTTATGATGGGCTGTTGAATTATTAGAAAAAGAATGCACACCTGAGGTGGTATTGCGGACACAATGCGAAATGGAGTTGAATTTTTCCGACAGCAACATGACCAACTGATAGGGAGCATGCCAAGACGCATGAAAGCATTATTCAAGGTCTGAAAACATGGCATCTTTTTTCATTATTTTGACCAGTTGTCATTTTCTGCAAATAAATGCTCTATATGACAATATTTTTATTTAAAATTAGAAAGAAATGTTGTCATTAGTTCAATGTTCATTTTACTCAAACAGATACATATAAATAAAAAATCCAGAGAAAGCCTACACACACACTAACTGACCAGGCGGACATACCAACTGACTCGTATATAAGATAGACGGACAGACAGCAGGTTTTTATCAATGTAAACAGCAAACAATCTCACCCCAAGTAAATTTTACAGGGTATGAGCTGACCTTTGCTTTTCATAATGTTTAAGCGTTATTGCAGTCTAATCCTCTCAAGCTTCAGCCATTTTTTTTTCATGCACATCCACATAGACATGCTCGCCGTTCTTAGGAGCCAAACTCAGCATGGAAGGAGAATTACAGGGAAATTTCAATATGAACAGACAGAAACAAAGAGACTCAGGGGGAGGCTCTTTGAGACTGAGACCGAGGAGTTAAACCTATTAGAAATGGATGGAAAGAACAACGACTGGAGATTCGCTGTCATTTCACTGCTGAGTATCATCAGATCTTCTTACTTAGTGTTGTGAATATAGGAATGATACAAAGCGGGCTTGTTTTTTTTTTCATGCCTCTTCTGTTTCATTTCATAAATAGATTGATAAAGGTTTGCAGTCAGATTCACTCTTTTCATCATTCTGATTTTCAGCTGGAGAGGAATAATGAATGTGCCTGCCCAAAAGCCGTAAGCCAGAACATTTGTTCTGGTCCAGCTGAAAATAACACATGAGAAAGAGCTAAGAAAAGAGAAAGCTCTTCTCATCAGTTTAATGAATATGCTGGTTTATATAAAGTCATTATAATCTCATTCTTAAGATCCTAAAGTCAGTATCAAACAATACACATTTTAATACAGCTACTTGAGGTTTTCAACATTATCACTTTCACATCCGTGATAAAATGAATTCTTGAACAATATAAGCATTTCTGCATTTCTGCAGAGTACCCGGTATATTCGGTACCCACTGATAGGCGGCTGCTTTCAAATGCTCCTGTGTGTATCTCTGTAAGTGGTCTGTGAAGAGCATCAAAGATTTCTACACTCACCTAAAGGATTATTAGGAACACCTGTTCAATTTCTCATTAATGCAATTATCTAATCAACCAATCACATGGCAGTTGCTTCAATGCATTTAGGGGTGTGGTCCTGGTCAAGACAATCTCCTGAACTCCAAACTCAATGTCAGAATGGGAAAGAAAGGTGATTTAAGCAATTTTGAGCGTGGCATGGTTGTTGGTGCCAGACGGGCCGGTCTGAGTATTTCACAATCTGCTCAGTTACTGGGATTTTCACGCACAACCATTTCTAGAGTTTACAAAGAATGGTGTGAAAAGGGAAAAACATCCAGTATGCGGCAGTCCTCTGGGGGCGGAAATGCCTTGTTGATGCTAGAGGTCAGAGGAGAATGGGCCGACTGGTGCCCTGGATGTGCATCCTACAAATCTCCATCAACTGCAAGATGCTATCCTATCAATATGGGCCAACATTTCTAAAGAATGCTTTCAGCACCTTGTTGAATCAATGCCACGTAGAATTAAGGCAGTTCTGAAGGCGAAAGGGGGTCAAACACAGTATTAGTATGGTGTTCCTAATAATCCTTTAGGTGAGTGTATTTACAACATGTTTTTGAAGCAATGAGCATTGTAGCCAATCACAGACTCTTGCGGGCATTAATGCAATGGCCAATCAAAGGTGTTTAAAAGGTTTGTTCACACGAAAATAAAAAAATATCCCATGATTTACTCACCCTAAAGTTATCATAGGTGTGCATGACATTCTTCTTTCAGACAAATAAAATCAGAGTTTGGCTCTTCCGATCTTTATAATTGCAGTGACTGTTGGGTAATTTTTGAAGTCTATAAAAGTGCATCTGTCTGTCATAAAACTGCTCCACACGGCTCCGGGGGGTTAATAAAGGCCTTCTGAAGCAAAGCGTTGCATTTGTGTAAGAAAAATATCCATATTTAAA
>CM077193.1:36242197-36334697 GCA_039654625.1 Rhinogobio ventralis
ATATTGTGAAATTGTATTACCATTTTAAATGACTGTTTTCTATTTTAACATGTAATTTATTCCTGCGATGGTAAAGCTGAATGTTTAGCATCATTACTTCAGTCTTCAGTGTCACATGATCCTTCAGAAATCATTCTAATATGCTGATTTGTTGCTAAATAAATATTTCTTCTTATTATCAATGTTGACAACAATTGTGCTGCTTAATATTTTTGTGGAAACCATGATTCCATTTTTCAGGATTCTTTGATGAATAGAAAGTTCAAAAGGACAGTATTTATTTGAAATAGAAATCGTGTGTAAGATTATACATTTCTTGACTTTTGATAAATGTAATACATCAGTGCTGAATAAAAGTATTTAAAAAAATGTTTAACTCTTACTGACCCCAAACTTTTTAACTGTAGTGTATATTTTTACATTCAACACATATAGTTTTTGCATTAAACATACATGCATTTTTTAATTTCTTGCAGTAAGTTAGTGAAATCAACACAAGTCTGGGTAAATTAATAACAATTTAAAAAGTGCAACAAAGTACTTCCAGGGTGAAAAGTCCACTCAAAACATTTATTCAGCACATTATATATGTCTTTAGTTTATTTCTAGATTCTTTAATGTATAATGTGCTAAGTAATAATAGTAATGTATCGGCAATAAAGACAATCATTACAGATGGTGTGATTTAAGGGCGACAGGCAACCGATGCCCCTCATGGAGGTAGGGAATATGTTTCAGTTTGCTCTCATAATGTGAAGCATTAACTGCAGACAGCTTCCTGCATACAGTATAGTTTCATTAAAACATGTTGCAGAACAAGGTGAGCCAACACTAACCCTTTAAAACACAGTCAACTAAAACTTGATCACTAATCACCCATTGGGTGACACAGCTGTCACTCAAGGTTTGAGGGGGCGGGAAGAAAGGGTTTTAGTCCTTATGTCATGGTCACATGGATTCTCATGCGGTAGAGACGAGAGGCAGAGGGAGGCACAGTAGCACTACAGTCAGTCAGCAGCACAACGCTTGCCTCCGAACCTGCACATGCTCTTGAGCCAAGGCTTTTTGACGGTCCTCTGCATGGCCATAGAGCCTCAGGATGTACTTAATGATCACAGCCATGAAAGGTAGGAGAGGGACTTACAAGTTGGGGGAATCCATTGAAATGTGTGTGTGCATGCACTTGAGAGATTGAGTGCATGAGAAATGTCTTTGAGCTCTTGTGTTCTTCATTTTTCTTTAATGTTTTGAGCTCCTCTTCTTGCATGTATAATGTGGCTGTTTTGCTTCCAAAATGTCTCATGGACTGTCCTGTGTGCTGTTTTGCATGTTCATTTACGTGCTTTCTTCGATTTTTGAATTGCAAAGTGACTATTAGATCTTTTGTTATTTTTAATATGCATTGTGTGTGTTTGAGGGAACATCTAAGTCCATCTGAAACTGCAGTGAGCATTGGTTAACAAGTCAGCAAGTGTGTGGTGTGGTGTGATGTGATGCGGTACGATGGCGTCTTTCTGACAGCTCATACATGGGCGGCCATGTTGGCTGTTTGGCACGGCATGGGAATGTTGCCATGCTGGAAGATTGGGGAATGTTGTTCCACTGACCTATTTATGGCAGGCAGGGGTGGACTGCCATAGGAGCGCATGGCTGTTTATTCCACCAACGGCTGAGTCTTACTTAATCCCCCCACCCCCACTCTGAATCACCGCGCATACACAGGCAATGCAAAGTCTTGCTGGCAGCTGTCATTATCTATTAGTGATAAGGTATAGGGCAGTGGAACATCTGTGTGAGCCTGCGCTGTTTCTCTTTCAAAGAGATTAGAGATCATTTCAGCACTTCAAATGTGTCCTCCTATGCTGTTTTCAGATCAAACTAAAATGTTTGGTTATCAATGACCTTTTTTGTCTAAGAAAAAGCTAGAGATTGTTGTTAAAGTACCTCTTTTTCTTGCCTGACCTGCTGACATCCAGAACAGAGGTTAAATAAGATTAAAGAGCTTCACCCTGAGACTGACATGCCAGAACCGAAACTCACTTACACATGGAACACAGTGGCTTCATTTAGTGTCAGATTAACCATGAATGTTAATTGTGTCGAATTTAAAGGGCTTGGTTTCCATTCAGTTTGTTCTTGGAGCAGATAATTTGTTCATTTTTAAGTGTTTAATTACAGATAATGACAAATAATGGTTGAATGTGTATTGGGCTAATAAGAAAATTACAATGTCCAAGTTTTTGCAAAAACCTTATAAGTTTGATGATGGTTCAGTTTGAGACTAATGTGCCAGAATGTTCTTTTCTCCTTTGTTATGATGGAGTGTTTATCTCAACCCGATGTGAGTCAGTGTTGTCAACAGATTACAGAAGGCCCAAAGGGTGGGAGGGAAGGGGGAGGGAACGCATGTGTATGTCTGTGTGTGTGTATCTGCAGGCTTTGACTTTGGTTGAGTGTTGTGTTTTATGTTTCCTACAGCACATCATCAGCACTTTAACACCGGGAGAGAAACCAAACATGTTAAACCACAACATCTCATGAGGAGGAAGTGACACTTGCAAACAGAAAAAAAGAGTTTTGTGTGTTTAAAAGTCTGTGTTTGTGGATAATGATACACACTTTGATTTTGGTTGGTTTGTACTAGATGCTTGTCTGTAAAAAATTATTCAGACAAGATAAAACATGTAGTGGTGGACTGGTATGGGTTTATCAGTTTATTAATGTTGACAGATATGTGCAATATTATATATATGTAACTTGTAGGGTGGCTAATGACCAATTTTTTTACATATTTTATTAAAGAAAATATTATTAAATAATGCATATGCTGTGTGTATATGTGTATATATATACATAAAGAATATTCTATATTATCATAATTTTTCAAAATATAAATACCATGTATAGATATCTTATACCTTATATAATATACATTCTTTATTTTTATATAATGCATATATATATATATATATATATATATATATATATATATATATATATATATATATATATATATATATATATATATATAATTGCAATATTATTAAATAATAAAATACAACATTTATAATGCACGTGTGTGTATAATGTGTACAAAATTTTGTAATTTAGAAAAGATTACATTTTAATGCATTAAATATTTTTAAGAAAATGATAATGATTTATATATGTATGTGTGTGTGTGTGTGTGTGTATACATATATACACAATCATATTTAATTAAAGAATATTACGTATCATAATTTATATATATTTATATACATATATATATATATATATATATACACGCACTCACCTAAAGGATTATTAGGAACACCTGTTCAATTTCTCATTAATGCAATTATCTAAATCAACCAATCACATGGCAGTTGCTTCAGTGCATTTAGGGGTGTGGTCCTGGTCAAGACAATCTCCTGAACTCCAAACTCAATGTCAGAATGGGAAAGAAAGGTGATTTAAGCAATTTTGACCGTGGCATGGTTGTTGGTGCCAGACGGGCCGGTCTGAGTATTTCACAATCTGCTCAATTACTGGGATTTTCACGCACAACCATTTCTAGAGTTTACAAAGAATGGTGTGAAAAGGGAAAAACATCCAGTATGCGGCAGTCCTGTGGGCGAAAATGCCTTGTTGATGCTAGAGGTCAGAGGAGAATGGGCCGACTGATTCAAGCTGATAGAAGAGCAACTTTGACTGAAATAACCACTCGTTACAACCGAGGTATGCAGCAAAGCATTTGTGAAGCCACAACACGCACAACCTTGAGGCGGATGGGCTACAACAGCAGAAGACCCCACCGGGTACCACTCATCTCCACTACAAATAGGAAAAAGAGGCTACAATTTGCACGAGCTCACCAAAATTGGACAGTTGAAGACTGGAAAAATGTTGCCTGGTCTGATGAGTCTCGATTTCTGTTGAGACATTCAGATGGTAGAGTCAGAATTTGCCGTAAACAGAATGAGAACATGGATCCATCATGCCTTGTTACCACTGTGCAGGCTTGTGGTGGTGGTGTAATGGTGTGGGGGATGTTTTCTTGGCACACTTTAGGCCCCTTAGTGCCAATTGGGCATCGTTTAAATGCCACGGCCTACCTGGGCATTGTTTCTGACCATGTCCATCCCTTTATGACCACCATGTACCCATCCTCTGATGGCTACTTCCAGCAGGATAATGCACCATGTCACAAAGCTCGAATCATTTCAAATTGGTTTCTTGAACATGACAATGAGTTCACTGTACTAAAATGGCCCCCACAGTCACCAGATCTCAACCCAATAGAGCATCTTTGGGATGTGGTAGAATGGGAGCTTCGTGCCCTGGATGTGCATCCCACAAATCTCCATCAACTGCAAGATGCTATCCTATCAATATGGGCCAACATTTCTAAAGAATGCTTTCAGCACCTTGTTGAATCAATGCCATGTAGAATTAAGGCAGTTCTGAAGGCGAAAGGGGGTCAAACACAGTATTAGTATGGTGTTCCTAATAATCCTTTAGGTGAGTGTATATAATGATTATATTTATGTATATAAATAATTATATATAAAAACACGTATTCTACACAATTTTGAGATTTTAGACTTCTTTTTTTTATATCTTAAGATATATATATATCATACGAGCCGCTACTAAGAACAACAATCAAATCTCTTTACACACACCCTTGTATTGTTGTGCAGAGTTCATGCGTTCACAATCCTCATCTGTATTTGCCTTCACGAATGTTCCTTTTCTGTAGTCTGAAATAGCAGCTCTGTAAGCCGTGCCCTTGCATCAGAGCCGAACAGCGGTACCTACTGCTGCAAGACTTCAGCGGCTGCTCTGGGAGAATGTGCCTTTGATGTATTAATCCATAATTCAGACCAGATTAGCATCTTGTGCTTTGGAGTAACTAATTACTGCCGATTGGTTTTACATATCTAATGAGAGAGAGATAGGATGCCCTTAATGAATACGGCATGCAGAACCAAAGGAGATTAGTCCTTTCTGTAATCATGAGAAAATGGTCATTCTCAAACTGCTCTGATGCCTTTGCAAATAGAGTCCGCAGCTGAAAAAAAAAAAACATACGAGTCTGAGCGTATGTAACCAAGAGAGAGAGGAAAAGAGAGCACTGTGGTGATGAGATTCTTTTTACTTTTTCATCCTGTACTGTATGCGCCTCAGGGCTGCCGGAACGACTGCATCGCTCTTCTCTAAATGGATTTCTCCTCCTGCTCTATTCCCCCAGCACCCCTCTCAACAGCCTTGCACACCATCTCTGCCTTCTCTTCCACAACCAACCGCAGCCAAGGCGCTGAGGGGCTCATGCATGACTACGACACACAATCCAGAGCACGCAGACACCATCTCCAACTAGGAGCGCATTCTGACTTTGATATTTACTGAAATGCACCACAGCGCTGTCATGAAGCAAGCTCGTGGCTTGGGGGAGGATGGCATTGTCATACTGTAGTTAACTAAATGAATGTTGGATGTTAGGAGAGCAGATTGTACTTAGTCCCGTGGGTGGTTTCAATAGTCAGCCATTTTTTCTGCTTGAATAAATGGAGTGGTTTATGTTGGGATGAGGAGTTTTTACCGTTGTTCTGCTAGCTAAAGCCTGAGATTACACACTGCACAACAAACCTCAGGCCTTGTTCTCTCTGCATTAACTAACTCAAAGGTCAGGAGCTGTGGAATTAGTCTTGATGTGATTATGGGCTCAGCTGATCAGTTTAAATGAATAAAAAAAGCATGTTTTCAAGAGACAAAAACAAATATGCTTTATGAAACCGTGTTTTATTAATGTGTCCTATTGATTTGAGATTGGCAATAGTTCATATGTAGTCAAAGAATATGTTAGTCTAGTAACAAGTTTCTCAACCACACTGCCCATTTTCGGTTGTATGGACTAAAAATCCCAATCTCATGCCACTTGGTTGAACCGGTGTCTTTCTGTCTTTTTATAGCTCAGATTGAGAGTATTCCCTGTAAAATCTGTGGAGATAAATCATCAGGGATCCATTATGGTGTTATCACCTGTGAGGGATGCAAGGTAAGACAACCAGAAAAAGAAACATTTCAGTCAATCATTTTCTTTAAAATCATAATCTTTATTTATACCATACACTCATTCAGACTTTCAGAGGTTTTGAGTCAGTAAGATTTTATAATACATTATACATATAATACATTTATAATACTGCAAAAGATTTCTATTTCAAATAAATGCTATTCTTTTTAACCTTCTTTTAATTGAAGAATTCATGGTTTCTCATATATTAAGCAGCGCAACTGTTTTTCACATTGGTAATAATAAGAAAAGAATCTTGAGCACCAAATCAGTATATTAGAATGATTTCTGAAGGATCATGTGAAACTGATGACTGGAGTAACGAATACCATCGCAGGATATATATTCAAATGTAAAGCAGTTATTTTAAATTGTAAAAATATTATTAATGTTTTTAATCAAATAAATGCAGCCTTGGTAAGCAGAAGAGACTTCTTTCTAAAACAAAAAATAAATCCCCAAACCCCCAAAATCCTCGCCCTTAAACTTTTGAATGGTTGTGTGTATTATTATTATCATCATTATTAATATTTCAGTTACAAATATTAGAATGTTTCTGTACCAAATTATTCACTTTCATTCATGTTTTAATTATAATGGCCAACATTTTTCCCATTTATACACACACACACAAAAAAGATTAAAGTGAAACCAGAATGCTATGTCAAAGCCTTGTTTAAACTTTCATGTGAGTGTGCCGCGAACCACCACATAAGGTGCACGCGCACACCCGAGTGCTCTAGATGCATTTACACTTTATGCATTCTTCATGCATCCGAGTTCATTTGTAGCTCACATAATGCACCACTGCATAAAAATGCGCATTTCATGACATATTCCTTATATGCGACTAGAATGTTATGTCCACAGTAATCTGTATAGACACGTATTATTTGGTTACTGCACTGATTTAAAGAGTTCATAAATCAATCTGAATTGTGCTGCAAACATCAAAAATTGAAGCTAAAGGTGACCTATTGTTGTGTTCTCTCTCTCTCTCTTTTTTCCCAGGGTTTCTTTAGGAGGAGTCAGCAGGGCACTGTGTCATATTCATGTCCTCGGCAGAAGAGCTGTCTGATCGACCGTACCAGCAGAAACCGCTGCCAGCACTGTCGCCTGCAGAAATGCTTAGCAGTGGGCATGTCAAGAGATGGTAGGCTCTCAGCTCTCACAGTATTCTGAGTGATGTGCATGTGGCTGCCTGCTGGTGTATCTAATTCTTCCCAGATGTATAGAGTGTGACAGAAGGGTTTTTAATGTAAAAATCCCATTCATTTTCTCCATAGAGAAGCTTACCTTAAGTGTTGATGTTAAGCAATGGCATATGCTAAAGCATTTGCATTTATTCAAATGTTTTGTAATTCAATTTTAATTTCAGTTACACCTTTTGCAGTGCTTTTAAAAAGTTAGGTTAGTTCACCCAAAAATTACATTTCTGTCATTAATTACTCGCCCTCATGCCGTTCCAAACCCGTAAGACCTTCGTTTATCTGTGAAACACAAATTAAGATATTTTTGATGAAATCCGAGATAAATCGAATTAGACAGCCCACATAGACAGCAACACAACGACCACTTTCAAGGCCTAGAAAGGTAGTAAAGACATCGTTTAACGACTACAGTGGTTCAACCTTAATAAGCAACAATGTCTTCTCTTCCCTGTCACTCTCTTACGCTATTCTCTTTGTTGGGCTATTCACACAGTGCAGCACTTCCGGGTTCTACGGCAGAACGCCAGCTCACTATTGGCTGAGCACCACATGCACAAAAGAGAAGAGATTGTTGAATAAAGTCGTTAAACTCTGTAGTCACATGGACTACCTTTCTGGGCCTTGAAAGTGTTTGTTGTGTTGCAGTCTATATGGGGTCAGAGAGCTCTCATATTTCATAAAAAAATTTTTTTTAAATGTGTTCCGAAGATGAACGAAGGTCTTACGTTTTTGGATCGACATGAGGGTAAGTAATTAATGACACAATTTTCATTTTTGGGTGAACTAACCCTTTAAGGCGTGAGTAGCTCCTTGGATCTTGGCTACTTGTTAGATACTTTACAAACAGGTTCTATTTGTTGGCATCATTTAACATAAACTAACTATGGAAAAATCATTTGTTAATGATAAAGCATTTATTAATCTTAGTAGTAACACTTTAGTTTAGGATAATGTCAATATTAAAAAGTGTAAAGTGTTACCGATGCTTTAAAACGTGTGATAACAATGTCATTAATGATAAAATGACTGATTTCACTTGCTTGTGTTTGGTCACTCACAGCTGTGAAGTTCGGCCGCATGTCTAAGAAGCAGAGAGACAGTCTTTTCGCAGAAGTTCAGAAACACCGCCAACAGCAGCAGGAGGAGAAAGTGGGTGATGAGACAGAGAAGGGGCGGGAACCTCAACCTCCAGGAGAGGCAGAGCCACTCACACCCTCTTACGCCCTGTCCACCAATGGCATCACAGAGCTCCCCGATGACCTCAGTGGATACGCGAATGGTCAGACCCCAGAGGAGAGAAAGGCAGATTCAGCAATTGGTGGATTTTACTTGGACATTCAGCCCTCTCCAGACCAGTCAGGTCTAGACATGGATGGCATTAAACTAGAACCTGTGTGCGACCTTAGCTCAGACTCTATTCTAGATCAATATTGTTGCTATAGCAATGGAGACTCTTCACCTCCTGACAGTGATCTAGGTAACAATTATAAAATACTAATCAAAAATATATAATATACATTAAGAAAATATTTCTTTCTTTTATTTATTTATGATGTAATTTATTATATCAGTTCTTATTTTGGGTGCTTGAATTGAATACATCATAGATGATATCAAAGAATATTTTTTGCTATTTTTAGCATAGATTAACTATTAGTTATGTTGGCATCATTTGGCACGTAGTCGCAAAGAAAGGAAATATATTAAATTAAATTACATTGCCGCCCTAAATAATTATAAAGGACGCTGCCATTACGGGCATGATTGACAGCTGTGGGGTTTAAAACAGCAGGTGTCTGTGAACTCTCCTCCATGGCCCATTTAACATGTCATTAGTAAGAAGTGCCTCATTAACACAGACCAGTAAAAGAATTCCCTTTTTACTGAAATTAGCCTTAATGAATTTGTTTTAGAAAATATGATGTGGCAATGATATTCAGCTTCAAATATGTCTGATGTGCATTTCTCAAACTCAGAAATGTGTGTCAGCTCCAGCTGTTTGACTCTATTTGTGTGTTTTTCTAACACAGAACATCTGTCAGAGAACATCTGCAAGTCTCACCTGGAGACGTGCCAGTATCTTCGAGAAGAGCTACAGCCCAGCAACTGGCAGACAGTCTTACAGACTGACCTGGACACATACCAAAAGAAGGTATTTGGTTATGTCTATTTGGCTCTGTGCACACCTGGTATTAACATCTCGGGTGATCTTATCACAAGTGGTCAGCCAAGACAAATAGTTTTAATTTCTCATATCTATTTAATGACCACCACTGGATTTTATAGGGCTGCCAAAGATTTTTCTAGTCGACTAGTTGTCATTTATTTAAGCTATTCGTTGACTAAACGCACATTTATAGTATTAATTTAACTAACTATTTAAGTTAAACATGCCATACAATATGTGCGGTACTAATTTAGCTTCCACACTCCGCACGAACACTTAGATATATGCCTAATAATAGTACATATTTGTCTAGTTTAACGTTAGATTGAGTGGCCATGTAAAATGGCTAACATTAGGCTACTGCTTAAATATTTCAAATGATAAACCATGTTTGAGGTTGATGAATGATGGCGGAAGGGGAATAATCAGGTGTGTGGACTAACAGGCCCTCTCTCTGCACTATCTAGTCTCAGGAGGACATGTGGCAGCTGTGTGCGGTTAAAGTCACTGAAGCTGTGCAGTATGTGGTTGAGTTTGCCAAGCGCATTGATGGATTCATGGAGCTCTGTCAGAATGATCAGATCGTGCTGCTCAAAGCAGGTACGCCTCAGATTAACCTAAACGTATCCTAGTTCACATAACCAGCAACATTACATCAATGTAGTGACAAACTGTGGCAGAACCACTAAATAATGAGCGTGTTTTTCTGTTTCTCAGGTTCTTTAGAAGTTGTGTTTGTGAGGATGTGTCGGGCTTATAACTCCCAGAACAACACTGTCTATTTTGACAGTAAATATGCAGGGCCGGAGGTCTTCAAAGCTCTGGGTGCGCATTAAGAACTGGGTTTTGTTTTTCTTTTTTTTTTAAAGCAAAAGGGAATAGCAAATGGAAATGTGAAGCGTTAACCACTGTTTTATGCTTTTCTAGGCTGTGATGATCTTATCAGCTCTGTGTTCGAGTTTGCTAACAACCTCAACTCTCTACAGCTATGTGAAGATGAGATTGGCCTGTTTTCAGCATACGTGCTGATGTCTGCAGGTAAGGGAAGAAAAACAAAGGCAATGTCAGAGAGATTCATTAATGGGAGTTGGGATTGCATCAGTTATGCAGAGGCTTTAATTCTGTGTTCTCTGAATATCAGGGTGTTGTGCACTTTCAATAATTAAATTGAAAATTCCAGTGCATTTCCTGAATTTGAATGGGGTTATGTGCAACAAACTTCCATATTCTGTAAATCAGGTTGCATCATTTCCGGTTCAGGCCTGGTGTGTGCTTCAATTATATAGAGCCTTTTTACTCGATACCTTCAAAGGAGCGAGCAAAGATGAGCATAACCGATGTCAATCACATATGCAGATGGGTATCTAAACGTTTTTTTTTTTTTATATCTATATCTAAAAATAAAACGTCAACAATAAAAAAGAACTAGCTAGGTTAGCCGATTACCTTAAAAGTCCATAGCTTGAAAGTGTCAGTTCGTACTACCCTTAACACTGTCTCAGAGAAGCGGATGCAATGAGATCTGTTTTCCTGTTTGTTTATGTGACATTCGACATAAAGCCTATTGAAGTAGCAAACTTCATTCAGAATTGTAATTCGAATATAAAAGTTATGGTAGGTTTTGTAAGAACAACCAAAATTGTTCTTTTGAACTTTCTATTCATCAAAGAACCTTAAAATGAATCAGTTTCCACAAAAATATTGAGCTTTTTTCAGCATTGATAATGGTAAGAAATGTTTTGAACTCCAAATCAGTATATTAGAATGATTTCTGAAGGATCATGTGACACTGAAGACTGGAGTAATGATGCTGAAAAATCAGCTTTGTGATCGCAGGAATAAATGACATTTTAACATTAATTAAAAAAGAAAATAGTTCTTTAAAATTGTAAGTATTTCACAATATTATGGGTTTTACTTTATTTTTTATCAAGTACTGTAAATGCAGCATTCGTGAGCAAAAGAGACTCCTTTCAAAAACAATTAAAAGCTCTTACCGACCCCAAACGTTTTTAAAAGGTAGTGTATATTTCATCATATTTAATAAATTAACTTTTGCAGACCAGGGTGGAAGAACACTTAATTTCCCAGAACACATTACTTGTTGAATTTCTTTGATTTTAGTAAATTCTGCTTCCTATCATTCCAATTTAACTTTCTCTGGGGTGTGACCAATTAAATTCCAATTCCAACTCATCAGAATTTTGCCCAACCCTGCTGAATCTGTGTATGGGCTGACCACTTTTTGTTTGTGTAGATCGCTCCTGGCTGCAGGAGAAGACCAGAGTGGAGAAACTCCAGCAGAAGATCAAGGTTGCCTTGCAGAACCTCCTACAGAAGAACCAGAGGGATGAGGGAATTCTCACAAAGGTACATACACATATGAATGCGGTTACATTTATAGTAACTTCTATACTAGTTATTTTTACTCATCAGATCACTGTTTGTCACTGTAATCATCGAACTGTATGTGTGTGTGTGTGTGTGTGTGTGTGTGTGTGTGTGTGTGTGTGTGTGTGTATATATATATATATATATATATATATATATATATATATATATATATACACTCACCTAAAGGATTATTAGGAACACCTGTTCAATTTCTCATTAATGCAATTATCTAATCAACCAATCACATGGCAGTTGCTTCAATGCATTTAGGGGTGTGGTCCTGGTCAAGACAATCTCCTGAACTCCAAACTGAATGTCAGAATGGGAAAGAAAGGTGATTTAAGCAATTTTGAGCGTGGCATGGTTGTTGGTGCCAGATGGGCCGGTCTGAGTATTTCACAATCTGCTCAGTTACTGGGATTTTCACGCCCAACCATTTCTAGAGTTTACAAAGAATGGTGTGAAAAGGGAAAAACATTCAGTATGCGGCAGTCCTGTGGGCGAAAATGCCTTGTTGATGCTAGAGGTCAGAGGAGAATGGGCCGACTGATTCAAGCTGATAGAAGAGCAACTTTGACTGAAATAACCACTCGTTACAACCGAGGTATGCAGCAAAGCATTTGTGAAGCCACAACACGCACAACCTTGAGGCGGATGGGATGCAACAGCAGCAGACCCCACCGGGTACCACTCATCTCCACTACAAATAGGAAAAAGAGGCTACAATTTGCACGGAGCTCACCAAAATTGCACAGTTGAAGACTGGAAAAATGTTGCCTGGTCTGATGAGTCTCGATTTCTGTTGAGACATTCAGATGGTAGAGTCAGAATTTGGCGTAAACAGAATGAGAACATGGATCCATCATGCCTTGTTACCACTGTGCAGGCTGGTGGTGGTGATGTAATGGTGTGGGGGATGTTTTCTTGGCACACTTTAGGCCCCTTAGTGCCAATTGGGCATCGTTTAAATGCCACGGCCTACCTGAGCATTGTTTCTGACCATGTCCATCCCTTTATGACCACCATGTACCCATCCTCTGATGGCTACTTCCAGCAGGATAATGCACCATGTCACAAAGCTCAAATCATTTCAAATTGGTTTCTTGAACATGACAATGAGTTCACTGTACTAAAATGGCCCCCACAGTCACCAGATCTCAACCCAATAGAGCATCTTTGGGATGTGATGGAACGGGAGCTTCGTGCCCTGGATGTGCATCCCACAAATCTCCATCAACTGCAAGATGCTATCCTATCAATATGGGCCAACATTTCTAAAGAATGCTTTCAGCACCTTGTTGAATCAATGCCACGTAGAATTAAGGCAGTTCTGAAGGCGAAAGGGGGTCAAACACAGTATTAGTATGGTGTTCCTAATAATCCTTTAGGTGAGTGTGTATATATATATATATATATATATATATATATGAATGAATGAATGAATGAATGCATATTCATTCATATTGGAAGTATTTGACTGCCTAAGTTGTCTACCCAAGTCAAATTTGTCATACGAGCAGTCTTATCTGGTCGTTATTAAACACTTCTGATTCTGCTTGTATTCATCTCCTTCCTTTAGCTTGTCTGTAAAGTGTCCACCGTTCGGATGTTATGCCGTCGCCACATGGAGAAACTGAGTGCATTCAGAGCTCTTTACCCAGAAACGGTCCAAACACGCTTCCCTCCACTCTATAAGGAGCTATTTGGCTCAGAATTTGAGCAGGTTCTGCCTCAGGAGGCCTGATAGAGACTTATCCTAATACTGCACAGATTCAGAGAAAAAAAAGACAGAGAGAGAGAAAATACTAACATGCTGACAAGAACTCTAAGCTCACTTCAGCCTCAGTTCATGTACACTGCATTCTCACAAAGCACTTCTCAGAGTCCAGCAACACTTTTAACTTGCCCCATTGGCCGTGCACCAGAAGACTGACAGTCTGAAGAAGAGGAAACCTATAGATGCCAAGGGGGAAAAAATGGCCAATATTTTGTAATGTGCATCAGAGCGTTCCTCAATGCCACAGCTTTATCTTTCAGCCTCCTGTTCCGACTGTATGGGATCTCAGTGGACACACCCACTGCATTTATCTGCCCCAGCAGCGCCCTCTACTGGCCATAGAGAGTAATGAGGTGTTTTGCTGGGGTAGACAGAGACAGGAAATGAACGTCTGGAGCTGAAATCCCTGTCTGTCAGCCCATGTTGGTGCTAGCATCACAGCACTGCCCTTTACTGACCTCTTCCACTATACAGACATTCAGCAGGGACATCGGCAAAACCACTGCCCCGGCCGCAGGAGAAGACAGTGGACAAGGCATGACATAGGACTCAAACTATGAGACCTGAATCACTATCGTAGTGAAACTTTCACGATCAAATGGCATATTCTGAGGCAGTGAGCTCAAATACGTGCATAATATACTTGTTATATGGTTAGTTAAATCATGCAATGTATGATGTATAGAACCTAACGAAAGGTAGCACTTTGTGTTTTTCCCAGCAATAAACGATTTCAATTCAATTTGTGAAAAAATCTGAAGGAACATGCTGTTATTTTAGATCTGTGAGATCTGAAATACTTGTCTGTGTTTTGTCAAATCTCTGTCTTTTAAAGCCAGCTCACGTTGTCTAGACGGTTGTGTGACACCCTGTTGTGCCATATTGATTCTGTAATTAGATTTCCGTCAAAGTGAGCGGAGTAGAGAGATGATTGATAGACGAGGGGCATGTGTTGACATTCCAGGGGATTTAGCAGTTTGTATTAAATGTCGTGGGGATGGAGGTGGTTGGCATTGTTCCTAACTGACCCTTTTTGAGATATGTCGAGATATTTTTTGCACCTAGTAATGCTCATCAGGGAAGAGGAGAGAATAAAAAGTCACTTCTTCATTTCTTTCTTTAATCTGCAGCTGTGTACACAGGCTTGTTTTTGTTTTTTTTTTATAAAAAAAAAAGATGTAATTTTGTGTCAACACTTTTGTGCCCCTACCAACACGCATTTAAACCAAATTGAATGCATTTAGCACGCAGCCTACATACAAGGACAAGCAATAACCTTAGTAAAGATGTTCCGATCTAACATCTGTTTAATGTTTTTTGTAAGGGCTGGCACTGCTTTACCTGTAGTGTTCTTGTTCGTATCTGTTCCGTGAAAGACAATCCATCCAATATCTGACCTCATTAAAGGGTATTTTGGGACTGCTCAGGGAAACTGTTTTATAGTTAAGGAGGAGAGTCAGAAACTGCAAGTATAGTACAGTCGTTTGAAAAAATTATTCGTAATAAGCACAGTGAAATATTGTGAAATTGTCCTCTTCGAGCATCAGGGTCTGGTGTGTAAATGAAGAATTATCCAAAACAATACTGAGCAGAAAGCAATAATAACGGCATAATCATGTTTTGAATATGAAAATTGCATGCAAATGCTTTAAATGCAGAACTTTGTTGTGTTTTTGTTTGGTTTGTAATTCGCTTGGTTTGGCCTCTCCCATGTCCCAATGTCTTTATCCCCTTTCCTATTTCTTTAGAGACCTGATTTGGCCTGTGTATTCTCTGTGAATATCTTTTAAGCAGTCCTCAATCCCAATTTGTGCTGGTTATATCTAACTTTTGGTTGGCTGTTAAAGAAGTATTATGGCACTTAAATTTCTTACATCAATTAAACACTTTTTGATTTCTGACCTTATCCAGGTTTGGTATAAATTCTAGCTGTTTATTATTATGGCGTGTAATGTGTGGTGTTCTCTGTGTGCTAGTCCAGAGGCCTGGAATGTTCTTTCTTTAATTTGCCAATTATCCTTTAAATGTCCATCACTAAGGCAGTATTGTATTTTTCTCTTGCTTTGGTTTTGGGGCATGAGTACTTAATCTTTCTATGTATATGTTAAGACAACAGTATCACAGTAACACAGTCCCTTTTAAGGTTGTCATATTTTCACTGACAAATGACCAAATGTTTTGTATGATGATATATACACCATAATATGCTAATTTGTGAGTAATGCTATCATTTGAGTGGATCACAGTTTGTACTGAAGAAAAACATCCTTTTCTTTAGAAGTTTTGGGTTTTTCCTCTGTACATTTTTCCATTCTTAATTTTTTAACAGATTAACCAATGGTCTTCTTTTTGATTTAATCCACAAGCACTCTTCAACTAGTTCTCCAGTACATCTGTAGAAAGTCTTTCTTCCTATTTGTTTGTTTTGAGGTATTTTGCCTTTGTTTTGTATATACACCTGTACAAAAATGCAAAAGTATTGTTTTCTTCGAAATACAGTTTTCATCTAATGTTGTGATTTTTGTATTTAGAGGTTTAACCCCCTAAATTACTTTTATTAAAGACGCATGTCACACATTGACAAATAGTGTGTTGAACGTGCTGATGACAATAAAAAAAATCCCACAGCTTGTGATGAAAATTACAGTTGCCATTTTTTTCTTGTTCTCTTTGCCATGGTTTATTTATTCTAGGCAGCTTCAGTAAATTTGATGACTTAAAATTTTTGCATTAAAATAAGTTAAATTAACATATTACATAATCTAACTTTCTCTAACTTTAAATGCTAAAAAAATGACATTTCCTGTTTTAATTTGTCCTCTAACTAAACTAAGCAGTTTTCATAAGTTTGGAGAGAGGGTGGAAATTGAGTGGGTGTGATTTCTCATTTGTCAATGATGTCTTAATTTATTTTCCTGTCTTTATATTCCTTTTAACTAAAAAGCAACCGGACCAAGAAGCAAAATGAACGTGAACATACACTATATTGCTAAAAGTTTTGGGGCGTCTGCCTTTACATGCACATGAACTTTAATGACATCCCATTCTTAATCCGTAGGGTTTAATATGGAGTTGGCCCACCCTTTGCAACTATAACCACTTTAAACTCTTCTGGGAAGGCTTTCCACAAGGTTTAGGAGTGTGTTAAGGGAATTTTTGACCATTCTTAGAAGCGCATTTGTGAGGTCAGGAACTGATGTTGGACGAGAAGGCCTGGCTCACAGTCTCCGCTCTAATTCATCCCAAAGGTGTTCTATCGAAAAGCAACCCTGAAAAAACAGCCACACACCATAATCCTCCCTCCACCAAACTTTCCACTTGACACAATGCAGTCAGGCAAGTACCGTTCTCCTGACAACCGCCAAACCCAGACTCGTCCATCGGATTGCCAGATAGAGAAGCGTGATTCGTCACTCCAGATAACATATCTCCACTGCTCTAGAGTGCTTACACCACCGCATCCCTCATAGACCCCAACATGTTATCAATTAGGTAGCCTACTTTTATTTTTTATTGACATGACAAATTGTAGCAAAAATGACAATGCTCTAACAACAGTTGTTAGCTGAATACATTAATAAATAACAATTGACATTGAACATGATATAGATGTAATGAAGACCAAGTTCCAGTGAAATATCTTCACAATCCTCTATGATGTCTTTACGTCCTTCATTATGTGTGTATTCTGAGTGGCAGTTTCTCTCTGCAGATGACGTTATGGTACGTTTCAGCATCTGAAATACACAATTGAGTTTAAAGTTACAGTTTGTACATTAGATTATGTAAAAACAATTGTTTATGAAGGCTAAAATGAGCAAAAATGAACAGTATCTAACAATATGGATTATAAATTCAATATCTCTGTTACTTACTTTGTAGAGAAGAGGAGTATCCTTAACTGAACAGAGCTACTCACACATACATGTTCTGTTAAACTAAAAAGAGAAAAAGACATGATTGGTAGGTTACAATTTTTTAAGTTATAATTTATAGACATTTTAAGAAAGAAATAATTTACCTGTTGTGAGTGTTGACAGTCTGTAGTTGTATAGCTGAGCTCCAGAAAATCAGTTCCCTTTCGAACGGTCAGTCGTACTGCGTCTTAAGACGCAATGGGAAATAATCTATTTCTCGAATTACTGAAGCATTTTTGTAAAATCACGCAGTACTACTGCCCAGTCAAAATAGTGTCGAGACATCTCGCATGCTATTGGCTGGCCAGTGGGAACTGCATGAACCAATAGCAGAACAACGTAGTGAGCGAACCAATGGGCACAATGCCCGCAAAGCAGGGCACAAAACCCGCGAAGGTGAGCACAAAGCCCGCCAAAATGGGCATGGCATCTGCTTTAAAGGTATGCTGTAATGCTCTAAAATGTCAGATTAATCTCCTTCAGCGACAATCTTGGTCCTTGCTGATAAACTCTACGAAGCTACGGAGAAAAGAGGAGCCTGCAGCAGAATCGAATGACTCCGTGTCTCTCGCCGCTTCTGACGCTGAGGAATGGTCGGGCTCCATCGACGACCCCGCCCCCTCAACATCACAGCAATGTAAATTCCTCAGCGGGTATCGCGTGTGTCTCGGCTAAGACCACGCCGAATTTGCTAACCCTAACCCGCGGGTACTGTACTGGCTGAAATCACGGGTTCCTCCCAAAGCATGGCATTCTGGCCAACTTTGGATCAAAGTGGGCCACGGCTGTGTCAAAGCCTTGGCCCCGTGGTCGAATCCCCGCCTCTACGAGTCGGGGGTGAACTTGGGGACAGTTTTCCAGACGGATGGTGGTCACCACGGATGCCTCCAACACGGGTTGGGGCACTCTATGTGAGGGAGAACCGGCCTTCGGCTCATGGTCGAGCACGGAGTCACGGTTGCACATAAACTGCCTAGAAATGCTAGCAGTAGTGCTGGTCCTCGAGACTTTTTTACCACGTCTCTCAGGTCACCATGCACGGACCACACGGACAACACGACAGTGGTCTCCTACATAAACCACTAAGGCGGGCTCAGGTCAAGATTGCTCAACCAACAGGTCAGACATCTCCTCCTATGGGCAAAAGGCAAATTACACTCGCTAAAAGCAGTGCATGTGCCAGGCAGACTGAACCAGGGAGCAGACATGCTCTCCAGGGGCCTCGTGTCCCCAGGAGTGTGGACCCTCCATCCCCAAATGGTTCAAATGATATGGAAAGTTTTCGGAAGGGCAGAAGTCGACCTCTTCGCCTCCGAAGACAACTGTCACTGCCCGATTTACTTTTCAAAGAGCAAGGATGCGCTGGCCCAGCAGTCTATTGCTTATGCTTTTCCTCCAGTCCCGCTTCTCCCTCATGTCTTAAAAAGAATCAGGGAATGCGGGTATACAGTCCTGCTAGTAGCTCCACTTTGGCGAACCCACCACTGGTTTCCCGAGTTGATTCAGCTACTATCAGCAGCCCCATGGCCAGTTCTACTGAGAAAAAATCTCCTTTCTCAGGCGAACGGGACAGTCTGGCACCCCCGTCCCTAACTGTGGGCACTACATGTCTGGCCACTCAAAGGGAGCTTGAGTACCTCCCAGTGAGTGTTCTTAGCACCATCAGTGAAGCTAGAGCTCCGTCTACTATACGTCTCTATGCTCTTAAATGGTCAGTGTTCTCTGACTGGTGCTTAGCCAGAAACCATAACCCAGTGTCATGCGAGATATCACAGATACTCGTTTTTCTACAAGAGATGTTGGATGCAGTACGAACTCCATCTACACGGCAGCTATCGCCGCTTCTCATGCACCGATAGCTGGCCAATCAGTAGGCAGACATGACATGGTTGTGAAGTTCTTAAAAGGAGCCAGGAGGCTTAACCCTCCTCGCCCTCCTACAGTGCCAGCTTGGGACCTTTCACTGGTCCTGCAAGCACTAAAAGAACCTCCCTTCAAACCGTTGCAGACGGCCGAATTAAAACTGCTTTCCACATTCAAGCGCTCTCTGTGAACGCGTCATGTCTAGAATTTGGCCCAGGTGATTCTAAAGTCATCCTCAAACCGAGACATGGCTATGTACCCAAAGTGCTTTCAAAACCGTTCAAAGCACAGGTAATCACTTTCTCTGCTCTCCCCCCCTCTGAGAATGAGAGACAGTTACACCTGCTCTGCCCAGTTAGGGCTCTTAAAGCATATACTGAGCGGTCCTACCACTTTAGACAGTCAGAGCCGCTCTTTGTAAGTTTTGGTGGCTGCACTAAAGGACTTCCGGTCACCAGACAAAGCCTGGCCAGATGGCTAGTGGACGCAATAGCGTTAGCTTAGGACACTATGGGCCTCCAATGCCCCATAGGTGTCAAAGCTCACTCCACCAGAGGCATGGCCTCTTCCTGGGCGTGGTCTAGTGGAGTTTCTATTGGTGACATCTGTGGATCGGCAGGCTGGTCCTCATCGTCTGCTTTTACCAGATTCTACAGCCTGGAGGTCCCTGCACTGCAGGCGCAAGTCCTCGCTGTATAAATATACTGAGACGGCCTCTGTAAGCCCGTCCTATTAATAAGTTGGCATCTGGGGCCTTCATATGCTTCAATGCTTACAAAAGTTTTTTCCTTGTTGTTACTGGCCTTCTCCAGCCCAGTATGCATAGAAATACATATATTAGTATATACACTCACCTAAAGGATTATTAGGAACACCTGTTCAATTTCTCATTAATGCAATTATCTAATCAACCAATCACATGGCAGTTGATTCAATGCATTCAGGGGTGTGGTCCTGGTCAAGACAATCTCCTGAACTCCAAACTCAATGTCAGAATGGGAAAGAAAGGTGATTTAAGCAATTTTGAGTGTGGCGTGGTTGTTGGTGCAAGACGGGCCGACTGATTCCGGTCTGAGTATTTCACAATCTGCTCAGTTACTGGGATTTTCACGCACAACCATTTCTAGAGTTTACAAAGAATGGTGTGAAAAGGGAAAAACATTTAGTATGCGGCAGTCCTGTGGGCGAAAATGCCTTGTTGATGTTAGAGGTCAGAGGAGAATGGGCCGACTGATTCAAGCTGATAGAAGAGCAACTTTGACTGAAATAACCACTCGTTACAACCGAGGTATGCAGCAAAGCATTTGTGAAGCCACAACACGCACAACCTTGAGGCGGATGGGCTACAACAGCAGAAGACCCCACCGGGTACCACTCATCTCCACTACAAATAGGAAAAAGAGGCTACAATTTGCACGAGCTCACCAAAATTGGATAGTTGAAGACTGGAAAAATGTTGCCTGGTCTGATGAGTCTCGATTTCTGTTGAGACATTCAGATGGTAGAGTCAGAATTTGGCGTAAACAGAATGAGAACATGGATCCATCATGCCCTGTTACCACTGTGCAGGCTGGTGGTGGTGGTGTAATGGTGTGGGGGATGTTTTCTTGGCACACTTTAGGCCCCTTAGTGCCAATTGGGCATCGTTTATGCCACGGCCTACCTGAGCATTGTTTCTGACCATGTCCATCCCTTTATGACCACCATGTACCCATCCTCTGATGGCTACTTCCAGCAGGATAATGCACCATGTCACAAAGCTCGAATCATTTCAAATTGGTTTCTTGAACATGACAATGAGTTCACTGTACTAAAATGGCCACCACAGTCACCAGATCTCAACCCAATAGAGCATCTTTGGGATGTGGTGGAACGGGAGCTTCGTTCACTGGATGTGCATCCCACAAATCTCCATCAACTGCAAGATGCTATCCTATCAATATGGGCCAACATTTCTAAAGAATGCTTTCAGCACCTTGTTGAATCAATGCCACGTAGAATTAAGGCAGTTCTGAAGGCGAAAGGGGGTCAAACACAGTATTAGGATGGTGTTCCTAATAATCCTTTAGGTGAGTGTATACGTGTGTATATATATATGTTATGATGTGTCAATAACTCTAGTCTTGGGCCCTTTATTAAGTGTTCAGCTTGAGAGAGTACATGTCATTGCGCCTATATAGCACGGCGGGATTGGACAAGTTCCCATTGTGACTTAAGACGCAGTACAACTGACTGTTCAAAAGGGAATGTACTCGGTTACTTACGTAACCTCGGTTCCCTGAGATAAGGGAATGAGTACTGCGTAGACAGCCGTGCTATGGTGTTAAAACAACGGGTGATCGTCGCTTCAGTCGATATAACCTGACGTTTTAGGGCATTACAGCGTACCTTTAAGGCAGATGCTACGGCCATTTTGGCGGGCTTTGTGCTCACCTTTGCGGGCTTTGTGCTCACCTTTGCGGGCTTTGTGCTCTGCTTCGCGGGCTTTGTGCCCATTGGTTTGCTCAGTTATGCTGTTCTGCCATTAGTTCATGCAGTTCCCACTGGCCAGCCAATAGCATGCGAGATGTCTTGACACTGTTTTGACTAAGCAGTAGTACTGCGTGATTTTACAAAAATGCTTCAGTAATTTGAGAAATAGATTATTTCCCATTGCGTCTTAAGATGCAGTACTCGTTCCCTTATCTCAGGGAACCGAGGTTACGTAAGTAACTAAGTACATTATGAGGTGGCTTTGACAGTTACAGATTTGAAAAACAAAAAGGCAGGAATAAAGAACCCTAAACTCCAGCATAAAGAACCATTTCAGCATATAAAGGGTTCTTCAGGACAATACGGTTCTAAATAGAACTGTTACTACATGTAAAGAGCCATCTTTTTTTAGAGTGTAGCTATTGACTCTGCAGAAAGTTGGTGACTTCTGCGCACTGTGCCCCTCAGCATGCGCTGACCCCACCCCACTGATTTTTACGTGGCCTACCACTTCATGGCTGAGTTGCTGTTGTTCCCAATTGCTTCCACTTTGTTATAATACCACTAACAGTTGACCGTGGAATATTTAGTAGTGAGAAAATTCAATGAATGGATTTTATTAGCACAGGTGGCAACCTATCACGGTACCACGCTTGAATTCACTGAGCTCCTGAGAGTGATCTGTTCTTTCACAAATGATTGTAGAAGCAGTCTGCATGCCTAGGTGCTTAATTTTATACACCTGTGGCCATGGAAGTGATTGGAACACCTGAATTCAATTATATGGAGGGGTGTCCCAATACTTTTGGCAATAAAGTGTAAGTGAGGAACCTTGGAAGTTGTATGAACCTGGGGCATTATTTATGGAAACAGTTTAATTTGTTTCTCTGAATATTTTCATTTAACTTCTGGGGGGGGGGGTGCTCTCTTCCACTCTCATTACTCACAACTGAGGTGCCCTTGAGCAAGGCACCTAACCCTCAATCACTCCCTGGGCACTGCAGCAAAAATGACTGCCCACTGCTGTGTGTGTGTGTGTGTGTGTGTGTGTGTGTGCACTTGGATGGGTGAAATGCAGAGCACAAATTATGGGAGTATGGGACACCATACTTGGCTACACGTCACGTCACTTCACTTTCATCTCTCAGACCAATATAGTCAGCCTTAAATTCGTTTTTGAGATTGCCTGTGTTTTGTTGTTGTTGTTTGTTTGACTTTGTCTGATCAGTTTTCCTAAACAGAAATTCACCTTTGACACTGGCTTAGAAAATTCACACACACACACACACTTAACCACACAACTGTAGGATACCTCAATAAAAAAATTGGTTTAAAGCAGTCACCGCCAATGGCACAAACGTATACGCAGCCTGCGAGGGCGGGGGGTCTCAAAGCGGGAATGGAGCAGATGAGTTCGGTCTATAGCCTACTGTGATCGCCTTTTTTCCATACATTGTAAACAGCTCTTGCATTGTATTCTGTTTCAGTCCGGTGATCTTATTTGCTTCATTAATTGCCGGTGTCAATTTTTTTTTCTGTCTCATTGTCCATACCTCATTGTTTGTGTGTGTGTGTGCGTGCGTGTGTGTGTGTTAAAACACTTTCAATCATCGATCTATAGACAATGGTTAGGACCCTCCTATCGATACTGAAACTTCCTAGACCTAAATGGTGTCGTGCTTTCTTATATGGTCTACATTTTCCTGGAATGAGAATTTATCATCAATAGGGGTTTGAGGAGTACTACTTATCTCACGAGACGAGACACGAGATTGGGTTCAAGAGAACGAGACGAGATTTTTACATAGTAGCTAATACATGACTAGAAAAATGGTTTTCAGGTGCATTTGAAATGTTTTAACTCGTCATCTTGTAATGAATGTCATTTCAGTTACTTTCTGATTATGAATTTGCCATCATACGCAGTAAAAGACAACAATACTCAAGCACTGTAAAAGGTTTTGCACAAACTCAACTGACTGGCTTTTCTTTTCTTTTTTTATCGTCTCTTCAGACCTTAGAACTGCACATGATTTATGAACTTCTACAACTTTTGACCTCCTAACTGAACTCCTTCCCACAAACAATAAGTGCAACCATAATCAAACTACAATATTCAAAGTGCAAATAAAACCAAATGTTCTTCAAGCATGATACAGAGCTAAGAGATGGTTAACTACACAGATTGAGAGAGATTCTTATGCGTCAGGGAGCCGCATTCAAACAGATGTAACGTATTGAAATCGCGATCGTGCATAGCCTACTCTGTGAATAGGGAGGGGTGGTGCTGAACGCGCATTTTAAAAGACATTTGTCTGACACTTCCCAACGAATCTTCCGCTACGGTCCTGTGACTGTTGGTCTTCGATTCGAGAACTACAAACGCGGATAAAGTGTTAAAAAACTACAAACATGATGATGTGTGAGTCCTACAGTTAAGTAGAGAGATTTAGATTAAGGGGCTTGAGTGATCAATTATCAGTATTTAACCGGATGAAAAGATATTTATTCAGTGTTATCCACATTATATTTAACCTGCAGCAGCATTGAACTTTTGTAATGATACCTTTGGCCATTAACTTTTAAATGCATCATTATATTTAAACTGCAAACACTTGAGGAGAGTCTCTGTGTTAAAGACCCACGAATGGCAGATCAACGTGCTACTACATTTCTCTCCGATACGGTAGGAAATTAAATTGAATGTGGAGGATTTAACTGTGATGATTGACAGGGCAGTTTAAACCATAGATACGTTATAGCCTACATATCTATGGTTTAAACGGTGACGGGATGCACGCAACTAAGCAACAGAGTCCGTTAAAGATGACGAAGTAGTATGTCCCAAAGCTTGCATATCCAGTTATCCTAACTTCACCCTCTCACACTCCGTCATGACAATGGCCCTGTCCCAGATGGCACACATGTGCACTTTTGGTCTTGTGGACTTACAATGGCCGCTGCGTGCGCGTGTCCGGTAACGACCGTAGGGTGTCCCATTCGTCATTTAAGTTTAAAGAAGGTTGCTCGTGAGCGCCCCCTTTGTGGCTGCTATGCGCCCTCCATGCGCACTTCAGCTGAGCCCGCAAGTTCGCGAGCTACGCAGAGGACTTCTACCCGGCATTCAAAGCGGCATTACGTCGTGAAAGCGCGGATTCAGGGTGCCATTCGGAGCAGGGGCCATTATAACGCTAGATCATCCCTGTTACATTGAAGTTCATTCATGTAGACAGAGAAAAGCAGAGGTGATAATACACATCCCTGTGGTAACCCTGAATTCAAGACTATACAATCAGATGAGATTCCATTGACACAAACTCGTTGGGGCCTATTTCTTTAAAAATTCTCAATCCATAAAATCAACCAACTGCTTACGCCTAAATCTTGCCATCTTTCTTTTAAAATTTGCAATTGTACAGTTTTAAAGGCTGATGTAAAATCCATAAAAATAATTCTGACATGATCATTCATTTTATATAGTGTTGGGCCTTATGTAATAAGCTCAGGGAGGCATTCACCGTGATCCGATTGGGCATATAAGCAATTGATCTACAAAGGCTTTAATTTGTGCTAACATTTCTTTACATAATATACGCTCCATGCACTTGCACAGAATAGATGTTAATGCATTTGGGCGAAAGTCTTTAAAAGCTCTGGCCTGAGGAGTTTGAGGGACTGAAATAACAGCACACTAAAGAAACCTAAGGCTCACTGATTAGATCGACTTTAAGGAACAGTCTTTCAGGACCCTTTATCGTCAAAGACGATTGACAATTAGCATACAGTTTGGATTGGCGGTATGGTTCTGTTCTGGGAAGGAACTCCCCACATGCATCCATGCTTAGCATGGATAAGAGCAGGGAGAGCAGCGATAAACCCTAAACAGAACAGAACAAAGATGTTTTGCAGATATCATTAATGTTCCTAATGACAATAATTGAATGTAACAAAAATAAATCAAGATAAATGACAGTCTGATTTGAAGAGGAATATCAGAAATATCAAGTCCTGAGCAAAGGCCAAGTCCTGACTGTGAACAAATGGAGCTGGGGGATGGAGGAGGGTAATTAGCTCCTGAGAAATGCAATAAAGCTCAACAAGCTAGAATTTTAATTTGCTACATATTGATATTAGTATTGGATGACAAACTGAATTTTACAGTATTATTTAGTTTGAAAAATGTGTAAACAAAGATATATGAGTGTACTGTATAGTCACTATCATTTTAGTATAGAAACAGGCTTTACATATGCACAGAAAAATTATTTAAGTTCTGTTTAAGTTGTATTGAATTTGAGTCAACTGAAATAGTTTGCTTCCGATCTAAAGTGTTGTGACAATAGATTGATGGTTCAGTTCAAACTCAGATTAAAATGCAAATATTGTGATGATGGTATTTGCCATCACTGCACAGATGGACGGACCCTTGTTTATGATTATGGAATGAATCACCTCATTATGGTCATTACTCAGTGCTTGTTGCATACGTTGCCATGGATCCAAATCTAGAACAATGATTGCTAAGGAAACACGTTAACCCTAAGCAAGTTGGACTTTTACTATTGTACATATGTTCTGAGCAACTGAATCAGAGTCATCCTCATTTAGACTTATTCGCTTTTGCTTTTTAGTAAAGTAAGGCCAAAAGGGCAAGACCAGCAGAATAGATTGTAATCTACTGGTGTGAGGTGTGTGTAGATGTCAGTGTACTGTCTGCTCTCACTATAAAACCCAGCCCACTGTTATCACTGCTGCTCTGACTGATTGAGGAATACTTCTCCTCCTTCAGCAAACATACTTCCTTTGAATCCCTAAACCACCCTCATGATCCCAATACTACACATACACCATGTGTTAAGTGGTTTAATGCAACATATATCCAAATTAACATGTCCTGCTAAACATGTATTAATGGCTGTTTAACTCACTTTTCACAATTAACCTGTAATCTGTAAATAATTACATCAGGGAAAGATTTGATGGTGGTTTATCCCATATATTTTTGATAGCAAGTCAAATGTGTACTTTTTCATTCTCAATGATTGTATGAACTGCATAGTGCATTGTCAATGTTTAACTGGGATTAGTTGGTGCTATAGTGCATTTATTTCACACACCACATGCAAGTGTGTCTTAATTCATGCTTTCTCTGTCAAGAACTGTTGTGGGGTTATCTCACAGCTCTATTTCTCATCATTCAACATGATGTAATTTTCGTCCAAACTGACAGTTTTTCCATGTATTTAAAGACACAAGTACATGATGAACAACTGAAATTCATTCACAGGCCTGCAACCATGCTATCAGAGATGAGGAAAAAGATGCATGCATCTCTGTGTCAGATGCAGTGTTGGTGATGCATTGCGAGTAATGTGGTTTACGCAATCAGATTACTTTTGTCAAATAACTAGTAAAGTAACATTACTTTTAAATTTACAGCAAAATATCTAAATTGCTTTTTCAAATAAGTAACGAGAGTTACTTTGTTTTCCCATTTATTGACTGACAGCTCTCCTGTCCCCATGTTGAGAGAAGTGCAGAAGTGTTGTGTGCGCTGTGTAAACAGGATGATTATTGTAGTTCTAGACTAAACGTGAACAGACATTTACTCATCCCACTTGCACAAAAACAGATTAAATATTGATATATATATCTAATGATGGCAGTGATGGTTAATACCCAGTTCTGTTTGAAAATGTATAGTTATACTGTAGTAGCCTTAACTGTAGTAACTAGGACATTTTGGCACAAAGTGTGATTACATTGGTACATTTTTGCAAGGAATGTGTAGCCCAGTAAATGGATAACTAATAAGTGACTTTTGGGTCTGCATCTTGAGTGGGTGTGGGTGTGGATTGATAGGAGGAGACAGTGAGTCATTGGCTGGCTGCATTTAAGAGGAAATCCCATAGAGAGAGATACAACTGGAACTCCAGAGATACACCTTTGCACTCCACAGCATCTAAGGTAAGACTCTTATCCTCTGTTCTCTACTGATTAGAGTAGACTGAAATATAAAATGAATCTCTTGACAGGACTCCTGCAGTATTGTGAATATTATCAAAAGTCTAGCACTGTCAAAAAAAAAAAATTTGTACTGCATCTTGTTTTCTAGTTCAGTATAATCTGCAGAAAGAGCTCTAATGGTCTTGCTGTGTGTGTGTTCATGTTTTGTGTGATGGGTAGGTTTATGGTATAGGTTTAGTGTAAGGGGATAGAATACACAGTTTATACAGTATAAAAACCATTACGTCTATGGAGAGTCCCCACAAAGATAATAAACCAGATGTGTGTGTGTGTGTGTGTGTGTGTGTGTGATGGTCAGAAGTTCACTGGTCTGTGGAATGTGTCCTGGGTGTGTGTTCGGGTGTGCCTGAACAAAGTTCCAGCAAACCTTCTTGTCTCCTTCACAACTCACCTCGTATTGTATACTTTAGAAATAAATGATTTCCTGTTAGCAGCACTGCAGGGTGCTAAGTTTAACCGCTGTTGTGTTGCTAAGGAACAATAACCAACCAAACAGCTGTTATTCAGCCTTTAATAATAACTGGCAAGCAGCTCGCCACAATAACATTCACCTTTCTTATTGACACCTTTAAGGCCAGGAAAATTGCTTATTGACTTACATAGTTGCCTGTGATGACTTTGATGCCTTTATCTACACTGCCCCACTAATCACTGTATCTATGACAACCATCACTTAGACCTTTGAAACTATGGGCGAGGTTGTATTTTACAGTGGCTTAAAACACAGATTGTATCTCTTATTTCATCTACTCATTTTTAACCTTGTATGATTGTGTGTTCTCTGTCCTCTGCAGGAAAATGGCTTTAGTGTC
The DNA here is from genome assembly GCA_039654625.1 of Rhinogobio ventralis. NCBI lineage: Eukaryota > Metazoa > Chordata > Actinopteri > Cypriniformes > Gobionidae > Rhinogobio > Rhinogobio ventralis. The sequence continues at coordinate 36,270,899 of CM077193.1, forward strand.
TGAGTTTTTGACGAAACTTACATTGAGTTATGGAGGTGTAAGTATGACAATTGTAATATAAAATGCAGTATTATCAAAAATGCAACAAAGTAAATTTCTTCGTTTGTTAAAGTGGCTATTAAGATTCATCATTTGATTTTGGCCAAAATGTATTTTTGATTCTGTTCTGAATATTGTATAGCTATATTTCTATATTTCTTTATGTTTTCAGGAGAGAGAACCTAAATGCCCTACGGTGGTGGCAGCTTATGATTTCAACCCAGAAGAGGATGCAGCTAAAATAGAGACAGCCATCAAAACCAAAGGTAAGAAATATTGACATCAATACATCAAATTATCCCCAAACATTTGCAAAGGGACTTGTAGATTATATATTTTCACCATAGTATGTCTTGTGGAACACTAAAAGCAGTCCCCAATGGCATTTCATAATTGTTTCAATGAAAGATTTCTTTCATTTTTTTTTTTATATTTGCTTAGCAAACAAAATGATCTTTGGCCTTCTGTTTTGGCTATCCTTAAACAGGATGTGTGGTCCTTTAAGACTCTGCATTTAGGTACAATGGGTGGAGAGCTCTTCTCTGTTAAAATAGTATTTGTTAATAAAATGCTAACTGGCAAATATGAGTATGTGTCTTTGGATTTGTATTTGGGTAGCATCTGCAAATATATGCATAATTTAAATTCAGTAGAAATAAAAAGAAAAATGGGTTTGTGTTGCACTGCCTGCTAGTATTTATATTGTTAGTATTGTATGTCAGCTCTTTTACAAATTATACAATGTGTAGAAATAACATTGGTAACAGAGTTTGACAGTAACAGGATTGACAATTTTAAACTTTTTAGCCAAAAGCTCCACTTGCTAGCATAAATGCTAAGAGCACATGGCACTAATGAATAAATTATGTTTTCCTTTTGCTATTGTGGTAACAATTTTGACGTTTTACAAAATAACTCTTGGTGTAAGAAACTTTTAGATTCAAATATTTTCTCAGAGAGAGCACACATACCTTTCAGTGCTTCAGATCTTATCAGTGAGGGAAAGTGACATCATTTCCTGTATCTTACGTAGTTGTGGAAAAATTATTCCACCAATTTAAGTATGGTATGTAACAGAATTGATATTTATGGACACATTTTTACAAGATAAAAGTTATTTTTAAACAAGTTAATGTTGTAGAATTAGGAACATTACTATTTAGCGCTTTTATAAATAAAATAAATGAAATATTACCAAAAGAAAAGTAAAATAAAATATTTTGATTACACATACACAATGATGAAAAAAAAATAAACTGACCAATTTGGACAACAAGAAATCAAGATTTTCAGCTATATAAGACACTTTTTTTACAGAAAATATTATATTGTTATGGCCTATAACATCTTGTGATCAATGACAATGAGTAACAAATAATTTAAAATGTAGTCATTTGGAGAAAAAAAAAAAGAAAAAAGAAAAAAATGACTTTGGACACCAAATGTAGCTACCTGCAATTATAGAATCACCCACCAGCTAAGTGTGTGAGTGCGTGGGTGTGTGGGTGCGTGGGATTGTGCACACCGTTCCTTTAAGATATGTATGCTACTGCTAGTAGCGCAGTGCCACATTAGCTAATGACTGTTTAATGATTTTATACTAGGAAATAAAAAGGTGCAATTAGTCCTTCAAGGCCTTATCTTAATAATGCTCTCTGGCTTTCTCAATCACTATCTTTTCCTCTCATTCTCGCCTTCATTTATCATTTCAGGTGTTGATGAGCAGACAATCATTGACATTCTGACAAAACGTAGTTGCTCACAAAGGAGTGAAATTGCGTTTGAGTATGAAAAACGTGCAAAGAAGGTAGGCCCTACACACCATAATTATTTAATTTAAAAAAATTGTATTTTCAGTTTAAACTGATCATCTGAATGAAAACTATATTTTAATATATTGATATGTAAATATATTGTCTATCAATGTTCCAAACAACCAGACGCTGTTTGTGTTGTGTAGGATTTGGTAAGTGCTCTGAAGGGGGCACTCTCAGGCTCTTTGGAGCATCTGATTCTGGGGTTGATGAAGAGCACAGCACAGTATGATGCCTCTGAACTGAAATCATCAATGAAAGTATGTTGCATTGATCTGTCATCATTTATGAAAACTCTGCTTGCTTTATTTGGTCAAAATACAGTCAAATGAATATTGTACAATATTAGTGCAATTTAAAATAACTGTTTTCTATTTTAATATATTTTAAAATTTACTCATTACTCCAGTCTTCAGTGTCCTTCAGATATCATTCTAATATACTACATTGGTGCTCAAGAATAATTTCTTATTATTATCACAGTTAAAAACAATTGCGCCACTTAGTGAAGTTCCTAAACGTAATTTCGGGAGGAGTGAACCTAATCTTCAATTAACTACTGGTGTTCTGCCGATTTGTTTATGTGGTTTGAGGCTTTATTAACGTCCATACATACTCCTACCCTAAACTCTTAATCTACCCTTATTTCCCTACAATGATATATTTTCATTGTAGGGAAATAAGGGTAGATTAAGAGTTTGGTAGCACCTTGCTCCGGCATCAGCTGTTTTGGCATCTCTCCACCTTCCCAACTCCACAAAACATAATTTAGGCATCTTGCTACCAGACTTATAGTCCAAGTATTAGTAGTCCCACTGGGGAGTATGTCTAAGCTCGAGTTGAAGCTGCTTCCTTTAGCCCCTCCACTGTGAACAGCAAGCCAAATACGTTTAACCTTATAGCTTAAAGATTATATGGGCAAACTTGTGAAATATTTTATAACATTATAATGTCTTTGCTTTCATTCATTGTATTCATGTGACAGTGCCATGTGTTTTGCAGGGTCTGGGCACTGATGAGGAGAGTCTTTTTGAGATGGTGTGCTCTCGCAACAAAGAAGAGCTGATGGAAATCAAGAAGGTCTACAGAGAAAGTGAGTGCCCTTAAAAAGCATAACAAGCACACATACACACTGGTATTCATACCCCCTTTTCTCCTGCAGTGTTTAAGAAGGAGTTGGAGAAAGATGTTTCTGGAGACACATCTGGTGATGTCGCTAAGCTGCTCCTGGCCCTTGTACAGGTAACAGAAATTTCTCATACATATTTCACAATATGCAACAGGTAATTCCTTTACTGCCAACATAGACTGCAAATTGCAGATCCTGTATTGCTGTGCTCATACTGTATTAATTTATGTCCACAGGGCAAGAGAGATGATCCGAGTAATGTGGTGGACTATGAGAAGATTGACAATGATGCAAGAGTGAGTAGAGCCCTTTTAACTGAAGAAATTCAATAGTCATAGTCGAAGAGTATTTATTCAACATGTTTTAAAATAATATTATGATAAACCATTGTTGCATCAGATGACTGCTGGAATAACCAAAAATTATACTTTTTGTAATCCTGTGTCCATTCTGGTGATATGTAGGCTCTTTATGAAGCTGGAGTGAAGCGAAAAGGAACTGATGTGACCACCTGGATTTCAATCTTCTCTGAGAGGAGTGTCCCACACTTGCAGAAAGGTGACACATGAACAGAGATGTATTTAAATTCAACTGTCATTATCCTCCTTTGTGCAACAACCTAATCAAAGTCTCTTTTTTTCTCAGTGTTTGATAGGTACAAGAGATACAGTCCATATGATATTAAGGAGAGCATTCGAAAGGAGGTGAAGGGAGATCTGGAAAAATCCTTCCTCACACTAGGTATCTATCAGCTGTCTGTTCTTCATATAACCTGTCATCCAACTGTCAGAACACTTAACACTTAGTGCTTGGCAGATATGATGATGGTTATGCCTGCTGGCTCAATTATTTTTTCACACTCTTACTTCCTTCCTGGGGGATCCCTTTATCATGTCTTATTAAACATAATCACAAGCTGTTTGGTGAGGAACATTTTGTGGGAAGCCCTGTGGAAATGCATTAGTGGCAGGAAGCCAGTGGAGAACTGAAGAGAGACTCCTACCAAAGGCTGAGAACCTGTAACCTTTTCTTACGATTGATCTCTGACTTTCTGCAGTTGAGTGCTTGGAGAACAAACATCTGTATTTTGCCAGCAGACTCAATGACTCCATGAAGGTGAGTATCTAATTTTGACCACATGTCATTTTACATGTAAGGTGATGACACTGGCTGAATTTGAGTTATGTGGGTCAGTTTCTTCTATCGATTTTGATGTTTGCAGAGTAAAAGTGTTAAAGAGAAGGTAGTAACCCGCATCATCGTCTCCCGCTGTGAAGTCGATCTAATGAAGGTCCGTACAGAGTTTAAGAGGAATTTTGGAAAATCTCTGCACCAGACAATTTCAGTAAGTATCCAATTGTCTTCATCTTTCTTATGTTTTGTTATTATCTCCCTCTTCTTTTCTTTCTGCTCTTAGTTTGCCTTCATTCAAGAAGCATTTTAATCAAAATCGTTGTCTTTTTCTCTGCAGGAGCACACTAAGGGTGACTACCAGAGAGCTCTACTGAATCTCTGTGGAGGAGATGACTAAACATAATCTATAATCTTCTGCTGCAGATGTCTAGCAGTGACTTTTCGAAACAATTAGCTAAAATGCAGTATTATTATAAGCATTGTGTTTTCTTGTGCCAGTATGACTGATGTTTACTATTAGGTAAACTGATCACATTTCATTCAGACAAAATATTGTTGTTAATTTTTGTTGATATTAATAAAATCAATTGTAAGTACACATGGTTTTGAATGTGTAAAATATTCACTTTCCCATGGCCATGGAGGGTAATCAAAGATTGTGGGTCACATTAAGCGGACAGACATATATGTATAACTGCTGGTAATGATGGGAGAAGCTAAGCTTTTCAAAGATTCAAAGCAACTGGTTCAATTGATTTGCAAAATGATTCAAGTTTTTGTATCTGCAGGTTAGAGTAATGGGCATGACGAAAGATTGGGACATGCTGAAAGGTAGGGCATGGAGAAAGGTCTTTATCATTGGTCGCGAAAGCTGACTGTCAGGCTGTGGAGTAGGGTTTGGGGTTAGTTTCTGTTGTAGCAATTCACCTTTCGGCATGCCAACTTTTGGCAGGGCCATTACTCTGACCTGCAGCTATCCCTGTCTCAAACGATTCACTGTTGTGAACCGTTCAAAATGACACACACTGGTGACGCCTGCTGGTCAAAACGATGTAAATGCAACAAAAACTCGGGCCAAACATGTATAAAAAACAAGATATATCTTGTATATAAGATATATGCAGAACCATACATCACAGCAGTCAGAGGACAGCAGTGCTAAATTGAACAGGTGTTCCTAATAATCCTTTAGGTGAGTGTATATTCAAGTAATGTAGTTGATATACACTCACCTAAAGGATTATTAGGAACACCTGTTCAATTTCTCATTAATGCAATTATCTAATCAACCAATCACATGGCAGTTGCTTCAATGCATTTAGGGGTGTGGTCCTGGTCAAGACAATCTCCTGAACTCCAAACTCAATGTCATAATGGGAAAGAAAGGTGATTTAAGCAATTTTGAGCATGACATGGTTGTTGGTGCCAGACGGGCCGGTCTGAGTATTTCACAATCTGCTCAGTTACTGGGATTTTCACGCACAACCATTTCTAGAGTTTACAAAGAATGGTGTGAAAAGGGAAAAACATCCAGTATGCGGCAGTCCTGTGGGTGAAAATGCCTTGTTGATGCTAGAGGTCAGAGGAGAATGGGCCGACTGATTCAAGCTGATAGAAGAGCAACTTTGACTGAAATAACCACTCGTTACAACCGAGGTATGCAGCAAAGCATTTGTGAAGCCACAACACGCACAACCTTGAGGCGGATGGGCTACAACAGCAGAAGACCCCGTCGGGTACCACTCATCTCCACTACAAATAGGAAAAAGAGGCTACAATTTGCACGAGCTCACCAAAATTGGACAGTTGAAGACTGGAAAAATGTTGCCTGGTCTGATGAGTCTTGATTTCTGTTGAGACATTCAGATGGTAGAGTCAGAATTTGGCGTAAACAGAATGAGAACATGGATCCATCATGCCTTCTTACCACTGTGCAGGCTGGTGGTGGTGGTGTAATGGTGTGGGGGATGTTTTCTTGGCACACTTTAGGCCCCTTAGTGCCAATTGGGCATCGTTTAAATGCCACGGCCTACCTGAGCATTGTTTCTGACCATGTCCATCCCTTTATGACCATCCTCTGATGGCTACTTCCAGCAGGATAATGCACCATGTCACAAAGCTCGAATCATTTCAAATTGGTTTCTTGAACATGACAATGAGTTCACTGTACTAAAATGGCCCCCACAGTCACCAGATCTCAACCCAATAGAGCATCTTTGGGATGTGGTGGAACGGGAGCTTTGTGCCCTGGATGTGCATCCCACAAATCTCCATCAACTGCAAGATGCTATCCTATCAATATGGGCCAACATTTCTAAAGAATGCTTTCAGCACCTTGTTGAATCAATGCCACATAGAATTAAGGCAGTTCTGAAGGCGAAAGGGGGTCAAACACAGTATTAGTATGGTGTTCCTAATAATCCTTTAGGTGAGTGTAATTTAGTTTAGTAATTAAATTTATTTGGATATTTATTTGAAAATTCCTTGTGAGGAACTTATTTCTCATGCAGTCATTAGAAATATCAAAGGGCTGTGACTATAAAGAAGCCATGTTTTCTGGTGCTTCTTTTTGGATATCTGGAAAATGGAGAAAGAATATGCAAAAGTTGGCTCTCTAGTAATGGCCTTCATTATTATATGTAATATTAAGCACTGGAGTGATTTTTTAGTTTTGTGGACCTTACTTTGATACTTAACTATAAATCAACATTTTATGTATTCCATATGTTCATTCTTTAGTCTCAACTTAAATTATCAATATACAGGTTATCCATTACAATGTGTCTCTCTGAGACATCAGCCCCAATTAAGTAGCCTTTGAGAAAGGGTATGCTTACTCTACAGTATGTCAACCAGACTGATAATGGTTCATTCATTTAAAATATTAAGAATATTGTTCAAATGTTCCCTTACATCAAAAGATGTTGAGTGTTTACAATTCTATGAAACACCCTTATCATTTCAGATATATTATGTGCAGGGATCAATATTATCCAGTGCTTTTTATATATAAAACTATAAGTTTAAAATAATAAATATCTAAAGTTAATATATTAACTGGTAGAAATTTCTGGTAACGCTTTAGATTACAGCCCGGAAAGTACTGCGTAAGTAAAGCGAATTTACTGCGTAACTTTTGGTAATTATAGTGTAACTATAAAGTAAGTACATATAGGTATAAGGGAACAATATATTTAATATTTGGGGAATTAAGGGGTAACTGTCAGGAAAATTAACAAATGATTTATACTCTAAGTATTTTTTATTAAGGGGTAATTATCCATGTAATTACAGGGCAAGATCTGCGGGCTGTAAATTAAAGTGGTGTTTGTTCCCCTCTTGTTTCATGTAGTTACAGGGTAAGTATGAATCTGCGAGCTTTACATTAAAGTGCTGTTTGTTACCCTCTTGTTTCATGTATGACTCTGCGGGCTGTAAATTAAAGTGGTGTTTGTTCCCCTCTTGTTTCATGTAGTTACAGGGTAAGTACACTAAAAAACACATACAAAATCTGATATCACTCACGATTTCAAAACACTGCTTCCTGAAGCTTCGGAGCTTTAAGAATCATTGTATCGATTCATGATTCAGATTGTGTGTCAAACCACCAAACTGCTGAAATCACGTGACTTTAGCGCTCCGAACCGCTGATTCAATACGCTGATTCATAAAGCTCCGAAGCTTCAGGAAGCAGTGTTTTGAAATCGGCCATCACTATACAAGTCGTTATTTAGTTGTTTTTTTTGCGCACAAAAACTATTCTCGTCGCTTCATAAAATTATTGTAGAACCAGTGTAGTGAGATGGACTTTTTAACAACGTCTTTAGTACCTTTTATGGGTCTTGAGAGAGGAAATGTCATTGCTGCCAATGGAGGCCTTTCTGAGCCATCGGATTTCAACAAAAATATCTTAATTTGTTTTCCGAAGATGAACAAAGGTCTTACGGGTGTCGAACTACATGAGGGTAAGTAATTAATAATTAATAGTTTTTGGGTGAACTAACCCTTTAAGAGGAATCCCATGTCTTTTGATATTCTGTATTATTATTTATTAAAAGAAAACGTACACCCAGAAATGCTCTCATAATTTACTAATCTTTTTGCATCCGACCAGCAGTTACCAGCGCATGCAGAGTAAAGAAGCTTCAAGCTTTCATGACTTTCAGATGAAACTCGTCCCTGTCTTCCTGTCTTGTTTGTCGTTTGTCTCATTGCTATTTTAATATATTATATTATTGTTTGTATAATGTTGTGAGCATTAATTAAAAAAATTAAATACAATAAAAACGAACAGCATCTGACATCCGCGTGACCAGAGTTTCTCGGCGTGCTCACGTCACGCTTCAAGTTACAAGCGTGTTAACCCTCTCATGTGCGTACAGATGACTGTTGGTCAGAAGTGATAGTCTACCGTTTAAATTTTTTTAAAATATAGTTTTTTTTTTTTACAAACACTCGTTTTACTTCAGAAGACATTTATTCATCCATTGGGATAGTATGGATTACTATCATTATTGCTGTATGTGCTGTTTGATGCTTCAACTTTTAGAAACCCAAATTTTACCCAGAGTTTTTTATTAGCAGATATTATTTATTTTTTTGTGTTCATCTAAAGAAAGAAAGTCGTATACATCTTGGATGGCATGAGGGTAAGAAACGAGTACACGGTGAGGACATTTCTGGGTGTACTGTATTTTCTTTAAATACATAATACAGAATAGCTGGAGACATGGGATTCCTTCTTAAGTTTCATCTGTGGCAAGAACGAAAAAGAAGAGGAACAAGAGGAGCATGAAGCCAAGCAAGAGAAACGAATAAGAAACTGTAACTGTAACTACATGAAACAAGAGGGTAACAAACACCACTTCAATTTACAGCTCGCAGATTCATACTTACCCTGTAACTACATGAAACAAGAGGGTAACAACCACTACTTTAATTTACAGCCTGTAGATTCATACTTACCCTGTAACTACATGGAATAACATGCACCACTTACCCTGTAACTACACGGATAATTACCCCTTAATTAAAAAATACTTACAGTATAAAGGATTTGTTAATTTTCCCTTTTAGTCACCCCTTTATTCCCCAAATATTACATGTTGTTCCCTTATATCTACACGTACTTTATAGTTACACTATAATTACTGAAAGTTACGCTGTAAATTTGATTTACTTGCAAAGTACTTTTAATCAGATCATTTTCAGAGAAAATTCCCACAGCAAAAAAATATATAACAATTTATATAGGATAGGTACATTAAAGGTAACATATTAATCATCATCACATCATTTTTCTCTAATATGATTGGTTCTACATATGTGCATATTTAGCAACCCTCTCCCTCCTCTGTTACTGGCAAAGTAAATTTAGATCTACCTAAATCATGGGGTTATAAGTTTGTTGCTTACTATGTCATGGGGCTATTATATAACTGTCTAGCCGTGTTTCCACTATTTCGACACACCAACTTTGGCAAATTGCTCAGGACATTTAGTTTTCAAAAGCATATAAATTCCTCCAATATAAATGTATTCATAAAAATGTGTCAAAGTATCTTGTAGACTAGAAGTTAAACTAAAGTAAATGTTGACTTTGATGTCTGAACAGTATTGACAACCTACTTGTTTTATTTGAACATTATGCATTTGTATGCACTTTTGAACAGTTGTAAAAAGAAAACCATGAACATTCATAGGTGTTAGATGTGAACTAGCAAAAGATCAATAAATCTGATTTGGTTGTTTTTTCAGTTACAAACACATATGCATTCAAAGATTACAGACCAACATAGAGGATATATATTGTAAAGAAATACATGAGCAAATAATTGTGTATGTAACATTCAGGTGTTAATCAATGGGGAAATTTCTTGCAAAGAAGGAAAGGAAGCTGGCAATTTTAGACTGATTGGAGTGTCAGCGATAAAAGAGAAGCACGGCTGCTTCGGTTATCTCTTTGGAAGCACTCCATCCTGCATTAGTACCATAGCCATCCCAGTCGAAACCTGCAAAGTCCCCACACTGTCTAGGGGCCCCCTCAGGAAAGTGTCCACCTCCACCAATACAGAACTGCAACAATATGAGTAGATTACTAACAACAAAACATATATATATGCACTTCTTCAAATGACATTGGTGCACTTGATTTCCATTGTAATGTATTACTATCAATGCATTTACTATTTATACACACTGTAATATTAATTATTGTCTGTGGTGATTAACAGCATGTCACAAATGCTGTCCATAGACACTAATATTAATCCAGAATATTATTTTAACTCACATGTTCAGTGTGACAGTTGGTTGGTTTGACACCAGAACAAAGAGCCAGGGCTGCCCTTTCAGTATTGAAGACTCTGAATGTGATGAATCCAGGCGTAAATATTGCTGGGGAAAATGCACAGAACATATCATTGATGATAACCTGTCATGCACACATGACATGGCTTTCATTCATCCAAGTGACTGGATCTCAACGATGATGATGTCTTATCAATTGTACACCATCACTTAATAACACAGATTTTCTGACTGTTAATTGATGTAGCCACTTTCATTCAAATATTTAAAAAATAATGGCTGGTTAAATGAAGAAAAAAAGCCTTACTTCTTGAATTGGGACCATACAGATTTTTGTTGTATTCTGCATTTCCGATATCATACACTATTGGAATAGCAGGCCCATTATCAGTGATGCATTCCCCTATTCCAAACCTCACAGGGAATTTCTGGGAAAATTGAAAGGGGAAAATTTCCCAAAATTGTAATTTCCCAAAATTTTATTTTTATGAATGTTTCAAACCCAAAATTGTTGAAGTTTATCTGACCTTGAATAAATTGTAAAGGTTTCCTCCATAGAGAGTTAAGAAGTGATTCTCAGTGTGGTATCGCAGGAGGGAGGTAGGGGACCAGAAGTCCAACTCCATATTATTAGGAACATGCCAAACAGACACATCTTTTGCCGCAATGTCGAAGTATCCAGGATTCTGTGACAGAAAGGAAACAGACTGTCATTTTAGATTCTAGATAAACATCCTTTGATTGTTACTCTAGTGTCATAGTGTCCTTTCTGTTGCTTCTGTTTAACTATGGCTGGAAAACCGTAAATGTAATAAAAAATACCTTATAATCATCACTTGTAGAGGCATCTGCAGTTCCAAATGTGACTGTGTTTGCCCATGCCCCGTCACCATCAGGCCAGCTTGGGCTACTGCCCTGCTGACTAGACCAGCGATCACCTACAGTACACTTTCCATACATGTTGTTTTCATGAACACTGGCAACCAACGTCCAGCCTCCACCAGCAGTGGTCATATCACAGAATGTCTGGTAAAGAACCCCTCTTGATGAGTTCAGATAGTATAGGCCATCTGCTTGGACAGAAGCACTACTGAGTCACTTAAATGCAGTTGTTGCTTAAGATAAAAATTTTTTTTTAAATGAGCGTACCATCATAAACCTGATACTTTTCATGAAGTTCTTTGCAGCTTCGAGCAGTATATTTAATTCTGTCCTGAGGTATTGCATTTATATGTGGTGCTTCTTGTTGATTCGCTGCAATATGAGAAAGATTTAGTGGAATATATTGTGATAACATTTTAAAATAAATTAATTTCAATGAAGAAACGTATTACTTACAAATTATATGTGGTGCTTCTTGTTGATCCACTGCAATGTGAGACAAAGATTTAGTGAAATATATTGTGATAACATTTTAAAATAAATTAATTTCAATCAAGAAACGTATTACTTACAAATTATATGTGGTGCTTCTTGTTGATCCACTGCAATGTGAGACAAAGATTTAGTGAAATATAGAGTGATAACATTTTAAAATAAATTAATTTCAATCAAAAAAACGTATTACTTACAAATTATTACACTTGCGGTCTCACAGAGCCATAAATTCAGTGCGAGGCTGAAAAAGATCCCTAGAAACTTTTTTGTAAACATGGTCTGCAAACAAAAGGAGAAAAGTTATTCACAATTACAATTAAACATTATACTTTAAGATTACATTTGCATGGTACACAAATTCTTACCATGTTTTCTTGTCTTGTGTTCCTCTCCTCTGAGTTAGCGAGCACTGTCGAGGTTTTTGGCTTCTGGGCGAGTCAGAGAATAAAGCTCAGGTATACTTTCGCAGTACTTATACTCAGGAGCGGAACGCAAAGAAATAAGGATATGCTACCTGATTGAGTGGAACGCGGAACGCAAAAAAATGATGCTACCTGAGATTAAGCGAGACACATGCTGCAGCTACTTGTTCAAAAGGGGAAAGTTTTTTATTCGTCTCTGGCATGTGAAAAGGAAGTTTCCGGCTTTGGCTCATCATGCTTGATTTTGGTTACTATATTTCTGTACCAATAAAACAATTTTTTTTTAAAAAGGACTTTTTTTTATTGTTTCACAGAAGAAATAAAGTCATACAGGGCTGGAACAACACGGGGGTTCTCTAAATTATTAACTGTCCTATTAAAAAATACACCTAAAAAGCGGGGCACCCCTACATAGGCTAAATGTAACGTGGGGTTAGTTGTAACACTTTTTTTTTTTTTAAATACTTCCACACAGAATAGCATGACGAAACTTACTAAATTTACTATAGGCTATTAGGTTTACTAACTAACCCCACCTTGGGTTGTGCCCCGCTCACCCCTACTTCACACTTAACGAGTAAAGCAAAGTGAGGCGATGGGGTGGTGGAGGGATGCTATAAAATTTGTTTTTAAAAAAACTGTCAACGAATGGTGATAAATCTGCTGTATATATATAGCCTACACCTCTTATCGTTGATTAAATTGATTAACTGAATGTGCTCCACTCGTGTTTAATTATCTGAACGTGCTCCTCCCGAAATTTGTTAATAAAACATAAAAAAATGTTGGTGTTATTTTTAGGTGTTTTTTAATAGGACAATTCAGCCAAAAGTGAAATAATTTAGAGAACCCCCGTGTTGTTCCAGCCCTGTATGACTTTATTTCTTCTGTGAAACAATAAAAAAAAGTCCTTTTTTTAAAAAAAAATTTTTATTGGTACAGAAATATAGTAACCAAAATCAAGCATGATGAGCCAAAGCCGGAAACTTCCTTTTCACATGCCAGAGACGAATAAAAAACTTTCCCCTTTTGAACAAGTAGCTGCAGCATGTGTCTCGCTTAATCTCAGGTAGCATCATTTTTTTGCGTTCCGCGTTCCACTCAATCAGGTAGCATATCCTTATTTCTTTGCGTTCCGCTCCTGAGTATAAGTACTGCGAAAGTATACCTGAGCTTTATTCTCTGACTCGCCCAGAAGCCAAAAACCTCGACAGTGCTCGCTAACTCAGAGGAGAGGAACACAAGACAAGAAAACATGGTAAGAATTTGTGTACCATGCAAATGTAATCTTAAAGTATAATGTTTAATTGTAATTGTGAATAACTTTTCTCCTTTTGTTTGCAGACCATGTTTACAAAAAAGTTTCTAGGGATCTTTTTCAGTCTCGCACTGAATTTATGGCTCTGTGAGACTGCAAGTGTAATAATTTGTAAGTAATACGTTTTTTTGATTGAAATTAATTTATTTTAAAATGTTATCACTCTACATTTCACTAAATCTTTGTCTCACATTGCAGTGGATCAACAAGAAGCACCACATATAATTTGTAAGTAATACGTTTCTTGATTGAAATTAATTTATTTTAAAATGTTATCACAATATATTCCACTAAATCTTTCTCATATTGCAGCGAATCAACAAGAAGCACCACATATAAATGCAATACCTCAGGACAGAATTAAATATACTGCTCGAAGCTGCAAAGAACTTCATGAAAAGTATCAGGTTTATGATGGTACGCTCATTTAAAAAAAATTTTTTATCTTAAGCAACAACTGCATTTAAGTGACTCAGTAGTGCTTCTGTCCAAGCAGATGGCCTATACTATCTGAACTCATCAAGAGGGGTTCTTTACCAGACATTCTGTGATATGACCACTGCTGGTGGAGGCTGGACGTTGGTTGCCAGTGTTCATGAAAACAACATGTATGGAAAGTGTACTGTAGGTGATCGCTGGTCTAGTCAGCAGGGCAGTAGCCCAAGCTGGCCTGATGGTGACGGGGCATGGGCAAACACAGTCACATTTGGAACTGCAGATGCCTCTACAAGTGATGATTATAAGGTATTTTTTATTACATTTACGGTTTTCCAGCCATAGTTAAACAGAAGCAACAGAAAGGACACTATGACACTAGAGTAACAATCAAAGGCTGTTTATCTAGAATCTAAAATGACAGTCTGTTTCCTTTCTGTCACAGAATCCTGGATACTTCGACATTGCGGCAAAAGATGTGTCTGTTTGGCATGTTCCTAATAATATGGAGTTGGACTTCTGGTCCCCTACCTCCCTCCTGCGATACCACACTGAGAATCACTTCTTAACTCTCTATGGAGGAAACCTTTACAATTTATTCAAGGTCAGATAAACTTCAACAATTTTGGGTTTGAAACATTCATAAAAATACAATTTTGGGAAATTACAATTTTGGGAAATTTTCCCCTTTCAATTTTCCCAGAAATTCCCTGTGAGGTTTGGAATAGGGGAATGCATCACTGATAATGGGCCTGCTATTCCAATAGTGTATGATATCGGAAATGCAGAATACAACAAAAATCTGTATGGTCCCAATTCAAGAAGTAAGGCTTTTTTTCTTCATTTAACCAGCCATTATTTTTCAAATATTTGAATGAAAGTGGCTACATCAATTAACAGTCAGAAAATCTGTGTTATTAAGTGATGGTGTACAATTGATAAGACATCATCATCGTTGAGATCCAGTCACTTGGATGAATGAAAGCCATGTCATGTGTGCATGACAGGTTATCATCAATGATATGTTCTGTGCATTTTCCCCAGCAATATTTACGCCTGGATTCATCACATTCAGAGTCTTCAATACTGAAAGGGCAGCCCTGGCTCTTTGTTCTGGTGTCAAACCAACCAACTGTCACACTGAACATGTGAGTTAAAATAATATTCTGGATTAATATTAGTGTCTATGGACAGCATTTGTGACATGCTGTTAATCACCACAGACAATAATTAATATTACAGTGTGTATAAATAGTAAATGCATTGATAGTAATACATTACAATGGAAATCAAGTGCACCAATGTCATTTGAAGAAGTGCATATATATATGTTTTGTTGTTAGTAATCTACTCATATTGTTGCAGTTCTGTATTGGTGGAGGTGGACACTTTCCTGAGGGGGCCCCTAGACAGTGTGGGGACTTTGCAGGTTTCGACTGGGATGGCTATGGTACTAATGCAGGATGGAGTGCTTCCAAAGAGATAACCGAAGCAGCCGTGCTTCTCTTTTATCGCTGACACTCCAATCAGTCTAAAATTGCCAGCTTCCTTTCCTTCTTTGCAAGAAATGTCCCCATTGATTAACACCTGAATGTTACATACACAATTATTTGTGCATGTATTTCTTTACAATTTATATATCCTTTATATTGATCTGTAATCTAAGAATACATATGATTGTAACTGAAAAAAACAAACAAAAAAACAGATTAGCCAGTTATTGAGCTTTTGATTGTTCATATCTAACACCTCAATATTCATGGGTTTCTTTCTATAACCGTTCAAAAGTGGGTTCAAATGCATACTGTTCTAATAAAACAATTGGGCTGTCAATACTGTTCAGAGTCAAAACCTTACTTTATTATATATACTTTATTTAGATGTTTAACCCTTTCATGCATAAATTATCATAACCTCAGTCAGGATTTTTTTCCTATGCGTTTTTATTGCTCTTAGGGCATGAAAAACAAGATTAGAAAATGTTCAGATGTCCACTATAATGGACAGCATGCGTTTATGGTTTAAACTTAAGAGATACTGTATTAAACATAATACAGTAATGACACGGCAATATTGTGTGTATTTAACAAACCAATCAAAAAATATATATAAAATCATGTGAAAACTATAAAATATATATTATATTTTAATCAGATTAATTTTTTTATCTAACAAGTAATGCATTACAAGTAACATGCATTATGTAATCAGATTACTTTTTGATGTCACGAGTAAAGTAATGCATCACAAGAACAATCCATTATGTAATCAGATTACTTTTTTGATCTAACAAGTAATGCATTACAAGTAACGTGCATTATGTAATCAGATTACTTTTTGATGTTACGAGTAAAGTAATGCATCACAAGTAACATGCATTACGCAATCAGATTACTTTTTGATCTAACAAGTAATGCATTACAAGTAACATGCATTATGTAATCAGATTACTTTTTGATGTCACGAGTAAAGTAATGCATTACAAGTAACATGCATTATGTAATCAGATTACTTTTTGATCTAACAAGTAATGCATTACAAGTAACATGCATTACGTAATTAGATTGCTTTTTGATGTTACGAGTAAAGTAATGCATTACAAGTAACGTGCATTACATAATCAGATTACTTTTTGATGTTACGAGTAAAGTAATGCATCACAAGTAACATGCATTACGTAATCAGATTACTTTTTGATCTAACAAGTAATGCATTACAAGTAACGTGCATTATGTAATCAGATTACTTTTTGATGTCACGAGTAAAGTAATGCATCACAAGTAACATGCATTACGTAATCAGATTACTTTTTGATCTAACAAGTAATGCATTACAAGTAACATGCATTACGTAATCAGATTACTTTTTGATGTTACGAGTAAAGTAATGCATTACAAGTAACGTGCATTACATAATCAGATTACTTTTTGATGTTACGAGTAAAGTAATGCATTACAAGTAACGTGCATTACGTAATCAGAAAACTTTTTGATCTAACAAGTAATGCATTACAAGTAACATGTATTACGTAATCAGATTACTTCTTGATGTCACGAGTAAAGTAATGCATCACAAGTAACGTGCATTACTTAATCAGATTACTTTTTGATCTAACGAGTAAAGTAATGCATCACAAGTAACATGCATTACGTAATCAGATTACTTTTTGATCTAACAAGTAATGCATTACAAGTAACGTGCATTATGTAATCAGATTACTTTTTGATGTCACGAGTAAAGTAATGCATCACAAGTAACATGCATTACGTAATCAGATTACTTTTTGATCTAACAAGTAATGCATTACAAGTAACATGCATTACGTAATCAGATTACTTTTTGATGTTACGAGTAAAGTAATGCATTACAAGTAACGTGCATTACATAATCAGATTATTTTTGATGTTACGAGTAAAGTAATGCATTACAAGTAACATGCATTACGTAATCAGATTACTTTTTGATCTAACAAGTAATGCATTACAAGTAACATGCATTACGTAATCAGATTACTTTTTGATGTTACGAGTAAAGTAATGCATTACAAGTAACGTGCTTTACATAATCAGATTACTTTTTGATGTTACGAGTAAAGTAATGCATTACAAGTAACGTGCATTACGTAATCAGATTACTTTTTGATCTAACAAGTAATGCATTACAAGTAACATGTATTACGTAATCAGATTACTTCTTGATGTCACGAGTAAAGTAATGCATCACAAGTAACGTGCATTACTTAATCAGATTACTTTTTGATCTAACGAGTAAAGTAATGCATCACAAGTAACATGCATTACGTAATCAGATTACTTTTTGATCTAACAAGTAATGCATTACAAGTAACGTGCATTATGTAATCAGATTACTTTTTGATGTCCCGAGTAAAGTAATGCATCACAAGTAACATGCATTACGTAATCAGATTACTTTTTGATCTAACAAGTAATGCATTACAAGTAACATGCATTACGTAATCAGATTACTTTTTGATGTTACGAGTAAAGTAATGCATTACAAGTAACGTGCATTACATAATCAGATTACATTTTGATGTTACGAGTAAAGTAATGCATTAAAAGTAACGTGCATTACGTAATCAGATTACTTTTTGATCTAACAAGTAATGCATTACAAGTAACATGCATTACGTAATCTGATTACTTTTTGTTCTAACAAGTAATGCATTACAAGTAACATGTATTACGTAATCAGATTACTTCTTGATGTCACGAGTAAAGTAATGCATCACAAGTAACGTGCATTACTTAATCAGATTACTTTTTGATCTAACAAGTAAAGTAATGCATTACAAGTAACATGCATTATGTAATCAGAGTACTTTTTGATCTAACAAGTAATGCATTACAAGTAACATGCATTATGTAATCAGATTAATTTTTGATGTTACGAGTAAAGTAATGCATCACAAGCAACATGCATTACGTAATTAGATTACTTTTTGATCTAACGAGTAAAGTAATGCATTACAAGTAACATGCATTATGTAATCAGATTACTTTTTGATCTAACAAGTAATGCATTACAAGTAACATGCATTATGTAATCAGATTACTTTTTGATGTTACGAGTAAAGTAATGCATCACAAGCAACATGCATTACGTAATTAGATTGCTTTTTGATGTTACGAGTAAAGTAATGCATTACAAGCAACATGCATTACGTAATCAGATTATTTTTTGATGTTACGAGTAATGCATCACAAGTAACATGCATTACGTAATCAGATTACTTTTTGATCTAACAAGTAATGCATTACAAGCAACATGCATTACGTAATCAGATTACTTTTTGATCTAGCAAGTAATGCATTACAAGCAACATGCATTACGTAATCAGATTACTTTTTGATGTTACGAGTAATGCATTACAAGCAACATGCATTACGTAATCAGATTACTTTTTGATGGTACGAGTAAATTAATGCATCACAAGCAATATGCATTACATAATTAGATTACTTTTGATGTTACGAGTAAAGTAATGCATCACAAGTAACATGCATTACGTAATCAGATTACTTTTTGATCTAACGAGTAAAGTAATGCATCACAAGTAACATGCATTACGTAATCTGATTACTTTTTGTTCTAACAAGTAATGCATTACAACGTGCATTATGTAATCAGATTACTTTTAGATCTAACAAGTAAAGTAATGCATTACAAGCAACATGCATTATGTAATCAGATAAATTGTTTATCTAACAAGTAATGCATCACAAGTAACATGCATTACGTAATCAGATTACTTTTTGATCTAACGAGTAAAGTAATGAATTACAAGCAACATGCATTATGTAATCAGATAAATTGTTTATCTAAAAAGTAATGCATTACAAGTAACATGCATTACGTAATCAGATTACTTTTTGATGTTACGAGTAAAGTAATGCATTACAAGTAACGTGCATTACATAATCAGATTACTTTTTGATGTTACGAGTAAAGTAATGCATTACAAGTAACGTGCATTACGTAATCAGATTACTTTTTGATCTAACAAGTAATGCATTACAAGTAACATGCATTACGTAATCTGATTACTTTTTGTTCTAACAAGTAATGCATCACAAGTAACGTGCATTACTTAATCAGATTACTTTTTGATCTAACAAGTAAAGTAATGCATTACAAGTAACATGCATTATGTAATCAGAGTACTTTTTGATCTAACAAGTAATGCATTACAAGTAACATGCATTATGTAATCAGATTAATTTTTGATGTTACGAGTAAAGTAATGCATCACAAGCAACATGCATTACGTAATTAGATTACTTTTTGATCTAACGAGTAAAGTAATGCATTACAAGTAACATGCATTATGTAATCAGATTACTTTTTGATCTAACAAGTAATGCATTACAAGTAACATGCATTATGTAATCAGATTACTTTTTGATGTTACGAGTAAAGTAATGCATCACAAGCAACATGCATTACGTAATTAGATTGCTTTTTGATGTTACGAGTAAAGTAATGCATTACAAGCAACATGCATTACGTAATCAGATTATTTTTTGATGTTACGAGTAATGCATCACAAGTAACATGCATTACGTAATCAGATTACTTTTTGATCTAACAAGTAATGCATTACAAGCAACATGCATTACGTAATCAGATTACTTTTTGATCTAGCAAGTAATGCATTACAAGCAACGTGCATTACGTATTCAGATTACTTTTTGATGTTACGAGTAATGCATTACAAGCAACATGCATTACGTAATCAGATTACTTTTTGATGGTACGAGTAAATTAATGCATCACAAGCAATATGCATTACATAATTAGATTACTTTTGATGTTACGAGTAAAGTAATGCATCACAAGTAACATGCATTACGTAATCAGATTACTTTTTGATCTAACGAGTAAAGTAATGCATCACAAGTAACATGCATTACGTAATCTGATTACTTTTTGTTCTAACAAGTAATGCATTACAACGTGCATTATGTAATCAGATTACTTTTAGATCTAACAAGTAAAGTAATGCATTACAAGCAACATGCATTATGTAATCAGATAAATTGTTTATCTAACAAGTAATGCATCACAAGTAACATGCATTACGTAATCAGATTACTTTTTGATCTAACGAGTAAAGTAATGAATTACAAGCAACATGCATTATGTAATCAGATAAATTGTTTATCTAACAAGTAATGCATCACAAGTAACATGCATTACGTAATCAGATTACTTTTTGATGTTACGAGTAATGCATTACAAGTAACATGCATTACGTATTCAGATTACTTTTTGATCTAACAAGTAATGCATTACAAGCAACATGCATTACGTAATCAGATTACTTTTTGATGTTACAAGTAAATGAATGCATTACAAGCAATATGCATTACGTAATTAGATCAATTTTTGATCTAACAAGTAATGCATTACAAGTAACATGCATTACGTAATCAGATTACTTTTTGATGTTACGAGTAAAGAAATGCATTACAAGTACCGTGCATTACCTAATCAGATTACCTTTTGATCTAACGAGTAATGCATTACAAGCAACATGCATCATGTAATCACATTACTTAATTTTAATGCATTGTTAATGCAAATTACATTCTAATAACTTTTTTTTTATATTTACAGTCAAAAAAAATTAGATGAAGTATTTTCAAAAACAACAGTCACAGTAATAGTATGAATTGTATCTGAAATATAGCTATTGATGGAGGATGTCCACTGTAGTGGACAGATGACTAATCATAATTTTCTCCCAATCTAAAATCAACACTTGGAAAATGTAATCGTGATATATGACTCATTAGATACTGCTTGATGCTACAAAACATTTTTTACCTGCAAGAGTTTCCTAGGATAGAAGGAATGGGTGGATATTCCGGAGCAACTTGGCATTTCTAACTGGCCATTGGCAATCTTGGTTTGGAGGGAGATAAAAATGGACATGGCAAACCCTGTCATGGGCTTTGGCAGATGCGTGTGCGTCCTCAGCGCAAAACGTTCATTTTACAGGTTATATCCTACGGTGGCCCAGTAGTGCACAACACAACGAATTTTAAAAAGCATACATAAGTGTGCGGTAAAGTTAGTTTTGCTTGCCATTGTTCCATAGATTCGACAGTCTTACAAAGATATAAACACTACGATCAGTTTTAAGTGTGTAACCATTGTATATCGACATTAAATATAAATTCAAAATCACCTACATGCATTATAGCTGCATATTTATACTCGAGAACGCTTTTACTCGCTATCACAGCGCATGATGCCTAAGGGAACGTCTGCCAATTCCACCGTGTGGTTGAAACGTATAATTTGTATGAATTAAAATGACTTTTTTTTTTTTTTTTTTTTTTAAATTTCACTGTTGTGTATTACTGAGTCCGTTTTACCAATACAACCAAGCGGTGGAATTTTAACATGTCCGTTTTTAAATGTTAAAAGTAACTTAATTAATACAAATTATGTTTCAACTACATGGTGGAATTGGCAGACGTTCCCTTGGGCATCAAGCGCCGTGGTAGCGGGTAAAAGCGTTCTCGAGTATAAATATGCAGCTATAATGCATGTAGGTGATTTTGAATTTGTATTTCATGTCGATTTAAATTGACACATGCCATGGTGTTTCTTATTAGTCGTCTCTGATTTAGTTTGTCCCAACTGTAGGGTGTGTCCTCAGCCAATGCACTGTACCATTTAAAGGTAAAGCATTTCGTTTATGCGTCATTAGTAACACCTAGCGGAATTAGAATACAGCATATTTTGCAAACGCACCTACCGCACGTTGCGCCGGACTCAACGCAAACACAACTCAACAGCTTTTACTGGTGCTTGGGAAGGCTACTTTCAATAAATGGTCAAATATATTAGGAAACGTTTAGCTGTGTTGCTATGTGTCACAAGAGTAAGCATGTAACAAGCGGCAGGAGAACAACGCGCTACAGGTGATGCAGCTGCCGGGGGGAGGAGAACCGCCCGCGCCGGGCCCGTGTGCTACTTTCAGCATCCAGCCACCAGCCACCTGAGCCATTTAACTTCTCTAAACCTCATGAATGAGAAAGATGGATCCAACGGTTCGAACGTTTCCGTCAGGCCAGTAATCGCCATACTTCCACACAAGCCAATCAAATAAATATCCTGCACTCATGTACTGTATAGGCGATGAAGCGGATGACATTTTAAAGGGCTGAATTTGACGAACGAAAACATGGAGCAATATGACGCAGCGAAGGAGGGTTTTCACGCATTCTTTGTTGTGAAGAAAAACGTAATCTACGAAAGAGCATGTTTCAACGTGAGAAAACTTAATGCAGCCTAAAACAATAATTTAACTGATTTGAATAATATATATTGATAATGTTCTATGTGTATGCCATAGTAAAGAGATGTGTATTTAGTCTAGATTTAAACTGACAGAGTGTGTCTGCTTCCCGAACAATGCTAGAAAGACTGTTCCAGAGTTTAGGTGCTAAATAGGAAAAGGATCGACCGCCTGCAGTTGGTTTTTATATCAACTGGCCAGAGTTTTGAGACCGCAATAGACGTGATGGAGTATAATGCGTTAAGAGCTCACTCAAGTACCGGGGAGCTAAACCATTTAGTGATTTGTAAGTAATTAGCAAGATTTTAAAATGTATGCGATGTTTAATAGGGAGCCAGTGCAGTGTTGACAGAACCGGGCTAATATGGTCATACTTCCTGGTTCTAGTAAGAACTTGAGCTGCTGCATTTTGGACCAGCTGCAGTTTATTAAGCGAGCAGGGCAACCACCCAGTAGAGCATTACAATAATCTAGCCTTGAGGTCATAAACGTGTAAACTAACTGTTCAGCATTTTGCATTGAAAGCATGTGCCTTAATTTAGATATGTTAGCTAACTGTGGAATTTGTACATTTCTGAAGTAGGCCTACATAACGTTTATGGTTATTTGCGTAACCCTGGTTCCCTGAGATAACGGGAACAAGCATTGCGTTAGTTCACTTATGGGGAAAACTTCTATTTTCTCTGAAGCCTGATTGGCTTACCTCTGTGCTTTTCACAGACAAATGGCATTTCAGCCCGCTAAAAGGGACAGGGTTGTCTGCCTATATTAGCCATGCAGAAATGCCCAATCGTCAGAATCTTTCGACTGAGGAGCATCTAGCATGACTCACTGTGCAGTGTAGTAGCATGCCGTGCTCGTTCGCTGAATCTGACTGATGACCTGTAGAAGCATAAAGGCGTAGACAAGGCCATTTCAGGGCCAGTGCATCCATTTCCTTTGAGAAGTATATTTTTGCCTGACTGGAGGTGTGCCATATCGAGTTGACCCCCTGGGGATGGAGTCTCTATTCCCCCAGGGGAGGTCTGCCACGTGACAGCATGTCTGCTCCTTCCTTTGAGGAGCCCAGCACTTGAACCACCCTCACTGAGCAGAGGTTCCTCTGTGCCCATAGGAGAAGAAGGATCGCTAATCTGTGCAGAGGGTGAGACCGGAGATCTCCTTGGTGGTTTATAAAGGCAACCACCATCCTGTTGTTGAGCGGACCAGGACATGATGACCACTGAATTCTAGCTGGAACTCCTTGAAGACCAGAATCACCACCATCATCTCCAGGCGGTTGATGTGCCAATTTGACATAGGGGTTGCACATGAGCCAAAGGCTATTCTGCTGTCGCACAGGGCACCCCTGCCTGCCTTGGAAGCGTCTGTCACAACCACTTTCCTCCTGGAAACTGAGCCCAGCGTTACCCCGTTCTGGAAAAAACGGGATGATTTCCAAGGGACCAAGGCTCTGACGCAGCCATCGGCCTGTATGCCACACAAGGGGTGGGACAAGACCTTTCAACCAAAGCTGGAGTGTTATAGTGTTATGCACTTTGTAAAAGTATGCAGTTAGACAGAGTCCGGAAGGACTGTATATTAGTATGCCACCCCCTTGAACGCGAATCTTGTGCAAGGATTTGTTTGATAGTTAACATTCTGAGGGGCCATCTAATGAGGGCACGAATCTCAGATTGAGGAGGGGCCTGAGGCCGTCACAGGGGCGGGTCTACACAATTTTTCTTGGGGGGCCAGGCTGGAGCACAGACTCAGAGAGGGGTGCACATTTAAATACATGTAAACAGTGAACCAGTATAAATAGCTCTACATTGGAGGTAATAATACTGTAAATTTTTGATAACAAAACATATTATTCTGCGTAAAAAGTCATTCAAAATAAGTAACTTGAAATGTGATATGAAATAACAAATAACTCAACAGTAGTATAAGCATATGGCCTGTGGTAAATGCAATGATTTTTTTCCATCATAGTTGTATATAGTTGTAAACAATATAGAGCAACTTAATTGACATAAGTAGAAAGTGGCTTTTGAGCTCAGCAAGAAGCTGTAGAAGTGTTTATTCATACATGCCCCCCGGCCGGAAGAAAATTTAGTTCATTTTAAATTTAAATGCATAAATCTGGTGCATTTTGAGAGCAAAATTAAGTGACTAGATCCATGATGCAATTAGTTTTTTTGTATAAATAATGTTGTACTCTAATAGCAATTTATTTATTGGTTGCATAGATATGAATGGTGATGGTATAGGGCACATAAATGATAGTTCATAAATGGTAAAACATGTAGAGTATGCATTCGAACCATTAAAAATATGTAGCAAAAGAAGTTACCTTTGTTGAATTAACTTATTTCTAGAATAATTAGTGGGGGCCTGTAATACATATTTATTATGTACATATTTACTAGGGGTATAACTGTTCAAATTACTCATGGTTCAGTTTGTATGTGCTATATTCAGGGGAAAAATAACTACTGTCAAATAAAAATAAGAACAAATAATCTAACTATGCAACAGCACAAATAAATACAATAGAGCAAATATACTTATGCTTTTCAGGTTTTTCTGGTAGGTCTAACATTAGCTTTCAGGTACAGAAATTGAATATCAGCAATCAAATGTAAAATAACATTGCATATTTGACTGTATAAATTAAAGATGGTTCCTTATTAAAGTTACAAAAGCTTTTCAATCTAGAGCAGTGAGTGATTTCTTTGTCTTTTGTTGTTTGATTAACATTAAAAACACAAACATTATATTGGAATATTGCTAGGACGGGCATGTTGACAATTTTTGTGTGAATTTGTCCATTCAACTGACAGATGTGAACCAATCAGGATTCAGAATTCAGAGAAAACAGGAGTTTTCCCCATAAGCATTAGTGGACTAACGCAATGCGAGTGAACAGTATAGAAAGGAAACTTGGGACCCAGTCACTTCTGATAACAGATCACTCTAAATTGTAATGTAGACAAATGCATTTTCTGTAAAGCTGCTTTGAAATGATATGCAAGTTATTATGAAAAGCGCTATACAAATAAATGTGAATTGAATTGAACTTCCTGTCTCATGAGATACCTTCATCTGATCGATTTTTGAAGGCAGCATAGATGTATCCTTCCGAAGCATTGTGGGCAACAACGACACAGAAGGTAAATTAAACAATGCAGTTTAACTTGAGGCAATCATCGGGGTCTAAGGACAATGCTTTTGAAGATAATACAGTTATACAATAGACATGTCTCTTTCCAAATAAAATATGAGTCTTTAAGTGTCTTTTTATAGAAGTATTATTATATGTGGGCTACTATAGAGAAATAATATAGTGTCTCTTCTTTAATTGGACATCATTCAGTGATGTCTGCAACTTGACAAATACACTATATTGCCAAAAGCCTTTACATGCACATGAACTTTAATGACATCCCATTCTTAATCCGTAGGGTTTTATATGGAGTTGGCCCATCCTTTGGGGGAAGGCTTTCCACAATGTTTAGTAGTGTGTTTATGACCATTCTTTTAGAAGTGCATTTGTGAGGTCAGGCACTGATGTTGGACGAGAAGGCCTGGCTCAGTCTCCGCTCTAATTCATCCCAAAGGTGTTGAGGTCAGGACTTTGTGCAGGCCAGTCAAGTTCTTCCACACCAAACTCGCTCATCCATGTCTTTATGGACCTTGCTTTGTGCACTGGTGCGCAGTCATGTTGGGAACAGGAAGGGGCCATTCCCAAACTGTTCCCACAAAGTTGGGAGCATGAAATTGTCCAACATGTTTTGGTATGCTTGTTGCGGCAGTTTTTTAATCAACTCTGAATAAGAGACACATCTTTGTAATTTTAATAAATGGTTTATTCTTTTGCAAAAGAAGAGTCAACAGTTGTACAGCCATCCTGAATGTCTGCACAGTGCTTCCTAAAGACTAAACAATCAGCTCTCTTTTATACCCTTTCCAAGGTCAGCATCTCTGCACTACTTCTGTACTTTTCCACACATACTCAAATAACCCCATATGTCTTTCATTCCGACACTTGGACCCTCAAAATTAGATGTACAGAAACACATGCATAATATTCTTTGATATATGAATAAATGTGTATAATACATTCTCATGCATAATGATAAATGAAAGTTCGTTTCACTGGAACAAAGGGGCCAAGTTTAACCCCTGAAAAACAGCCCCACACCATAATCCCCCCTCTACCAAACCTTACACATGGCACAATACAGTCAGGCAAGTACCGTTCCCCTGGAAACCACCAAACCCAGACTAGTCCATCGGATTGCCAGACAGAGAAGTGTGATTCATTACTCCAGAGAACACGTCTCTACTGCTCTAGAGTCCAGTGGAATCTAGAGTGGCTTTACACCACTGCATCCAACGTTTTTGCACTGCACTTGGTGATGTAAGGCTTGGATGCAGCTGCTCGGCCATGGAAACCCATTCCGTGAAGCTCTCTACATACTGTTCTTGAGCTAATTTATACACTTGTAAATTATACACCTGTGGCCATGGAAGTAATTGGAACACCTGAAGTCAATGATTTGGAGCGGTGTCCCATTACTTTTGGCAATATAGTGTATGTTGTCAATATCATAGGATTAAAATTAAGATAAAAATTAATGGTCTATACGTTTTTTTTAGATCACAGTGTGTGTTGGGCTTTATTAAACTTTATGAAACTATAATGAATTTATATGCATTTTTTTTTACTACAAGTAAATGATTTGAAGAATTTTCAGTCTTAAAGACTAAGATCTTAAAAGGATTTGCTATCCTGTGGCTCTCTCTAGTGGACAACATTAGTATTATGGCCTTCATCTCAGTCGCATTGATATAAATGGCTGATCATGTTTTGAATGATTACAATTTTTTTGAATGATTACTTTATTACTGATAATACCTATACCCACATCAGCCGCTGCTCGTCTAAGGCCAAAATATTTATCCAAACATATAGACCTCTACACTTAATTAATAATAAATTGTAAATGTTCTAAAGTGTTCAGCATTCTGCAACAATTTTTGGGGGATATTCTAGACTATTTGAAGTCGTAAAGTGAGCAGGATATTTTTTTTTAAATTGGCGGTAATTTCAAACTTTCACGTTCGTATTTTCACGTTACCTCACGTAAACCTCACTCCAGACCAAGACGCTATCAGTCCGCTTCAGCTATGTGTCTGCATCAGGTCATCCTAACTAGTTGTCATGTCTGTTCGTCCTATGTGGAGTAGTGTAGGGCTTTTCAAATTAATGAAAGTATAAATCCTTTAGTTTAAATGTGATCCATGTGAATAGCCTTGATATACAGTAGCTCTTGTGTTTATGTTCTTTCTGCTTTGTTTTTCCCACTGGAATTCCTACACAACTTGCAGCATTCTAAAATAACATTCGGAGGCAATAAATACTATTAAGGCAATTCTAGGATGACATTTTATGCGTTTGTTTGTCGTGTGTACTAAATGTAGCGGACCCCGTCCGAATAATGGCCAGACTTTACTGTTACACTAAAGTCTGTCAATCATCATTAGAGCGCCCCCCTCGGGCTGAATAACGCAAGGACATTAGAATTCTGCCGAAATGTGTCTGATGTGTTAACTTGCAAAATCTTTATCATTTTGATGAACATGATAAACATTTTATCATAAGTTGTATTTTTAAACTCTCAAGTGTTGCTAAAACTCATTATCGGAAACACTGGTCGGAAAACCAACAAACCGGTAAGAAATGTTCTACGTTGTAACACACACACACACACACACACACACACACACACACACCTATCTATAATGAGTGTGATAATGTACAGTCAGCTGGTCTCAGTTGTTTGTCTGCTGTACATGTAAACTGCTGTAAACACTTTGCTGGCTGTACATAGGCTACTGCCACAAGAGGGCAGTAGATTAACTTGAACTGCTGAATTGCCCTGCGGAACAGATCTTCCAAGCTGCTTTACGTCCTCCAGACAAACTGGACGTTTTTGTGTCATTTTATTAAAACTTAACAGGCGATTTAATTATAACAAAGCCATAATAAACTTTAACATTCACAGATAGGATCACTATGACAGCTCAAAAACATAGTGATAATAATATAGATAATAATAATACACTTTTTATATAAAGTTTAATTTTGTTAACTGTTTTGTCCTGGTCTGTTTATTTGTATGTTTACGGCTTTTAGAAATCAATGTTTTCAATATTTAAATACACATAAAGATTATATAATATTTAATGTCATTAAAGGCCCATAATCTTAATGATCTCAAGTTGAGGTAAAATTACAGGTCGAACCAGAGGAACTAAGAATGCTGATAGGAATTGCAGAAAACAATATGATGTATATATTTGTCATTTGAACATAAGGTATTTCGTGTCTTAATAATGCATTGTTGAACTTGTGTAGACCTGCAGTCCACTGCTGCACCCCGTGTCGACATTCTGACCCTTGGTTATTGTAATTGAGACCTCCAGGTCAACTATATTGCTATGATCACAGTCTGAAAGAGCATGAATAATAGAGAGTGTGCACTGCTGTGTGTTTTCTGAAGGTGGATGGTAGTACATCATCAGACGTGACAGTTTTTAATCTTCCAGATTAATGTCATTCCTCAGAAGCAAGGAGGAAAGAGCGATCAATGTGGGTGATGTTGTCATTGCTCCTCTCCTCTGGTTTCCCTCTCTCCTCTCATTTCCCTCTCTTTTTTTTCCCGAAAGCTCCAAAATGTTACACTTTATTATAAAATTAAATTGATATGCCTAAATGCTTAGCCTATATATTATCTATTTTGGGATTGCATCAGAATATTGGTTTAAACCTGGCTAGGGTGAGTTGATTTGATTTAATCACCAATCTAAATGCTTAGTTTCACCTGATCACTTCATAAATCCCAAAACTCCTTCATCTGATATTTTTGTAGATGTTTACAGGCAAGATAAGATAATTTTTCATGAAATGAAACAACAGCTACAGGCTATTGCTATGGGCCGGCTTCGAGAAAAGCCTGCGAGCACACCCTCACAGAACTAAACACATATTTGTATTACAAAGCAAACTCAATTGTGCCATAGAGCAACCCTGATCAATCAGTCATGTGCCCAGAGACAAACCCAGTCATACAGGCACAACATACTTGCAAATACACAGCGATTCTAATAGACTGGAAGGGTAGGGGAGGCCAAACTCTGCAGGCCACATATAACGTAAACATTAGACGTCTCATTGAATTAGTATCACAGTGTGAAAGACAAAGCACTGGCAAATGTAAATGAGGCCAGACATGCAATACTGCTGATTGGACTTATATAATTAGTATAATATTGCCAAGAGTCTTATTAAGAAGCAGAGGACATAAATAACCAGGGAGATGAGTTAATAGCAGCTCTTAAATATGCTAAGGCCAGCTATTTCTGTTTATCCATGGCCCACTGATAATCTGGTTATTGATGTGCGGGTGCTATCGGAGGTGAACGATCCCATCCTTGCGGTGCTGGATGCAGTGGCTATTTTAATTTCAATTATTTAGCTGAGTAATTAGGGTGAAGACAGCCAGTGAATGGCATCCCTCTCTGCCTTAGAAAAACAGTCACTACTGCAAAAAATTCATTAAGATCTACACCACTGTTCAAAAGTTTGGGTTCAGTAAGATTTTTTAAGATTTTTTTTTTGACAGAAATGAATACTTTTATTTACCAAGGATGCATTACCTTGATCAAAAGTGACAGTAAAGGCGTTTAGATTTTACAAATAAATTTCAAATAAATGCTGTTCTTTTGTATAATAATAAATGCTGTTTCTACAAAAATATTAAGCAAATATTTTCAACATTTATAATAATAAATAATGTTTATGTTAATAAATCAGCATTTCTGAAGGATCATGTGACACTGAAGACTGGAGTAGTAGATGCTGAAAATTCTGCTTTGCCATCAAAGGAATACATTACATTTTTACATTTTATAAATATATTAAAATAGAAAACAGTTATTTTAATTTGTAATACTATTTCACAATATTAATGTTTAACTGTATTTTCGATCAAATAAATGCAGCTTTTTCTAAGCATAATAGAATTCTTTCAAATACATTTAAAAAAATCATACTAACTCCAAACTTTTGAATGGTGACGTAACATTCTTTTATGAAAGTTGACTCTAGATTTAAAGATTCATAAGGCAGGTCTCTTCTCTCTTGTGCATGCATTTTTTATGCCTTGCAAGCTTAAACATCAAGTGTAGCATTAGTTCTGGCAGGTCATGTCAGTCAAGCTTTCATCAAATGACTCTTAGCTGATCCACATCTACCTATAGGAATGCAATGCCTATTACAGGATCCCTATATACACTATATTGCCAAAAGTATTGTGACACCTTTCCAAGTCATTGAATTCAGGTGTTCCAATCACTTCCATGGCCACAGGTGTATAAAATCAAGCACCTAGGCACGCATCCTGCTTCTACAAACATTTGTGATAAAATGGGTCGCTCTCATGAGCTCAGTGAATTCAAGCATGGTACAGTGATAGGTTGCCACCTGTGCAATAAGTCCATTCGTGAAATTTCCTCACTACTAAATATTCCACGGTCAGCTGTTAGTTGTCACGTCTGTCTTGTCTTGTTTAGCACATGTTGTGTTTTTGTTATTTTCTAGCCATGTGGACTCTGCTTCCTGTCTCGAGTCCAGAGATGACTCCGCTTCCTGTCTCGAGTCCAGAGATGACTCCGCTTCCTGTCTCGAGTCCTGAGAGGACTCCGCTTCCTGTCTTGAGTTCTGAGAGGACTCCGCCTCTTGTTCCGAGTCCAGAGAGGACTCCGTCTCCGGCCACGAGTCCAGAGAGGACTCCAACTCCATTGGTGGTCCCGAGTCCGGTGGTCCCGAGTCCGGTGGTCCCGAGTCCGGTGGTCCCAAGTCCGGTGGTCCCAAGTCCGGTGGTCCAGGAGGACCCGACTTCGGTGATTCCTTGCCCGGAGAAAGTCAGAGAGCCTGTCATCAACTTTGAGGAGGTTCCTGTCAGTCTGGACACTGTCAAGTGGGCGGTGTTTGGGTTTTTGGTAATGGCATACCTGCATGCTTGGAGTAAGCACAGGGCTTCCTCCAGGGCTCCAGCCACTGACCAGCATCCAGAGATGGCTCCAGCCACTGACCAGCATCCAGAGATGGCTCCAGCCACTGACCAGCATCCGGAGATGGCTCCAGCCACTGACCAGCGTCCAGAGATGGCTCCAGCCACTGACCAGTGTCCGGAGATGGCTCCAGCCACTGACCAGCATCCGGAGATGGCTCCAGCCACTGACCAGCGTCCGGAGATGGCTCCAGCCACTGACCAGCGTCCAGAGATGGCTCCAGCCACTGACCAGCGTCCAGAGATGGCTCCAGCCACTGACCAGCGTCCAGAGATGGCTCCAGCCACTGACCAGCGTCCAGAGATGGCTCCAGACCCTGTCTCGAGTCCAGAGAGGACTCTGCTTCCTGTCTCAAGTCCAGAGAGGACTCCGCTTTCTGTCTCGAGTCCAGAGAGGACTCCGCTTCCTGTCTCGAGTCCAGAGAGGACTCCACTTCCTGTCTCGAGTCCAGAGAGGACTCAGCTTCCTGTCTCGAGTCCTGAGAGGACTCCGCTTCCTGTCTCGAGTCCTGAGAGGACTCCGCCTCTTGTTCAGAGTCCAGAGAGGACTCCGTCTCCGGCCACGAGTCCAGAGAGGACTCTGTCTCCTGCCACGAGTCCAGAGAGGACTCCGTCTCCTACCACGAGTCCAGAAAGGACTCCGCCTCCTGAACTGTGTGCGCCGCCCTGGCCCCTGGAACTGAGGTTGCCGCCATGGCCCCCTAAACAGTGTGTCCCGCCATGGTCTGTCCCTCCCGTCCCGCCCTTGTCTGTCCCTCCCGTCCTGCCCTGGTCCATCCCTCTCTCCCATCACTCCCTGGTCCCTCCCTCCCGTCACTCCCTGGTCCCTTCTAGGACTTTATGGACTGTTCCACCTATTCTGTCTGTTCCCCATTTTGCTCCTGAAGTGTTTTTTGTTTTTTGGTGGAGCATCTGGTAGCTGCTCCGTAGGGAGGGGGTAATGTCACATATCTGTCTTGTCTTGTTTAGCACATGTTGTGTTTTTGTTATTTTCTAGCCATGTGCTTGGATTTGTCATGTTTGGTCTTATGTCATGTCTCCGGTCTATTGTCAACCCCGCCCATCTTGTTATCTCATTATTGGTTTAATTGCCCCACCTGTTCTCCCTCGTTATCTGCCTTGTTTGTTTTCTTTATATTCTCCTCGTGTCTGCAGTCCTGTGCTGGATCGTTTGATGTCGTGCACAGTACGCTGAAGTTGCCAACTTTCTGCAGTCAATAGCTCCAAACTTCGTGTGGCCTTCAGATTAGCTCAAGAACAGTGCGTAGAGAGCTTCATGGAATGGGTTTCCATGGCCGAGCAGCTGCATCTAAGCCTTACATCACCAAGTTCAATGCAAAGCGTCGGATGCAGTGGTGTAAAGCACGCCGCCACTGGACTCTAGAGCAGTGGAGACGTGTTCTCTGGAGTGACGAATTACGCTTCTCTGTCTGGCAATCCGATGGACGAGTCTGGGTTTGGCGGTTGCCAGCAGAACGGTACTTGCCTGACTGCATTGTGCCAAGTGTGAAGTTTGGTGGAGGGGGGATTATGGTGTGGGGTTGTTTTTCAGGGGTTGGGCTTGACCCCTTTGTTTCAGTGAAAGGAACTCTTAATGCTTCAGCATACCAAAACATTTTGGACAATTTAATGCTCCCAATTTTGTGGGAACAGTTTAGGGATGGCCCCTTCTTGTTCATGACTGAGCACCAGTGCACAAAGCAAGGTCCATAAAGACATGGATGAGCGAGTTTGGTGTGGAGGAACTTGACTGGCCTGCACAGAGTCCTGATCTCAACCCGATAGAACACCTTTGGGATAAATTAGAGCAGAGACTGAGCCAGGCCTTCTCATCCAACATCAGTGCCTAATCTCACAAATGCACTCCCATAGTCAAAAAATCCCATAACACACTCCTAAACCTTGTAGAAATCCTTCCCAGAAGAGTTGAAGCTGTTATAGCTGCAAAGGGTGGGCCAACTCCATATTAAACCCTACGAATTAAGAATGGGATGTCATTAAAGTTCATGTGCATGTAAAGGCAAGCGTCCCAAAACTTTTGGCAATATAGTGTATAAGGACCATTCAGTATTATCAGCAGCTTATCATGCTGCCCAGGAGCAAATTACCTTCCTCCATCCCCAGCTTTTTTTTAAATGATGTATTCTATTGTACATTGTTTTTGCAAATTCTACCGATTTGTCACCATTAAATGGAAAAAGCATCACTAAGAATGTTTTGAAAGCTACAAAACAATGCCATCGTTTTCCAGCAAAAGTGTGTCTTTATGGCATTGAATTATAGCTGTATTTAAAGAATTTTCTACTTAAATTTTTTTTTTTTTTTAATTGTGAACCAAAAAAAAAGAAATGAAAATATCATTCATTTGTGGTGGGGTCAGTGAAAATGACATTCATCCTACTGAAAAAAAAAAAAAATTATAGTGAAAAAAAAAGTTATAGTGTAATCTAATAAGCAAACAATAAAAGGCAGAATGCATTCATATTTATATGGAGACTATTAAATATTGCTTAAATAAAAGCAGACAGACTGGGGGGAAGATGCATCTCATTATGTGCACTTTAAAGCAATGCAGCCGGCACATTGTGTTGGCCTCTGCTGTTTTACATATAGATGCTGTGATTCTGTCATGGACCCCTATTCTGGTGACACCGGCCCTTTGCTAGATTGCATGTATAATTTATAGACAGGGGTGCCTTGAGTTCATTCGGTGTTGTTTATATCAGCTTTGTACTTTTCTTAATGCTAGTTGTTGATTCCTCTTGAGCGTGTCAAAACCTCAGTGCTAATAATTGATTTGGAGACTGAAATTTCTGCACAGGTTGTTCTGGCCAAGAACGTTCACTCACAGAGCTCTTAGAGATGAATATATGATTTCCCCCTCTTCTGCCCTGCAGCTTTATGAAAGCTTGCACATGAAGGAACAAAAAGAATACAGAAACAACTTATTGTCATATCTCGATTTCTTATTTTGACGGAGGTGTACACGATGACAGAATGAAAACGAGAGGATGTCAAATGAAGGAAACTCCTCGGGCCTCCGTCACTCACACAGCTGTCATAATAAAGGTGGTTATGTATCAAAAGTGATTATTTGTTAATTATTAGTTTGCTTCTCGCTAACTAATAATTAAGATCATGTTTCACCCTTCTTACAGAGATTTATAAAACAGTTTAGAAAAAACATTCTGGTTTCATTTATATTTACTCTCTCATTTCAGATGGGTTGTTTGATGCCTCTCTGTCACGAGGAGACGTTGTGTTGAGTGCTCGTTGGGGACTTGCGCTTGCCCCGTGGCCACGAAGAGAGTGCAGTGCTCTCTCTCAGCCTGCAAACAGAGACGCTTTCATTTCCGCGCCAAGTGCTTCTGCCCTGGGTGAGTTTCCCTTTTTTCTCTCCCTCTCATTCACTCTCTCTTTTCAAACACACTCACTGCATTAGTGCTGTTACATACACACTATCAGTAAACAACAGATTTAGGCCTAAAACAATGTGACTCCCTGTGGACTTCAATTATTTATAAAATCAAACAAGTACGGCTGTTTGTTATGTGGGCGGCCTTTGATGAATATAAGATAAATGCCCTGCCACAGTGAACAATCCTGCTTCCTTCCAAAAGCAAAACAAAGTAAACTTATGAGAGGCCATGCACAGTGTCCTTCTCGTGTGTCAGCCGACCTCTTAAAGGCTGATTGTAGTCGATCAGTGTTCTGCATATTTTAATACTGCTGTTTTAGATGAAGTACTTTAAATCAGTATTAAACAATGAGAAATAGTTGTCAGAGAGAATAATGTAAATACACTACCCTTCAAGGTGGATAAAGTGTGTGTGTGTGTGTGAGCTCTTGGAGTAATTGATGGAGTTGGATGGGCATTTAATGTTGCGTGTTATGATGCTTGAGATTTTATTACTGAACTTAATTACTTTTTCGTCCTTTGTTTTCTTTACGAAACAGTCTTGCCACAACAAACAGAATAACATCTCAGGAAATGCTTAGGTGAGCATTGTATCATGCATGAAAGGAATTAAATATTTAATTGAAGATGCTTAAAGCAAAAAATATATATATATATTTTCTGCAAGTCAGCATTATCATCTGAACAGAACGAGACTGAAGTCCATTATCATGTAAAGCTATTATAATTGCATAATGTGGTGACGCATGTTTATTAATACTTTGTGGGCTAATAGGTGACCAAAATTTGGAAGCCGAAATTGAAGGGAAAAATAGTGTGGAAGACACATGTTCATTTACGTTGATTCTATTGTATAGATGTTAATTATATTTAAGTTATGTGATGTATAATTATTAGTTATCTTTATATTTATACTGCATTATGTTTTTTTGAAGGTTAAATGGTAATATAAGCATAATTTTATATCATATAAGCCTTTCTGATTAACTTTAGTTAAAATGATAGTTAATCCAAAAAAACCATCATGTCTATGGAGAGTCCCCAGAAAGATAGCGCGCCAGACAGTGTGTGTGTGTGTTCCACAGAAAAGCGGAAGTCATACAGGTTTGGAATGAGATGAAGTTGAGTAAATTATGACAATTTTCATTTTTGGGATGAACTAGCTCTCTGAGAGCTATGACTCTATATGCTGTATGACAAAAGTTTTGAAGTTGGATTTTATACATCATAACGCAGTTCTTCAAACATTCCCAGTTTAACAGCATACCAGTTCTTTCAATCAGCCATATACAGAATGTCATGAGTCCAGAGATGGGTTTTTTTTCTGTATAATTTCATAATTATTTAAATCATATTCAACTACAGCCTATCTTACATCTTTTTCACTAAGTGGAATAATTCCAAAAAGACTATTAATTCCCCAAAAGTATTAATGTCTGATATGTGTTTTCTACTCTGCACCACTCATGGTGTTTCTGATGAAGAACAATGAGGATATATCAATGAGCTCTGTGGCCTCTGTCACTTCTCCCATCCCCTCGTCTTCTGCATGCTAATCAGCGAGCTGGGTGCACCGCCCCACTAGATTATTATAAATGCTGTTTATGGTCCTGCTATGACAACTGTGAAGGGCACGGCAAAGAATTTATCATGGGACGGTTTCCCTAGCGTCAAAATGCGTTATGGTATTGTAAATGACCCTTGATAATGAAAGAAGATCCTCTTGTTTCCTGCAATAAGAGTGAATAAAACATCAGGCACTTCATAGCCAGGTTTATTTTTCGAGCATGGCTCATTGCAATTTGACTTCTCATTACAAAAGATTTTTTCTTATTTCACTTTTGTGGAAGTCATATAAAACATCCATCACCTCAAGTGTTAGCACAGTAAAAAGCAATCTCGGTTTTGTTTTTAAAGCAACATCTTAAAATTTAAACATAATCCACCAAGCAGTTAAATTAGGCCACCATGCGCTTAATATTTTGTCCTGCCAAACGGGTAATGATACATGCTTACAGAGCCAAACAGGGTGCAAAGCTCATATGTTTGTGTAAGTATGCAAACATATGGCAGTGATGGAGAGGGAGGCATGGCCTCAGGGAGCCCTCGGCAGGCATGGCACCCTCTGCATCATGGCTCCTCTACAAAGGCAGTTGGAGAGGCACCACAGACCTATCAGCTTCTTCCGTCTGTCAGTTATTTGTTAACCATGCAAGTGCTAAAATAGAAATACTGGATACATATTCAAATGTTAATATATAAAATAATCTTGCAAAAAAAACAACATATGTGACCCTGGACCACAAAACCAGTCATAAGTTGCACGGGTATATTTGTGGCAAAAGCCAACATTACATTGTGGGTCAAAATTATAAATTTAAAATCATTAGGATTTTAAGTAAAGATCATGTTCCATGAAGATATTTTGTAAGTTTCCTACTGTAAATATATCAACAATTTATTATTATAAGTAATATGCGTTGTTAAGGACTTCATTTGGACAACTTTAAAGGTGATTTTCCCTCAGATTCGAGAGTTTCAAATAGTTTTGTCTTGGCCAAATATTGTCCTGTCCTAACAAACCATACATCAATGGAAAGCTTATTTATTCAGATTTCAGATTATGTATAAATCTCAATTTAAAAAAATGTACCCACATGACTGGTTTTGTGGTCCAGGGTCACATATAAGTAAATTTGAGATTTTTTTCTAACTTAAAAAATCTATTTGTGATCAGTTCCTTAGTGAAATTAAACATGAAATATGAGTTGTCAGTACACTTGATGTTCTGTTTTCTTTTTTAAATAATGTAATTTAGCATAATTTACACTGTAGATAATATAACCAATTGTTAGCCTAATGCATTCAAGTTGATTTAGTGATCAAACTTATGTGTATGTGGATATTAAAAGTATGTGGATATATATTTTTTAGAACATGAAATGTTGTAGAATGGAGGGTCTAACAATGTCCAATGAATACAGACCAGTTCAGTTTGAGCTTTACAGCCAACTGTAAAAAAAAAAAAAAAATTCAGAGCTGAAGAAATTTGGGTCTCGTTGAAATCTGGCCCCGTGTTGTCATGGATGACATACGGTTATTTTTCGTGAGGCTGAGACATATTTTATCATAATCAGTATATGACGAGAGAGTGGGGCCTTGCACACATCATTGGCTTTTCTTGCTTAGTTAGATGGTGAAGGTCAGAGTTCTTAGCCTTTATGGTTGTTTAACTTTAAAGAATTATGGCATGTAAAGAACACACCCCATTTATTTTCTCCTCAATTGGAGGCTGGTTTCTCGAAGGTACAAAGTGGTTTTCTTTACTACAAATATAGAGGCATGAAATAGCCTACTTTCAGATTTTGAGGCTATGCTCATTTAAGAAAATACAGTAGATCTTATTTAATTCATTTCAGTGCATTTAAATACTAATTACTTTTTTTTAATTACAATTACTTGCATATTAACTGGATCAGAAAATCAGGTATCATTGTTAGAATGTATTTAAATATTCTATATTTATCATGTGGTTTATAAAATGTGAATCAGCAGTCGCATGGCTCTGCTGTCAATAAGTAGTTTACTTTCTCTGTTATGTTACCCTACTTTGGTGTAACGTCATCTGTAAACCACGGTTAACCATGTAAATTTTGCATTGGATTACCAAATTTGAAA
Organism: Rhinogobio ventralis; assembly: GCA_039654625.1. Lineage (NCBI taxonomy): Eukaryota > Metazoa > Chordata > Actinopteri > Cypriniformes > Gobionidae > Rhinogobio > Rhinogobio ventralis. The sequence goes on from CM077193.1 coordinate 36,309,927, forward strand.
GAGCAGTGATTATGACCACTAGAGGGAGGGAAGAACCATAGTTATCAGTGAATACAAACTCAAATAGTCCTAATCTAAGCCCAAAGAAGATCATTATATGTATATGTTTGTGTAATGGTATATTAACCACTTTAAATGTATACAAAATTTTATCATGAATTTCAATAAAAAATTTACTGTTTTGTCGCCGATTTTGATCCACTCTTAAACTCCAACATCCAGCTAGAAAAAGATAGTTATGAGGATTTTCTGCTTGGTGGCAAGTCCAAGGAAAGCTGGGAGGTTTGTTGGCTATTTCAGACTTTTAGTGAGGGACTGGCTATGTCAGAACCTCTTGTATACTTCAAAGCTACCTGTGAGTGAAAGCTACCCGTTGTTCCTTTCAAACGCAAACTTGGGAAAATTAAAAGTGCTTCACAAGCGCATTAGACCACCAAGCTCTGAATTACCACTCCAATAAACAATGTGATGTTGACACCGCCCCCTCTTCAGTCCTGTGGAGCTCTAGGGTGGGAGTCTTTCTCTTTTTCAGTAAGAGGCTTTACTCTAGTCTTATCTTACCCTTGTAACTGTCTCTTGTTGTCCTGAGTTGGGGTCTTTCTGGGTGTTTTAAACACTACACTAATAATAAAATAAATAAATAAAAACACTAACACTACATTATTAAAAGTTTGTATTTTTGTAGACAAAGGTCTCAGATAATGAACCATGTAAGGGAACAGGCTTATTTCTAAATATGTTTTTCTAAAAAATTATATTTATTCACTCCATAAATTAATTTGTGTCAACTCCATCAGACACACTAAAAAGCATGCTAATTTAATTTAATCCATCCAAAAACAATGTAAAATCAGTTTTCAGTAAAGGATCTAAATCATAAAATAAATTTTTGTTTGTTTTCACACTATTATGAACAACCTAGTTCCTTAATTCTCCTCCCTCCTTTTAATATTAAACATACACTCACCTAAAGGATTATTAGGAACACCTGTTCAATTTCTCATTAATGCAATTATCTAATCAACCAATCACATGGCAGTTGCTTCAATGCATTTAGGGGTGTGGTCCTGGTCAAGACAATCTCCTGAACTCCAAACTGAATGTCAGAATGGGAAAGAAAGGTGATTTAAGCAATTTTGAGCGTGGCATGGTTGTTGGTGCCAGACGGGCCGGTCTGAGTATTTCACAATCTGCTCAGTTACTGGGATTTTCACGCACAACCATTTCTAGAGTTTACAAAGAATGGTGTGAAAAGGGAAAAACATCCAGTATGCGGCAGTCCTGTGGGCGAAAATGCCTTGTTGATGCTAGAGGTCAGAGGAGAATGGGCCGACTGATTCAAGCTGATAGAAGAGCAACTTTGACTGAAATAACCACTCGTTACAACCGAGGTATGCAGCAAAGCATTTGTGAAGCCACAACCTTGAGGCGGATGGGCTACAACAGCAGAAGACCCCACTGGGTACCACTCATCTCCACTACAAATAGGAAAAAGAGACTACAATTTGCACGAGCTCACCAAAATTGGACAGTTGAAGACTGGAAAAATGTTGCCTGGTCTGATGAGTCTCGATTTCTGTTGAAACATTCAGATGGTAGAGTCAGAATTTGGCGTAAACAGAATGAGAACATGGATCCATCATGCCTTGTTACCACTGTGCAGGCTGGTGGTGGTGGTGTAATGGTGTGGGGGATGTTTTCTTGGCACACTTTAGGCCCCTTAGTGCCAATTGGGCATTGTTTAAATGCCACGGCCTACCTGAGCATTGTTTCTGACCATGTCCATCCCTTTATGACCACCATGTACCCATCCTCTGATGGCTACTTCCACCAGGATAATGCACCATGTCACAAAGCTCGAATCATTTCAAATTGGTTTCTTGAACATGACAATGAGTTCACTGTACTAAAATGGCCCCCACAGTCACCAGATCTCAACCCAATAGAGCATCTTTGGGATGTGGTGGAACTGGAGCTTCGTGCCCTGGATGTGCATCCCACAAATCTCCATCAACTGCAAGATGCTATCCTATCAATATGGGCCAACATTTCTAAAGAATGCTTTCAGCACCTTGTTGAATCAATGCCACGTAGAATTAAGGCAGTTCTGAAGGCGAAAGGGGGTCAAACACAGTATTAGTATGGTGTTCCTAATAATCCTTTAGGTGAGTGTATATCACCAATGTTCTTAGGTAATTAAGACATAATATCATGTAGTTAAATTGGTGTTTTAACATTTTTACACAATAAATTGAAAAAAGAATAAGAATGGACATTTCTTTCAAAATTAACAAAAACCCTTATCTGATGGTGTAAAATGTTGACAGAGTTGACAAAGGTCGAGCTGAGGCCAAATATACAATATATGTAAATAGAATCATTAAAATAGCATTAGAAGAATTCCCCATATGCAAAAAGCGTATATTAAATCACATTATACAGACTTTTTGAGAGCACTTGTCAACTATCAGACATAAAACCTGACGTCTGACGGAGTTGACAAAATGTAATTTTTTTCCACCTTAACCACGTGTTGTACAGTGGAGCAATTTAGTTTTTTTCCTCAGTTGTAGCTGCCTTAATAAACATATAAAAATGGCAAGATTTATCCCACAACTATTTACAGAAACTATTACACTGCGATGACGGAGTTGACATGTTAAGGCTGTGACCACAGAGACTTTGTTTGTTTAAAATATAAAAAAATCTATAACTTCCAGGACTATGTGTCCTACTGTGAGATCCACAATGAGCAGGAAATAGTAAGTGCTCCTCAGAGTTGAAGCTGCCCACGACACTGCCTAATTTATTCAGAATTATAAAAAATCCTGATGGAGTTGACGCAAAGTGAGGTCAACTTTTATAGCTATTTTTTAATGGAAAATATAATTCAATATTTACTTGTTGTATTGTTTTATATCCTAAAGATCTCCGCCTTTTAATGTAACTGTGTATTTTTTAATTTGTTTCATTTTTAAACACTTTGTTTGGCAGTTTTACATTGTGACCTCATGCTGAGGACAGGTTAAATTACATGTGTTTCCTAGTATAGAGTGTGCTTTTAAAATAAATGTTATTTTTTTAAAGTATTTTTATTGTATTGACATTCTTACTTTTTAACATAAATAGGGATTTTGTGTTTGGGACATGTTTTGTCCCTTATCTCAAGAATCAGTGATTTAAGTGTGATTTAAGTGGTAACTCCTTGAAGCAAATATTCTACACAAATATGTTTTTCTTCTTAAAATTGATAATGAATGGGGAAAACTGTTCCATCATATTTCACTTCATGACATTCTATAACAGGGCAATTGTTAAAAAAATTATTTATTTATAACAATTTACATTTAAACTGAGAATTGATCAATGACCAAACTGCCCACTGATGATCAGAAATATAAACTTTAATAATGAGCCTATAATTAAACCGTCAGAACTTTATTCAAACACTGTGTCATGAATCAGACGGTTTATGAGTTCCTGAGAGCTTTGTTTGTTGTAATGGAACTTTACCAGGAGGCAATCTGTTGTCACAGCAATCAGCTGCCACTGCTTGAATAAATCATTCTATTCAGCTTCAGCTTGTTCTGTTTGATTTGCTTTGACCTAAATAGTACAGCTCACATCGAGGTACAGTCGCCCTTTGTGTGTGTGTCCATCTGTACCTCTCAGACTTTCTAGGAAAAATTAAGCCTGCTGTGTGCATTTAGTTAAATAAACAGCTTTATAGACTCCAAATGTATGTCCTGCAGTCAAGAGTTTAATCAAAGTAAATAAATAAATCTGCAGATTTAACATATTAGTGAAAACTTGTAGCACACTGTAATGTATTTCATATTATTTTTGCATATGCTTTTGCATATCATGTCTGCAAAATGTAATAAATACATTCTGTTTTTTAATTGTAAAATTAATAGTGTGATATTGACTAGTTCACAGTTACAGTTGTATTAGAGTTCTGTATCCTTCTTTGCTCTAGGAGAAGTGGACTTGTTGGAATGAAGACAAGGTCAGTTTCCTCCATCCATTGTGTGATAATTGGCTGAAGGGTAAAAGGGAGCAATCAAATTGACCCTTATTTAGAAAGAGTGCCTTTATGGAGGCTTGAGTAATTTACTCTCACAGACTACTAACTGCTTCCACCATAATCATTCCACCTCTTTCTTGAGGCCATGCACCTGTGGAAGATAGAGACACCAGTCACTGCCCATCCAGGTGTCAGTCACACTCATAACGCGGTTCTGTGTTCATATACCACCTCATGTGTGATGCAAAGTCAGACTACAACATCTACAGAGGCATGAAGATTCTTACAGTTACTCACTCTCATGTCGTTCAAAACCCATAAGACTTTCGTTCATGTTCGAAACACAAATCTTTTAAATGAAATCTGAGAGATTTTTGTCTCTCTATTGAAAGCATGCTTGGGTTTTCGTTCACCAAATTAATAATAAAAGCCTAAATGAAAGTGATCATGTCTCTTCAGAATACTTGGATTAAACTGCTCGATTCATATGGATTTCTTTTACAATCTCTTTATGAACGTTTTGAAGCGTCAGAATTTTGGGTGAATAGACTTGGAGGGACAGAAATCTCTCATTAAAAATATCTTCATTTCTGTTCCCAAGTTGAATGAAAGTCTTATGGGTTTGGACATGAGGGTGAGTAATTGATGACAGAATTAAATTTTTTGGGTGAGCTAACCCTTAAAGAGACATCACAACATTTAGAGTCGCCATAATTTAAACCAACATTCAGCACAGCTTTTTTAAAAATGGAAGATATAGTTCTGCTTGGAGTTGTTCCAAAGAAACAAAGGATTTGAAAGGCAAGTGATTTCCTGGTAGTTCAAAGTACACTACTCATTACTAATTATCTTCTCATTGACTTTGTAAATACACTGACAATAGAACAAAGTTAACATGAACAAAGCACACAAGAGTTAATCCCAATTACAAAAGGTCAGTTATTAGTTCCTGACATTGGGAAGGATTTAACACAGATCAAAGAAACTCAGGCCATTGTTAAGAGCCAGCAGAAAATGTACTCTTCCTTCCTGTTCATGCAACATGGGAGAAGATATTGTAGGAAATGTTTCAAAGGTATAAGTAATTGGCTACCTTGGTTAGTTCGTTTCATTCTGTAGTTTGTTACTTTCAAGCTTGTATTAAAATGATTTGAGTCTAAATTTAGATTTAGAAGCTGTTAGGTTAGAGATTCCAGTGACCTACTGAAAGAGGATGGTTATAAAACCATCATTTGTGATAGGTTGTTTTTTCTGGGATTCCTTAAAAATGTGACTCAAAGCTGGAAGCAGCACCTGACCCCCAGCGATACGTGACCCTAACCCTTTATCTGTCCATCTCGTTCTGTGCACAGAAACACACTGCCCTCTGTCACCTCAGGTGCGACTGACACTTTGAAGTGTCATAGAGGTGTTAGTTTATGAGAATCAAGGAAGATTCCTACTTGGCCTAAATCAACTTGTCAGTCAGCGGCTGCAGGGGAAACAGCAGAACTTAGCCTGTCATTACACTCACACATTTAAAACATCACAACACCTGAGACCTGAAGATGCCCTGGAGCTTCAGTTAAGGTGGGGTGTTAATCATTGCATTGTTATTGTAAAAATAGCTATTTGTGTGAATTGGTTGTTAGGAAAAAGTAATGTCCTAAAGTGTAGTTATCATGTCAAATATTTAATTACCTGTTTATCTATAGCTGTTAATGAGCGATTATACCCTCTGTTACGCCCCGGATGTAATAATTTCAAGCTGAAATTTTGTAGAGTTTCATGCCTATAATTTTACTTTATACCATTTGGACCATTTGGGACTTGTGGCAATATTTCCTTAATTGAACTTGATTCAACTATAAAAATGTCTTCAACAATTAATGCTGACACCTCTGTAGCCCAGTAAGAGATATTGTTGCGTGTTTCTTTCAGCATAGTTCTCAGCATTACACAAGAGCAGCACCTTAAGGCCCTGTCATCTTTAGGGAACTGTCAGTCATCTGCTGTTATGAAGGTATGGGGGTCACTGGCGCCACCTTATCAGATCAGAACCTGACTTTGTAATATTGAGTGTTCAGACACTGAACTCCTTCAGGGCTTCTTCATATTACAAGCCCTACAACAAAACAAGGAAAGCTTGGAGTTTTTTTTTTTTTTGAATGAAGAAATATTACAATAAAAAATGACTGTTTTCTCTTTTAATATATATTTTATAATGTAATTTGTTCCTGTGATGGCAAAGCTGAATTTTCAGAATAGAAAGAAGGAAAATGGAAAAGTGCAGAATTTATTAGAAATATAATTTTTTGCAACAATGTGAAAGTCTTTACTGTCACTTTTGATCAATTTAACGCATCCTTGCTGAATAAAAGTATTGATTTTTTTTTTAAATGATACAAAAAGTACAACCGTTTTAATGTTAAAAATGATGGCTAAGAAGATCAAGTTTCAGGTTATTGTTCATTTACCCATAGTGCCACATGATTGTTCCTCTGAATGAAACAGAAACTCTAAACTATTGTACTTTTTTAGTGTGTTTGGCATTGAGCAGCAGCCACTTTTACATTGTGCGTTGTAAACTAAAAAACTTACACGCACAAAAGCGTGCGGTTCTTCTCACTGGAGGTCTCTTAGTGAGACAAAGCAACTGCATTTGCCCACTCACAACACCAAACACACAGACACACAGGGGATTGATCACTCAGACCAGCATCGCTGTGTCAACGGACCCAGTCGCCTGGCAACATGTTGAAAAGCCTGAAGTGCATTGATGGGACACAATAGTCCTGGCCAGTGTTTGCTGGGTGATGTTTTATGGCTGACCAAACAGTCCTTACCGCTCTCACTCTACTCCAAAAACTTAAGAATGTTTACTCACAGCACTTTCGTTTAAATCGTTTTGTGATCAGTCGTCTGTTCAGGTGACAGAAATAAGGAAGGCAGTCAATTGAATTAGTGATTGAATTAATTGTAGGTTTACAAACATTTATAATAAAATTCTAATGTATTTAAGAAACTTTACAATACATCTACATTATATTTTAAGATCATTTTGACAATATTTACTTTAAGTATTGGAAGCCCAATGGTCAGTGGATGACATTTGTTGCTTGAGCTAATAGTGGCAGTCCCACCCAGTGGTATAATTTGTCTCACAGTCTCTGCTTAGAAGCATGAATTAAATGTTGACACAGTGATTTCATGCACACACAGGCATTTGGCTGGGTCGAACAGAGAGTCTCCCTTGCACCTGCTGCTGCTTTCAGCTACAGCCATGCTGATTATTACGGGTTAGCTCAAATATCCTTGCACTGTTAATCCTGTACAAGAATCCTTGTCAGGAGAGAAATCAGGCACCTTTTCCTATTCAAACAAAGATGCCTCATGTTGTCTAAAGTGATGTCTTGTCTCATTGTTTGGTGGTACAAATGGTATCAAACTTTAATTTCAAAACAGGCTTTGTTTTCTCACTGAAGTGCTGTACTTTTTTATACTTTCATATTTTTGAAAATGTGCTTTTAAAAAGATTCTTGGAATCTATTTATATTGGATAAACAAGGTAGATTTATTGATATTACCTCAATTATTTAATTATAAAATTTCAGATCAAAAATGCATAAATGCTAAGCACATACGCCAAATCATTTCACATTAGTTTCAGAAGAAACCCCTTTGTTTAGATGTTTTGCAAAGAAAATTAAAATTAAAATCAGTTATTGAAGAGTGGTACCTGTCATTTTTCTTAAAAGACCTCTATGTGTGTGTGTTTGATTTTCAGTCTCCAGGCTCCACAGCTTGTTGATTTACGGCCATATAAATATCCTTGCCCTCCCCTGCCTGAGCATGTTCAGGTATTTTGCTCATAAATATGCCTCCCAAATTAATAATGTCACAGCGAGAAATAAATAAGGCTATTTAGCTTACTGTGGGCAAAATTTCTCACCAAATAAGTTCTATGAGTTGCTTTCTAGCTTGATGACATTAGTCTTTCTACAGTGTGATTATAAATAACAGGTTCCTGTCCATTCCATCTCCTGTGTCCCGGGCTAAGGCTGGCTCATTATTCAGGCCACTGGCCACATGCATTAAGAAATGGATAAATTACACATGCTAATTACCTTGGATGTTTCTCCATAATGCATTATTTTAATTAAATGCATGCAAGTGTATGAAATGCTACATACTGTATCGAACAAACAACCTACACTAACCTTCATGATAGCCACTGTTAAGACTGTCTTGACCAACTAGCAGCAAGACAAGAGGTAATCATTCTTAATTTTTTTATTCAAATTAGACCAAACTAGCATTTTATGTAACTGACTTTAAAAAGGTAGGACCAGTCTTGAAGTAAAAAAATTGATGACTGACTTTTAAGACTAGTCTAAGCAGTTTATGCATCTGGCCACATTTTTAGTATAATAGTTAAAAAAGCATGCAAGTCTCTTGACATGTTTTAGTTCATAGATAAATGTATTGTACGTGGCCTCAAATTATTTAGCCACTTAGAAATATAAAGAATCTAATTATAAAAATGACCTAATTTCAAAAATATCAAACCAAGTGGAAGCTGCAAATAAATAATGATTGAGCATTTTCTCAGAATTAACTTAAATTTTCTGAGCTTTTTTTTTTGTTGCAATTAGTTGTTGGCAATTGGTCATATAGTGTATTTTTTGTTGGATGTGTGAAGTAAGTTCCCCTTGCAGTTTAGCAAACCATAAAGTGTCCATATTTGTCTTTATTTTTGAAGAGTATAACTAATGTCCCCCCTGAAAAGTGTTTTTGTGCTATCTTTCTTAATGGTTGTTATTTTGTTAGCCAAAATAATATATCATACATTTTATTAAATGAAATTATGAAAAAAATGTTTTAATTATTATTTGTTGTTGTTGGTACAAATCGTGGGGTCCGCTAATGTAGATGTTTTCTATAAAGGCAGTTGTCAGATGATATGTTTCATTTCTAAATAGTATTCAAAAGGGCCATGCGACAAGTCACCGATTGAGGAAATAAACCAAATACAATTCCGACCCGTTGATTTCAGTTATGTTATCCTGGCATATTTTCTTTAATGTCATAAATGCCCCGCCGATCTGACTAAAGTTGTGTAATACAAAACATTAAAACAAGTCCTCCCTTTCATCTTTAACCGACAACCGTAGACTATTGGGCACAACAAGTGGACCATGAGCTCAGAATTGTGTCTGTTTCTTTTAATTTCACAAAAGTGTTCGATGATATTGTTATGCTGTTGATTCAAATCTCTTACTCTGTAATATGAATAATAGAATATTTGCCAACTCCATTAGAATACACAAATTAAAATGACAAGTCTCAGGATTTTTAATGCGGTTTGATGACAAAGTTTATAATTTATTTTAGGTATATACGTGAAAAGCAGCATGCCAGTACATTATACAGAAAACTTATATACAACAGCTTTCACAATATTTTCAACGAAGCTGATAAATTAGACTGAGCATTGTTCACGGAACAATATCTCTTGAGATATTTGTAACGTCACACCAAAAGTGCATTGTAGGAGTATTTCCATTTTTATTTTTCTACACTGCCACACGGAAAAGCTGCAGCAGCTGTGCTTATACATGCAATCCTCAATCCCTTTTACTTGATGTCGATGAGCTTTAATGGGTAAACAGCCCAAAATTAGGCTGTAAATTACAAGTAAAATGATCTACATGGAGAATGATCACAAACTTCAATCATATAGTACTGTCCTAAACTCTTCTCGCTTTGTTCTAACATTTTCGTAGTCCATTGTGCAATTTTCAATAAGATTCTTGAACTATAATAATATGAGGTAGCCTAATGACATTTCAGAAGAATTGAGATATAATCAAACTTAACAGAATATTTAATTCCACTGTATCAACTTCTAGACAGTTTCACAGATAGGCCTTTATGTTTTGTGAGTTTCTTTATCTTGCCTTTTTGTCGGGTGGATGTGTAAGAAAAGTTTCAAGTCCCACTTAAAGTTTTAAGTGACCTCTTGGCAGTGCACGGCGACCGAATGGAGCAGCGAGGTCGTGCTCGGTGTGGCAGGGCTGCTCTGGCCGGGAGACGTCGGGCTCAGGGACTGTGGAGAGCCGGAGAGGAACGCTGGAAGGCGCGCCTGCAGCGTCGGGATGGACGGAACCGGAGCTGGGGCGGGTTTGATTGGCACAGGGATCGCCGGTAAACTTTGCGCGCCATGACTCAGGGATTTGAGTGGTACTCCATAGGCAGTATACTCAGCGTCTATCACATTACTGCTATACATGTGGGGCCAAGCCGTGGTCAACTGATTGTGTATTTGATAACCTGTAGACATGGACTGCATGGTAGAGAAAGCAAGGCTTCCTGGCATTTTGTAATCTCTGGCAATTATATTTTCAATGGCAAAAGGATGTTTGAAAGTGGAGGGTTGTGACACACTTAAGTTGTAGCTGGTCATCTGAGGTAGATGTGTCCCTAAAGCGGTCATTCTGAGTTTTGCTTGTTGCTGGAGGTAATGCGCTGCGTCTGAGGGTTTCTGCAGGTGCTCGGAGGTGATCATCACTTTGAATCTCTTGCGGCGCCTCAAGAAGCTCCCGTTTTCAAACATGTCACCGCAGCTGGGATGGAGAGCCCAGAAGCTGCCTTTCCCCGGCTGGTCCGGTCTTCGCGGGATCTTGATGAAGCAGTCGTTAAAGGAAAGGTTGTGGCGCAGGGAGTTCTGCCAGCGCTGCGTGTTTTCTCGATAATAAGGAAACCTGTCCATTATGAACTTGTAAATTTCGCTGAGCGGGAGCATCTTCTCCGGGCAACTCTGAATGGCCATAGCGGTTAGCGAAATATACGAATACGGCGGCTTCTGATCGCTGTACGTGTTTCTTCCAGGACGAGGCATTTTCCCAACTGAATTAGTTCACAGAGTCAATGATGAAAAGCTTCAAAACAGTTTGTTGAAAATCTCACATTGATCCGAAGTGAAAAGTCAGACATCCTAATAAAAGCAGTTGACACTCACTCAATTGCTATCCATTCTTGTAGCTTAAAAAAGTTTTGAACAAATTATACAGTTCGTTTCATTCGTTTGTTTTAGGAGTTTGTGGAATGCTGTCCATTGTAGCTATACACTTCAGCATAAAATCAAAACCTCAACGTCTTCTCTCATGGCCTCACTCGGAGTTCTGTGTGTGTGCTAAAGTCTCTGAGCGTCTGTCCCTCTTTTTCTGTCTCTTCTCTCTGTGTTGTCACATGACAATCTTCCTCATAGGAGGGGCGCGCGCACTGTCTTCTAAACAGTTTTCATTTACACCTCTTTCACGGGACCAGCTGAACCAATAAAATTCATCTCCGCCTGAGAACAGTCTAGAGCACGGCAAGAGGCGACTGGGTGTGAAATGATTGCACCTGGCTATTTTGCACGTGAACTTTGTAAACAATGCACAACAAAAGTAGGCACACTGGCAGCCATTTAGCGGGAAAACTAATAAGAAAAACCTTATGTTATGTCTTCTCAGTAGCTCTGGCGTAGTTTAAAACCATAGCTCTGCGTTTAGGCTCAGGCTGGTTAGTGATTTTGAGGTATAATGACTTTTTGGCACCGCCACCAGTAAACATAGGCTAGCCTAATTAAATTGAAATACATTTTTCTAATTTTCTTTTTCTTTTTCTTTAGGCCTACTTGTAGGCTAACTGGAAAGTAGCCTTGTCTAAATCTTTTTTCTAATGCACCTTTAATTGGTCTCCTAATTAACGAAATCATTTAGCCTATTTATTTACAAAAATGAATAATTTTTAAATGTGCATTTAGCCTACTTTATCATACGCTGACAAAAATGTTTCCATAATTATGTTTGTGTTTTTAAATTGTAATTGTGATCCATTTAATTCATTTCCAACTCGATTTTCTTCATCTAAAACATGCATATTCGCTACTTTGGCATCGTTTGGTTTTACTTAAACTTTAAGCCACCAATTAAAATTAAGTGAAGAATTAGAGTGTAATGTTTTGTAGACATAATCATATTAACCGCATGTCTTTGCGTCCGATAGCCTACTTAACTCCTTGTCATTCTCATAGTCATTCTTTTATGTAAAGCTACACAATCACTCAGGACCACACGCAGGCAGCTTCTCATTCACACTGCTGAAGAAGAAGAAGGGAATTTATGTGCATAAGCGCAATTGCGATACATGCTGAAATAGATATAGCCTATACCTTCTATATAAGAATCAATTTTAAGAATGGGACGTGTTTATTATCAAAACGAGTTTGAATTAAATCCATTAATGCCTCAACGATTGACAGGACATTTATTCTCAGAGTGAAGGTTTGTGGTGGTAGTCGTCATTTTTATCATTTAGAGCATCAGCGTGAGAATGACTCATTTTATAACTATTTTATCGTTAATTAATTATTTTTGTAATTAATACATTCATTTATTTAATGACGTTTAAGACATGAAAATGTGTTTTATTGTTAGCCTGTTAGTGCATTAACGATATAGGTTAAGAGACTTCAGAGTTAAAACGAAGAATAGCCTATTTTAGATAAGCATGTTATTGCATGTAAAAAAGAAGTGCTGCATTACAACTATACATTACAATGTATATCTCAATCTGTAAGCAGATGAAGACTGTCATAATTGGTCTGAGCAGGGGTGACGTCAAGGGCCTTTGATTGGAGGGTGAACTTCCAAATCACAGACCAAACCAGTTTTTTTTTTACCTAGGTTATTTATTTGGCATGTAGGGTTTCTAAAGACCTCAATATGAAAAGACATATTAATACACAGTCTTATAAAACAATAATTCTATAAATAGTTGTATGCATTTATAGAATTTCTATATGTAACAATGAACTTAAAATATTATCTAATCTCTAATAATTTTTTTTTTTTACCATATTAGCATTAAAAAGGAAACATCATTAGTTAAAATGAGGTCAATAGCTTTTTTAATAGCTATAATATGCTTGTCTGCACCATATTGTTTTTTTTCTAGATGTCTGTCTGTTATGAGATGCTAAGTGAATATTTTATCTCTATTATTACTATTGTCTTTTATTGTTCTCATTTGTACAGGCATATGCGGATGAAGTGCCTGTGTGTGTGTGTGTGTGTGTGTGTGTTTGTACAAGTTTTTATATCCTGGTGGAGACGTCAACCTGAATGCACACTCATGTCTCATGTCATGGGGACTCATGTCACCGTGGGGACATAAATTGAGGTCCCCACGGAGTAACAAGCTTATAAATCATACAGAATGAGTTTTTTTAAAAATGTAAAAATGCAGAAAGTTTTGTGTGATGGGTACGTTTAGTGTAAGGGGATAGAATATACAGTTTGTACAGTATAAAAACCATTACGCCTATGGAGAGTCCCCACAAAGATAGTAAACCAGACTGTGTGTGTGTGTGTGTCAAAGTGTGTGTAGATGCTGCAGTTAACCCTTGACCACTATCACAGCGTAAGACTGGGAGCAGGTTGATGCTGTATTCTGTGATGAATGATATTTAGTCTAATGGAGAACATGTGACGCATCTGTGTCTGATAGATGATACTGGCCTGTAAATACAGCCCTCAACACCATGTTGTCTCATCCTCAGCCAGCCCAGAGCCTGGCTTTTTGTGTTCTGTTCTGTTTTTATTTGGTTCTTTACTTCACTTTTCTTTACTTGCCTATACTTGACTATATTTTTTTTATTCCTCAATCTGAAAGTTCAGTTAAAAGGTGTTTAAAATAATAAGAATGCAAGAGTAAATGAACTTACAATACTAATACAACTTACAGTATTAATACTTGTATATATATTATAGAACTTGATGGGGCAGCAATGACAGGTCATCTAGAGTTCATGCAGATAACCAAGGATCTGCTGCCTGCGGCTGTCAGCATTACAGCAACCAGGCCTCACCTAAAGCATAGGGCAACAATTTGTAGTATAAGAATGAAAACAGTCCTGATAAAGAGCTGACAGTTTAGTGTTGTATAGGCAAATTATTCCTGTAATGATTAGCTAGGTATGTAAAAGTACACTACATTTCTAAAAAAAATAGGAACTGGTAAGATTTTTTTATGTTCTTGAAAATTCTTGACTAAAACCAGTAGTGTGGAATATTATTGCAATCTAAAATTACTCCTTTCTATGATATTATATTTTAAAATGTAATTTATTCCTGTGATGGCACAGCTGAATTTATTTGAAATAGAAATTAACAATATGATGAATTTAATGCATCCTTGCTGAATAAAATATTAATTTCTGTCCAAAAAATAGGAAAAAAAAACTTACAGAAGTTGTGTATGTGAAGAACCCCTTCCTTGATTTTGTACAATATAAAAATGATAAGCCATTAATATTTATTACTTTCGTCTGTGTTTTGTTTCTATTTTGACAGAGTATATACATTCCTTTTTAAGATCATCAGAGTAGCTGACACCAAGAGCACTTGAGAAAAGTCTCTGTGTAGACCAAAATCTGTGATTTTTTATTAAATAGTTAGATTTCAGATTTGCTAACACTCTGTCAGTGAAATTGTAGATGTTTTGTCATTAAACTAAAAGCACTAAGTGGTCAGTTTCCTTTGAAAACAGCTCAGAGTTATTATAATTAGATTGTAAAGTGGATTATTGACCTCTCAGCCTCTTATTTGGTTCTCAAGAGTCACAGAACGCACTTCCTGTGATGTTTGTTTCTGCCCTGCTGTTTATTAATGCTCGAGCATGTCTGCTTAGAGGTGTGTGTTTATGTATGAATGTGTCTATGCGCATACATTATGCTCTCTGCAGGCTGTCTGATAGAAGTCTGGGTGAGTGGCTCTGAAGTGTGATGGTTGATGATGAGCATGTTTCATGCAAGGATGCAGCTCTTCCTCCTCTTAAGCTGGCTGTGCATCTCTGGTCCTGCTGCACAAACATCTTTCAGATGGTAATGAGACCAGAGAAAGTGTTGTGCCACTGTGTGAACCCTGTCAAATGCAGTGGTAAGGTGTGACCATGCAAAGGTATTTCATTACAAATAGCCTTGTCCTGAGTTTCGCCATTATGTTACATTCTGTCATTTGGTTAAAAATTATGTTACAGATGCCCTTGTTGTATTCAACTAAAACTACAACTATTCAAAATAGAAATAAAAATGAAATAAAGCTGAAATAAAATCAAATATAAAGATTAGATGAACATTTTAAACTTAAATAAATAAATAGAAATTAGAACTGTTGTCTTGGCAACTAACTAAAATACTGAAATTAGTACTAAAATTACTAAAACTGAAATTTAAAATAAGTTAATGATAAATAAATAAAAATGACAAAAGCACTAAAACTTAAAGGGGTCATGAATTGAGAAATCAACTTTCCCTTGAACTTTTGATGTATAAAATGTCATCATAATATAAGAATTTCCTGTAAGTTTCAAAGCTGAAAACTTCCTTGTTAGTCAAAGTAAAGCTTTTATTGACAGCTGGCTCAGCAAACGATAGATCTGCAATGTGCTTACCTGTGACATCAGAGTTCAGTGAAACTCCGCCTTAACTGAAGAAGAGCCTAATGTAGCCCCGCCCACTGACTCGTACATGTCATGACATGTTATAGATAAATAACATAGGCCTAAGTGGAGCTAAACTGGATCGAACTTCCAAGCAATAAAGCTTATGGCATGTTTCAAACATGCCATAAGCTTCCTTCGGATTACAATATTAGGAATGCACTATTAGGTTGAACCGGGGCCGGTTCTAGGCATGGGCAGGGGAGGGCTGAGCCCACCCAAACGTCTGCCTTGCCCATGCACCCAATCAGAATTTAGAAAAAGATAGTGTTAATCTGTTTTTACGATTTATGCATTAATTAAAACAATCTGAGGTGGGCTATGTGTTGAAAGGTTTGAAGAAGGGCTGTAGAATGCCCCAAACAATCACAAAAATAACACCAGAAATTTACAGTATTTTTTCCTTTATTAACTGAAATGATCGGTGCGGCGTACTCACGCGCTTCAGACTGTAGCACCCTCTTTGGCTTGCTGTTAATGCTGTTAAACTGAAAGTACGAGGCAAACTCTCTGCTTATAATAACAGCTCACTTAAATAAGAATGCGCTGTTTATCTTTTAATCAGTTTAGGGCCATTCACACAGTACGCGTTTTTGTGGTTAAAACCAGTGCCGGTCTAGAGACGCATTTTTTAAAAGTTATTTTAACTTGAGTGCCGTGTTTTAGAAAGCCGCATCATGTACGATACTCTGCAAAAGTATGGAAGCAGATGCGAACGCAACAATTAAACACGTCTAGGGTGTCTATCTATCTATCTATCTATCTAGTGTATCTAAAGCGCACGGTGCAAGTGCACTTAGGGCATGTCTGAATCCACTTTTGCTAGTTAAAAAAAGGTTGGCGCCCGGTGCATGGTCTAAAAGGGATGCATTTATTCTCTTAATGAGTCATGGGTGTGTTTAGGGCATAACGTGCAATAAACCAATCATAGTCTCATCTCCCATTCCCTTTAAAAGCCAGATGTGCTTGCACTATGGCGGATTCGGTATTTACATCGCGGAATAGACACCCTCAACCTGATGTGTGTATCGCCATGATTTATTAAACAGCCATTTTTATCTTTATGTACACAATAATAATCTTTTACATTGTAATCCTTTTATTTTTAATATATTGCTGCTGCGCGTCCCTGTGTATACACAGCGCCTATAGGTGTATACACAGCATGCACCTATAGGCGCATATTACTAACACGGCCTTTAATTAAATAACACAAAAAATACTGCGCCATTGTCTTTAGACCAGGTTCTTGTTGGTCAATGGCGCAGTCTATTTCAGTTGCTTCAAAATAGCAACGCGCCAACAATACGCCTGAACACACCTTGTTCCCTTTCAAACGGTCAGTCGTATGGGGAATAATTCCTTTTCTCGAAATACTGAAGCATTTGTAAAATTACGCAGTGCTACTGCACAGCCAAAACAGTTTCGAGACTTCTCGCACGCTATTGGCTGGCCAGTGGGAACTGCATGAACCAATGGCAGAACAGCGTAACTGAGCAAACCAATGGGCACTAAGCCCGCGAAGCTGAGCACAAAAGCCCGCCAAATGGGCAGGGCATCTGCCCATAAAGGACGCTGTAATGCCATAAATGTCAGATTAATCTCCTTCAGCGATGATCTCGGTCCTCGCTGATAACTCTCGAATCCTACACCACCTTCACCGAGAAAAGACAAGCCAAATAGCGAGCTAGCCAGCCCAGACCTCCTGCGAACGAGTCAGCGGCCTGTTTCAGCGCGCGCAATCGCCAGCGATCCCTCGAGCTGTCGCGCCATTCTCCTGCGCTCTCGACGAACACTACAGTGTATCGTTTTACCCTTATAAAAGACATACGTCATGTCTTGCCACATGTGTGGCACGTGCAGCACTCACCTGCACGAGGAGGACGGCCACGATGAGTGCGCTCTCCCGTTCCCTTTCCCGTCCAAACCTTGCGGAAAAAATGGCGGAGCCAGAGAGCTGAGTACACCGAGGCTAGCGAGCTCACGTCGGTGTCCTCACAAAAGCTGTCGTGTGCTCGGCCTCGACTGGACCTCGTCTGAAGAGCCTGCACGCAGCCGCCTCGATGAGTGGTATCTGCCGGGGCGCCAGCAGGCACCTCGACAGAGAGCTGCACCAATCTTTCCCGAGGTGCACGAGGAGTTGGCGAAGTCATGGCGCGCACCCTACTCGTCTCCGCCCATCCACTTCGCACGCGCTCTCCACCATTGACGCCGCTGTTGAAAAGGGCTACAAAAAGCTTCCTCCGCTCAAGGAAACGGTAGCAGCGCACGGTCGGCCCACCCTCCGCGATAGGCTGGAAGCCTAAGATCGCCCGCGCAGCCCCGCCCACCGCACGATCAGCATCAGTGTCAGACGAAGCGCTTCCCTCCTAAGCAGGGACCCCAGCCTAGGATAATGTTGGACCCTGAACACAGGAAGCAGTCCTGACCGGCTGGTCAGGAAGAGAGGAGGGTTGAGTCCCGCCCAGGCTGGTCCGCCCCCCAAAAAGCTCAGAGTTCTCTCCCAGCGGCCTGTTTTAGTTCCGTGAGCTACGTTGCTCTCCACCAAAGTGTGTGTTATGCCCGCGAAGCAGGGTGGTTAGCGAGCGAATTGGAGCAAGTAGCCTCGTTGTATTGTGTTTATAACCCACTGTGACACACCGGGGATGGCTTTCCAAGCCTCAGCCCGGTTGCATAGGGGTTTTATAGTGTCGAAAGGTGGCCCGCTGTGCAGGGCGTCGACTTTCGTCTGGTGTGGAAGAGAAAGAAAGCTCATTTGTTGAGTATCTATGTTTTTTATTGGGTTCGCTAATACAGCGGTAGAATGCAGGGGAGCGCGCATTAGAGCAGGCTTGCTGTTTACACTCACAACACACAGGTCAGGCTGCATAATCGTTTCTAAAACTTCAGTACAAGTCAAGCCCTTTCTCATGCTGCTCTTCTCACCATCAAATGACCAGCAGTATGGCATGCAAGTGTTTAAATCCACTTACCTTGTTTTTGTTTAGTCTGTACTTCTCACCATCAAAAGGCAGCAGGTGCATAAATACACTTACTTTGTTTTGGTTTCTCCATGTAGTTCTGAGAGCTGAGGTGCATATTTTGATTTTCTCCTAGATCAAGTAAACAGCCGCTCTCGCTCCCGCGAGATTTGCGTTGGGTCTGACATGCCGCTGAGAGCCCAAACCCAATGCAGCCCTCTACCCTGAATCACATTGGCTGCGTCCAAAATCGCATACTCTCTTGAGTAGGTACTTATTTTGAATAAGTAATTACTTCACAGCCAATAAAAAAGTAGGCCTATGTTCTATATAATATAAGTGTGTGAATTATGAATGTAATCCGGACATACTACATTCGCCATGTTGTCATTATCATGTGACCCACCAGCCTCAGTTACTTGGCTTTACTGCCATTTACAAATCTACAAATTTGGGTTCTTTTTTTTCCTGTGAATTCAGACATGCTTCTTTTCTCACATACTGTATTTTGCCTACTATATAGTAAGGAAAAAGTATGCGATTAAGGATGCAGCGATACGTTACGTGTGCACAAGTACGAGTGCGAGCATGAGCAATAAGTTGCAGTTAACTTAATGGCCACCGGTGTCGCTAATAACAAGGGTTTCTGAATTCTACATATAGCCCCTTTAAATAACACTGCTTCACAAATCATTTTGTAATGTTATTATATGGTGTGATTGTTTTTTTTCAATATGTTGTGCAGTATTGATATTGGTCTCTTTTAAGTTCCCAAAACTTTCTGTCTAGTAATATTTTAGTAACTGAAACAAGGTTGTCAATATTCATCCATTTTAGTACCTTTTTCTGTAATTTATATTCTTAGGTTTAAAAGTACTTTCAAACTTGTTAACAACTAAAAACTAAATTATTTCATCCAATATTAAAAATTTGTAATTTATATAATGGAATTGCAAAATTGGGAAAAACAGACTCATATGTGCTGATTACAAGCAGTTGTGAATGCAGTAAATGAATGCAGCATACACATTCTTTATTTGTCCCCCTCCCTTCCACTCAGAGGGCATCGTTAATATTTAATAAATAATTAGCAACATAATTTTTCCTCAGGAGTCATCACAACTCTAATTGCATTATGAATTAAATTATGAGCAACATTATGGGTGGTACCCATATTCTGTGGTGCCAGGAGAGTTAAAGCAGTATCTCTCTGATCAAAGAGCCTTAATCAGGAGGCAAGTATATGCTCGCTCACTAATATGCCAATGAGATATCTCTTTCAGAAAACATACTGGGAGGAGCTATTCTAATGAAGAGGATTCAGAGTAGCAGCCCTTTCACTTATGCTTGCATATTCATTTCAGTAAATGCACTATGCAAATCGAATGTGGTGGTGTGGTAATGCCCTGTTAATTTATTCAAATTTATCAGAGCAGATTTCAGATTTATTAGAACACTTGTAAAATGGACCACTCTAATTATGGGTCTGTCTCAGCTAGACCACTTATCTTGATGTGTATTTTGTGTCATTGTCAAAGTCGGAAGCTTATGCTGTTTTTGGTTTAGATCAATTGTTAATGTAATGTTCTGCATGATAGTATAAATCTCAATGCTTGCATATGACAAAACAAGTATTTGTTCGTTTTTGTAATCATGGGCATTACCAACGCTATCTCACGACCAATTCGTACATATTTGTACGAGGTGGCTAATTCGTACGAATTCGTACAATTTGATTTTTAATGACTTAAATTAAAGGTTAAAATGTATTTATTGATAAATAAAGAAATCATTTATGTACATTTATTCATAAAATTAATGTAACATCAATAATAATAATAATAATTATTATTATTATTATTAGGGCCCGAGCACCAAGGTGCGAGGTCCCTCTTTGAAATGCTTTGTTTTTATTATTATTATTACTCATCCCCCTCAACTTTTTTTGCCAGGACACTTTCATAAAAAGAAAATTGTAGAGGTGAACTGCCTACCAGAAAATACATATTATAAATAAATATTTTGATCTAAATGAAATTATTCAATACCACCTAATATTTTCAAGCATCCATGAGTGGATAATACAAGATGTTGTGTATTCTTATCCCACCACTGATGACCCAGGCTTTCTTAAGTACACATGTAAATACATTGTGCTGTCTCTCCATCATCACCACACACATACTCTTTCCTCTTTCCACCTGCCATATTACCAGGGTGGATTTATGACATCATTAGCTTAAAGTATTAGATATGCAGGGACAGACCATGACTTTTATTAATTAGATTAATCTAAAGGCCCTTACTCAGAATGTGATTAACCCCACATGCCTCAGAGAAACATATCTGTCCCCTTGCTAAGGCTTTGACATGAGTGTCACAGCATGACCTCTATATCATTTCTATTTATTATACAAACATGAACCTTTTAAAGGGTTAGTCTTTGAAAGAAAATATCTTGAAACAGAAGTGATTTGAAAGAAAATATCATAACTCTTTTATTTTACCCTGTATACTGTATCTCACTTAATTACAGGACTGAAGAACTTTAAGCATTGAAAACACTTTTTTTGTCCTACAACTTAAACTTCACATTCATCAGAAATAACTGTAACCACACATTGTATCTACTACAAAAGCAAGTATAAGCACATAACAGACATAGTCCATTCTTTATCATAATCATGCTGTCTGCATGAAATTGCTTGAGCGACAGAACCAGTCTACAGTCAAGCCATAGAGACAGAGGCACAGAGCTAAGGTGATGGATACACTACTGTGAACAGGAATAAGTGCGTTTGTGTACTTGATAAAGACGTAAGAGTGGCGGGAGGTGGAGACTGAAGCTGATTAAAGGAGGGAGAAGCTCCACTCCATCTTGTCTTGTGTCTTGCGTGTCTTATGATATCTTATCATTAGTTCCCCTGACAGTGATTTAGCAGCTGCTATTCTCTCTCATTGCCAGGGAACAGTGTTTAAAAGTAACCTTCTTTTAATAATCGTGGCCATTTATCACTTCCACTACTGTCAGATTCGAGTGGAGGTAGTCAGACAGTACTTTTGTGGTGTGTGTGATTTTCTGGCCTAAAGGTCTCAGAGGGACACATATCTCAGTCTAGATAGAGGAGTCATCAGGCCTTCAGGAGAATATCTGAACCCTTACATCCACTCATGAAGAGTCCAATCAGTCAGATGATGAATCAGGGTCAGCCCTGAATCAGAGGGGCTTATCTGGGCCACTTTCCTACCTGACACACCTAAGCATTTGACCTAATAGCACAGGGGTGTTCAAACTGGCATCTGCATGGGGTCCCTCAGGGGGGCACAATGGGGTAATAGGGAAACATTGAAGAGAGAAAACAATTTATGTAACACTTTATTTTACAGTGTCATTGTTACATATGTTTCATGTAGTTACTATAGTAATAACTATAAATTATGCATAATTACATGCAACTAACCCTCAACCAAACCCTTATCCTAACACATGTAGTTACTTAATATTACTCAGTACTTAAATATATAATTACAGTGTAACATAGACACCTTAAAATAAAGTGTAAATTTAATTTTAACATATTAACAGAAATAAATGAGCTTTTATTTAGCAAGAATGCATTCAATTGAAACAAATGTGACAGAAAGACATTTATAGTGTTACAAAAGATTTCTATTTCAAATAAATGCATTTAATTCATCAAATGTATACTTAAAAATATTAAGCAGCACAACTCTTTTCAACATTGCTAATAATAAGAAATGCATATTAGAATGATTTCTGAAGGATCATGTGACACTGAAGACTGGACTAATGATTCTGAAAATTCAGCTTTATCTTCACAGAAATTGATTAGATTTTAAAATATGTTAAAATAGAAAACAAAATTGTAATAATTTTTAACAATATTGCTGTTTTTAATGAATTAATAAAAATTTTTTGATTAAATAAATAAAGCCTTGGTGAGAGATTTTTGTATTTTCATCTTATATGTATTTATTTACATAAAAACATTTTAAATATTTTACAAAACTGCATATTTGCTTTTCATTTCTTTCTGTTATAATAAAGTACAAGTACAAACTGTTTTGAAAATACCATTTTGAAAATATTAAGTTTGTATTACAAATATACAATAGTATACAATATAATATACACATAAATTTTAACTGAAAATGTTTCTATTATATTCTAATAATGAGTAAAAAGATACAACAGTAATTTCATACAAAGAAATCATACAAAAACTATAATTCAACAATAAAGTAATATTTTTATCATTTATTTTGGCTTTATCACTGTGACACATAAAAGCTGATCATTTAATTTAGGAACAACATGTTGTCTAATATGACAGGTGCTGTTTGTCTCCCACAGTATAAATTTGTCTGTATACATATAGATCTTATATTTAGCTATGTAAATAGCTTTTATGATTTAGGATGGGGGTACCTCGCAAGGGGATCCTCAGATTTGGGAGTCCCTGTCATTAAAAAAGAAATAAAAACCCTGGATTAGTGTGTGTGTGTGTGTGTGGCTCAAGTAAACCCTAAGTTATGGGGTTTCCCCACAAAGATGGCAATATCCAAAATCCTTAACCTTGTGGGAGACATTTTTGATGTCCATGAGGAAAACAGCTTATAAATCATACTAAGTGATGTTTTTTGAAAATGTAAAAAAGCAGAACGTTTAGGTTTGGGGTAGGGTTAGTGTTAGGGATAGAAGATACAGATTGTACAGTATAAAAATCATTATGTCTATGGAAAGTCCCAATAAAACATGAAAACACAACATGTGTATGTGTTTTTTTGCTGTCATTTACCTGTAAGTTGTATGAGTTTTCTAAGTTCATTGTGTGCTTGTGTATGGTAGAGTAGGCTATGTCTTGAATCTTCATATGAAATCGATGACTCTTCCATAGTGTACAGATAAGGAGGTTTATCATGAGTCACTCTGACAGCACTAATTTTTCCTCATCCTTGTTTCCTCAGGCATCTGTGTTCTGTAACGGCAGAGCGCTGCAGTCTTCCGAATTCTCATACTCTACTTGCACATGTAAGCGCCTGTGTGTGTGTCTGTGTGTGTGTAATCTTGCCTGCATGTTTGAGGAGAGATGAATGAGACTGTGTTGGATTCTGTGTTGTTGGTGCGAATGTGTTGACATTTCGTCAATACAGTATTGGCATTCCGGTTACACTGAGGATTAAGTAGATAAATGTGTAGTAAATGGATTGTTTGCTGTTGTGCCCACCATAAATCAGGTAGCGCCACTTAAACGCACACACATACAAGGTTTAGGTTGCTCTCTTTTAAGTTTTTACTTTACAATGTTAGAAAGGCCAGTTCTGTAGTACCAAAGGCCATTAAGATGTCAAACATGTCAAACTTGTACAGTGTTTAAATTAATTTCATGTGCTAAAGTAGAGAAAGCACAAGGCTGAACTCAAGTGTGAAATCTTAATTTGAAATCTCTCATGAGTAAAATAACACCACTTCTCGTGATTTAACTGTACCTCCAACTTCATACGATGTGTAGTTCTGTAAAAATATTGGATTTCATTTGTCTATGCTCTGCTTAATCTCATAATCAGTGTGAATTAAAACATTAATGTAGTTTCTGCAGGGTTAGGATGAATGATAATCTATTCGACACTAATGGAATGTGTTCTCTGTTCAGCAGAGGTTGAACAAGTCATGAATCAAGAGATAATCTGAATGTTTTATGAAAATACGATCTGCACACTGCACACTGTAAATTAAATGGATATCAGTAACTTTTCTCACTTTTTGGACAGCAAATATGGGAATTAAAAAACTAATTTGATGGTTAAAGGGACGTAGTGCACAAGTAATGGAGTTTTTTTACTGTCATGGCTTTATCAGAACTTTAAGATTTTAAGATAAATCATTTTTTAATAATTGTTTTTGGTTCTGGATTTAAATTGGTTTGGGATTGTTCATAAATTTAATCTGGAAATGGCTTCTGGATTTTTTTTATATGTTGTAGCAGGCCTGTTTGATTATGTTGTATTTTTAGTCAAATGAATCATAAGGATACTGTATTTATATGTTTATTGATTGTTTATTAGCCGTCAGTGCACATTCATGTGATCTAAAGTCAGTTTGTTCGCACATCATATTTATTTTTATATTCAGGCCAGTATTTCATTGTGTGGTATATATACGATGGCGCATAGATGGATTATCTGCATTGATTATCTGCGTGTATCATTAATTATCTAGGAAGTGCTCTCAAGGTC